>JAGPOW010001543.1:50999454-51013174 GCA_030014935.1 Caiman crocodilus
TATATATATATATATATATATATATAGTAGTGTTAGGTTTATTTTAATCATGGAAAAATATGGATTTGGGGTTACTTTTTTTAAATCAAAACTTGGGGATTTTTTTAAATCTGAGAAAACCAGGATGCCTAAATCTCTTCCTGTCTGTGTTGTCTCAGAGCCCTGCCTATCAGCACTGTCAGGTACAGTGGTCACACCTGAAACTGTGTGTCTGGCTGCTTTCTTCATTGAATGATTGCTTATGAAGTAAGTGAGCTGAACAAGAAATTAAAAAGAAGAGGCAGTCTATCTGGTCTAGTCCACTTCTGTTTGAGCTGCTCAAGTAGTACAGACGAAGCAGGCACTGGATACATCACTCTTTACAGGAGATTCTCTGGGTACAGAAGAGTCTTTATCAGGCACTGACCCACAATAGCCATCCTCCACCTCCCCTTCACAACTACACCTGGTGCAGAGGAAGGTAACAGAGCCTTTTGTGGATGGAGCATTCTGTGCTCTGGCTATTCTCAGGTCTTGAACAGTCCATTGGGATTGATGCTAAAGAAGACCCCAGGCCACTATTATTTTTTTTGAGGCATGTAGGTAGGCAAGGAGCATGAGCTGGGCACAGCAGGAAGAAGACTCTAAATTCCCTTTTACTCAGTCTCTGGTAAGTAGACAATAGCACAAATTCTTTCTGTCCAGGTCATGAATTTGTTTCCCCCAGATGTGCCTGCTTGTACCTTGTAGAATAATTATTTTTTTCAATCTATAAATAACGTTCTTGCTAACGTTTAAGCTTCCTGACATGTTCCTCTGTATGGCTCGCAGTTGTCAGTGTGTCATCTGCAAAACAGACAACATCATGGGACCCTTTGCCTCTAAGCAATGGTCTTTTGAAACACTCAGTGAGTATTGGCTGTGCCACACAATTGCCCTCCTGCCTGACCATATTTATTCATGTAGTCATAGGAAAAAGGCTCATTTAGCTCCCTTTCTCATATAGTTTTCTCTTTTGGCTTCTGTTTCTAACTCCTGCCACCTCTTCTTGTATCTGTGTCTCCCTCAAACCCCCTATTGCTATTCCCTTTTGCCTGCACTTGTTGCTCTAACTTCCCATGGCCTTTTCCATTTTTGTTTAATTTATTATGCCAGGTCCCCTTGTTCCTCTCACACTTGTATCTGATTGGGTCCTTCAGGAAGATCCTCCCTTTGGTGAGTAATTTCCTGTAGGACAGATGGCTCGAGAAAGCTCTCCTATAATGACTGACCTTCCAAAATCAAAATGCACTCTGGGAATCCTGGGTATGTCTTCAACACATTGCCTATGCCAATGATGGGTATAAAAGGTAATGTAGAGCCCTAGAACACTTACACCAACACTATATATGCCTAGAAACTACACTGGGCTAGCCATTTCCTGGTAGTGTTAGCAGAGCATTTGCAATTAATTAGAAGTCCAAGTTGAGGAGAGGAGACTATTAATGGATCTACTTTTAGGGTGGTAGGAGTGGAGTAGCTCTTTTAAGAAAAGTAATGTATACATTTTAAATAATCCCACTTTCTCTCTCAGCAAGCCACAGTGTGTTCCCTATTTTACAGTGAACGGGGTCCAGGTTTGAGGCAGGCTTGGCATACAGCAAGGCAAAGCAATGCTGGTGTTGAACTATGGGGTTACCACACTTCTGCTCTTCATTAAGGGTGGGGAAACAGAACAGTAGAAACCAATTTGGAGAAGAAGAAAATGAAACTTGGAAAACATGATGGATTTTTAGGGATCTCTGGGTCAGGGACCTATTGTGGCTGAAAGGGGTAAAAAAGTAGGGAGCCAGTGTCCATGACGTCTTTAGCTGCTAAAAAACCTAAGGGCTTTGAAATCCATGATCACTTAAAAAATTTGGCCACTAGCCTTTTTTAATGCCTCAGTTCCTCTTCTGTTGCATGAGGACAATAAACCCTTATCTTCCTTCCAGGCATGCTGCTGGGAGAAAGGAGACCCCAAAGCATCCAATATTTTCAAGGTTCTTCCAGACACCTTTTAGGGTCTGTTTTGGGTTTTCCATTCAAGTAACACAACACTGAATCTATATAGTGTGACGGGCTGGCTAGCAGTGACCTAGCCCAGGGGTTTTAAAAGGGCAAAAGATGATTGGAGGACTTGGGATTCCTTTTCCCCACCAATCAGGCCCCAGAGACTCACCCCTCATGTCCCCTGATTGGCCTCTTGGGTCACCTGGAGGGGGATAAAAGGGGCAGCACAACTGACTCGGGGAAGAGACTAGCGAGGGAGGACTAGTGAGGGAGGGTGGGCAAGTCCAAAACTCCCACTTTCTTGAAGCTCACCTACTGTTAATCCTGATTTTGGATCCTGCTTTCCTGGAGGCATCTTTTCCATGTTCCTATGCCAAGGGATGTTTGCATGGTCAACAAGAAAACAGTTCTTCTTTTTCCCTTCCTATTTTCCAAATCTATAAAGGCTCAGTGATTTAGTCACTTGGACTATAGAGAGTTTTCTGATGGCACTTGACTGTATGGAAGCTGGTATGAATATGTATATTATAGGAAGACTACTGAGGACACCAAGAACTTTGAAACTGTTCGCATGTGGCAAATCCTTGAAAATATTTAGACACCAAAGGTTCCCTCTGGAATATTGTAAAAGACTTTGAGAAACTTATGGGACTGTGTGGAGATGAGTTCAGTGATTGTACTCTAGTTAGGAGAAGCCCTTCAGAATATGTTTTGTGCCAGACTAGAAGATTTGTGTACCCAGGTGGGAGTATTACTTTTATCCCTCAGTTCCTGGAGGGGCTGCAGGACTCAGGTGATGACTTCAACAGATGTGTCTCTGTCAAGAGAACTCATCCAAAGAAAATGGAAAAACATGACCCCTCCTTACTTTCTCTTTTTGTAAATATGCCTTAAAGGTGTTAGGACTAGAATGTGTGCAACCTCACACCAGCATAACTGCTATTAAAGGGTCATTAAAGGAGAGTGAGCCAGGCTGAGAGTGCAGCCAACAAGCTATCCTTCCCATTTCCTGTGCATCAGACAGTATTGTTTTAACTACTGTTAGAGCATTTTCCCTGTCAGAAGTCAATCTAACGGCTGTGAAAGGTGCCAACTTGAAAGCCTTGGAAACTGAAAGCTCCCTATTCACCTGATATCAGTCCAAACAGAGGCATACAAAGTGGAAAGAGCCATGGAAAGAGAATTCCTTTCTCATTGCTGAAGGACATGCTTCTAGGGAGGTAGTACATGGCACTGAAAAATAGGCATATGTCAAAGCAGCAGTGATGGAAGTTTCCTATTCTAACCTGCCCATGTGCTTTACATCTGAATTAGAAGAACTTTCTTTAGATGCAGTGGAGACATCCCTAGTTCCAAAAGCTCAAATGCTTTGCAGAACTGAAATTCCATTTCTTCATCTGGTTCAACAACTTTAAGGGTCCAGATCCAAATTTAGCATTTTGACTCCTATCACTGTAGGATCCCAAACAAAATATCTCCAAATTCAGAGAAATGTTGATTGGGCCCCCAGCCCTGCAATTTGGATATATTTCTAATCACTGTCAGCTAGACTCACCTGCATTTCAACATAATCACAGAAAAACTTCACATTCTAGTGCCTATCGCCTACCTAACAGGGCCCCTCTGCATCAGGCTTTTGACTAAGCTTTGAAAAAATAAGAGCCCAAACCTAGGCAACTACACCTATATTTAGGCACATTTGCAAGTGACCCAACTATTAAGTGCTGAGTTTCCAACTCTGGCCACACGCATTTTAGGATCCCAATGAATCTGAGCTCTTAAGTATGTGCTGAAGTCCCATTCTGAGAATTAAATGCACGCCTAAAGTTAAATATATATGTAATCCACTGGTGAAATTATTTCACTACTTTTGCTCTTTGCCACCAGTGCAAAGGACACAGGCCTATCATGTGTCCCAGTGGGGAAATTAGAAGTCCTTGGTATTTGGTTCAAGCAGCAGCAGCTCATACATTTAGCCATAAAGGTTCCTTTTTTGGTCCCAGGTGGTTTTGTCAAGACTACAGCCATCTCAAAGGCAATGCTTTGCTGAATCAGAAAGGCCTTTTCAATTTTGGCCTATACGTGAATTCCAGGGCATAACTCACTGCCAAACTTACAATTCCTGGCAATGCCTTCTTCAGATATCCTGTATGGACTGTGCATGCTAGCTTCCAGATGAGAAATCTTTTAGCCATATCTGTGCAATGTTAAGGATAGGCCTATTAATAGTGCTGAGAGGCATAGCCAACTAGTCTGCCTTCAACACCAAGAGAGCATGGGTATGCTGCTTCTGGTCAGGAAACTAGTGCACATGGAGATAGTGCCATGCAGAGCATTTGAAGGCAGCACTGCTGGACACTGTAGGTCTGCCATTTAGATATGACCTGAGAGTCCTTGTTTAATAGTGCCAGCTTTAAGCACCCACTGTTGACATTTTTAACTAAAGCATTGTGTTTTGTTCAGTCTTTGAAAATAAAAATCTTTTGGGGAAAAAATCCTAGGACAGCTTAATTCTGTTTGGTCCTTTCTTGTGTGAAATATAATTCCATCTCTGTTAACACTGTGTTGGCACTACTTGATATTGAGAAAGCACAATGTTAAAATAATTCCAGATACATTACTAAAAGTTCTGTTATATCAGTTCTGAATAGAAAGGGGAAGAAAATACCACTAATATCTTCTGGAAAGCAACAGTTCATCACATGTGGTTAAAAAGGTTTCATTTTTTACATGGTAACACATATTAAATGTGCATGGAGCAGACATGCTGGTGCTTATGTACTTTCTGGGAAAGTTAACAAACTGCAGACTGCCCTTTCTTATTATCTGATGTGGTTCTATGTATAAACAAGATATGTAAAAACAATTTAAAACTAATTTAGCTTTTAAGCATTTTAAAAACATATATACCCACCCTTTTGATACAAGGTTGGGGATTTTTTCCAAGTGGGAAAATGTTCACATCAGGATTGATTTAATTTTTTTTTTCCCTTTTAGATTATAAACAGTCCTGGTACAAGAAACAGTAGCTGTTATTGATTAAAAGTTCATTTGCCTTGTCTTTGCTGATGATTGATATTGGAATGGAAGGAGGGAAATGGTGTTCAGTTTTGTGGAGTGAAAGAATGTGTGTCATATGTTACCTGTTTCTTAGAACAATGTTAGTGTTGGAAGAAACGTGGATTGTGAAAAATAATAATTGTTTTAAGGTTCAGTAGATGTTAGTCCTTTTTTGTGTCTTAATGTACTAGACATGCCTGCTTTAAATAATTGCATGATGCATGAGGAGAGCAAGTCAATTGTGTTTCCAAATGGGAGTTTTATGGTCCTCTGAAAAAAGAAGTTACCGGCTGAATAACACTGAAGTTTCCAACTGCACATTTAAAATGCTTTCTTCTGTAAGTGCTGTACACTGCACCACTGATGAATGGACAAAACACAGAAGTTGAGATTGAAAGAATTGGAAGAACTGGTAGAATCTCTTGGATTTACTTAACTGGGCACAATTTCTTGCTATAGTTGATGCTTGACAAACAACTCAAGTGAATAATGTTCTGTATATGGACCATTGGTCACTGAGTTTTATGGATAAATTTGGTCACTTTAATTTTTACCATTTAAATGCAAAGCAATTGTAGCCTATTTCCTGTTTGCTAAGTGTCATCTTCAGATATTTAATATTCCTGATTCAGTTGTCTGATCACATTAATTGTATATCATGGGTATGTTACATGCAAAACAGGAAGAAAACTACCTACTGCAGCCAGGCAGGTGGAACCAATGAACCAGATTATAGAAATGAAAGATCAGGACTGAGCACCAGTCAGATTCTCAGTCCAGATGTACAGTGGACAGGTATTACATTTATGGTGGGCCAGGGCAGATCCAGAGGGTGTATGGCAGCTTGGTTGCACCTCCTTTTGGCTGTGTGCGTGTGTGGTGAGCTTGCATTGTTCACTGGTATGTCAGCAGACCTCCTGCTGGGAGCTCTACAAATGCTGTGAACTCTGTGAGTGCTATGAGCTCACTGGTTGGGGTGTTTGCCTGGACTCCTTGCTTTGAAACAGCTCTGGAGCCTCTGCTATTTGCTGTCCCCCTCCTCCTTCCCCATCGCCCTGAATTCAACAGCAGGGAAAAGGAGAGGATAAATGGCAGCACCAGAGACTAAGCCCCTGCTTTCATATACCCTAGTGATTTCAGGCCTTCTAGTGTTCCCTGACTGGAAAGCCAGAGAGCTGGCCTGTGCAGCTTGGAATACATGTATAGTTTGACTCCTGGGCTATTTTTCTAGTGGCAAGAATTTCATGGAAATTATTACTGCTAGAAATGAATGCCTGTCCCTGGCCTGTAACCTCAGTTCTTCTGGGGAATTTTGTCTCCATCGTACAGCTAAAATGATGAGCAGTCGTCTCTGAGTGGCTTTGCGTTTAGGAAGCTTGATTCTAAGGAATCAACCTGTTTGTGAATTTGGTTCCAAGAGTTTGGCAATTATTGCCAAAACTAGGTCAATTTCTGGAAACACCAAGATGGATAATCAAGCTTGTACCATCCTTCCATTTGACATGGCAAGCAGTTGCAATTTGCATTGGTTGCTAAAACCAACCAATTTGATTCCGATCTTTTTCTTTTACAGGCAGCCATCTAACAAGTTGGTAAAGCTGTTGTCCATGTAGTCTAATCAATGGTGTTATCCAAAACAGGAAGAGCAAATTCTTGGTTCTGACCTTCAGAAAACCTCTGGTGTCCCTTGATGGTCGCAAGGGCTCTTCAGGATCTTGGAGAGGGTGGGTCACATTCCTTGTATTCAGATATACCTGATGATCTGTAAGAAACAAGTAGGTGTGTAGAAACAAGTGCTGAGTAATTAAAAACTTAGATGACGTAACTCATTAGAGAATTTTTTTTTCTGAAACCTTTTTCAGCAAAAAATACAGATTCAGCAGCACTAAATTGCACAGGTTTGTGTATGCTGAGGCCTACCCCTGCACTAATTCCTCTCCTTCAATTGAGAAAGTCACAATGGTTTTTGACATTTTCAAAATAAAATGTTTCAATGATTTTAAGTGGAAATATTTTTTTTTCAAAATCTCCAGTTTTATTCTAAAGAAATTTCTAAAATGTTTGAATGAGAAAAGAAAGCTTTTCATTAGCCCCCAGTCAATACTTTGACTTCTTAGTTCACCAAAAAAATTCTGAAAAAAAATTAGTTCCAAGTAGAACCAAAATACTGTTGGTGAAAGTGGCCCAGAATAGCACACAGATCTGCATCATACCTACCTCATGCATAACTTCCACAAGTGTTAAGTTTATCTTCATTTATATAACTATGTTATATATATGCACACACACACACACACAGTTAGGTTATATATATACATATACATCTATAGACAAATACATATATACACATATGTATGCATGTATATGTGTGTATAAATGTGTATAGCCTTGGAGAGGTGCTATTTTTGTGCATGATATGGTCAGTATAAATTAAATATACAGGTCTTTTCTTTTCACTTTACCTTGTATAATCTGTGGACTAAATGAGATGGGGAGAAAAAGTAGTGGATACTTATGTAAATAAAGACTATTTTAAGGAACTTACTCAAGAGGGCAGAGTTAAGGTTACACAGATAACCTTAATTTAAGCTGCTCATTATTCTTTAACTAACATGAGATAGAGCAGGGGCAGGCAATTATTTTGTGGGGATGGCTGCTTACCCAGTTTTGGCAAGTTGTCAAGGGCTGCATGGGTAGCCCCACCCCTTGACAGGTGCCCCACACCCTGGTTACAACCAATGTCTGAGGCCCAGTGCCAGTAGGGCCCAGAGCAGGGTGAAGGCTGGCAGTGGTCTCTAGAGCCAGGCTGGGCTGCACCAGCAGGGAGAGGGGCCTGGCTCCATAAAGCCCCTGCTGCCTGGGACCCTGTACCACTGCCACCCTGCTCTGGGCCCCGCACACTACACTGGTGTGGGTCCCATGTACCCGCTCACTCCCAGTGTCCCTCCAGCTCTGTGGTACAGGCAGGGGGCAGTGCACAGCCCCAACCCCTACTCCACTGCAGGGAACCAGCTGGTGCTGAGCATGGGGAAAAGCAGCCCCTCCCTTGCCCTGTGACCCACGCTCCCTGCTGCAGCTGCTCACAGCCCATGCAGTGCCGTCCTGAGCAAGCACAGGTTGGGGCCAGGGTGGAGAGGCAGTAGACGTTTGCAGTTGGCTCAGGTTCTGGGTGGCTGCTGACAGCTATGGAGCCTGGGCCGGGGTACAGGGGCTTTGGGTGGGGGCACAGGGCAGCAGGGCTGGGGGCAGGGGCTTTGGGTGGGGGGCACTGGGTGGTGGGCAGGGCAGCAGGGCTGGGGGGGGGCACGGGGCACAAGCAGGGCATTCTGCCACGTACCCCCCTGCCCTCATTTTGTTTTGAGCAGGCACAGGCAACCCCGTGTAGGCTGTGAGTGGCTGCAGCAGGGAGCGCTGGCCATGGGGTGGGTGAGGGGCTGCTTTTCCCTATGCTTAGCACCATCTTCTTCCCTTGCCTTTCTCCTCCCCTTACCTGCGGTTCTGGCATGATGTAGCCATGTGGCCCCTAGCCAGAAGCCCCTGCTGGGGCTCCCAGCTGGGGGGGCGGGGCTGGATGGGCCCTGCTGTTGCGGGTGATGGCCGGGCTTTCCCTGGGTCCTACTGCCCCAAAAGGAAGTATTAAAGCATGGTGCCATAGGAGTATCGCCATATGGCAATGTGTAGATGCAGCTGGTAGTGGTTTATTTGGCTGTTTACTGAAAGTGACAGAGACTGGGCTTTTCAAAGGGGAAAGTCAGGTATCCTACACCAAGACACTTTCAGTGAGAGTTGATCAATCACCTCTGTTAGTTTTCCTGAAAATCCTGGCCTAAATTACCAAGTTGTTTTGGCAGCTCTCACAGCTAAAATCTGCTATGGAGAATGAAATGGAAATGGGAATTTTCTGAGGACAAAAGAAGAAGGGGAGGAAGAGGACAATGGCAGAGAAGCTGAAGAACATTCAAAGCTTCACAAGCTTTGACAGCTCCACACATGGAATCCAGATGTTCTCTACTTCCAACACCTTTACAGTAAGCCAACAGCACATAGAAGTAAATGCACCAGGAAAAGGATGAGTAGCGGAAATTGAAAATGTCAGACAACAAATGTTTAGGAACAGGAGTTCTCTTTCAGTTATGTGCTTGCAAAGCCCAATGTGAATACAAGCCAGGAGTTAGGGAAAAATACTGTGGTTATTGTGGAATCCTATTCAAATGCCCTCCATCTCTCCATACATATACTTTCTGGTCACCAGCAGCAGTGTCTATTATGAATGGACAAAAGGAATTTAAGAGAAATTGGTTCCATCTAGCATGTTATAGCCTGCAATAAGTACGATTCACACCATTCTTATGCTGGTGTTGCATTCAATGTCTTGCATGCAGGAACATTTGAATACTTCAGAAACATTATTCAACCTCCCAACAGCACTGAAGTAAATGCTATATCACTCAAATAGACAGGCATAGTGATGTGTTCTATTAACTCTGCAAAAGATAACATTTCACAGCTGATTGTTTCCTTCCAGGCATTATAGGTGTAGGAGCCCTTCCAGCACCCAACAGGCCAAATTCCCTCTGAGAGGTAGGTGTTCCTTAAAATACAGAAATCTAAGGGTGGATATAGCCAGCCTTTGATCCTGGATTAAGAGCTCATGTTACAGGTGTTTGGGGAAGCAGAAAGTGTACCATAGAAACTCCAAACTGCCTTGTAACTTTTAAGAGGCAGGTCAAGATGACAGTGCTCGCTAGATGGGGAGCAGATGGCTTTCATGTGATTTTTGCACAAATTGAAAGGCAGAATGGCTCTCTTTTGTTATTATTCTTTGTTATTGTGGAATGAAAAATTGTAGTAATTTAGTGTAATAATTTAGTTTCTGAACAGCTTATGGATTGTGGTGATGAGCTGTCTATGCCTGTATAACTGCCCACTCTGTTATGATTAGAACAGTGGTTTTTAGCATCTCAATATTCTTCATTCTCTACATTGGACTAAAATTCCCAAGAGGTGATGGACCAAGTCTAACAATAGATGTTAATTGACTAAACTGCTGCATCACTGAACTACTGTCCTAGATCAGTGGGGGCCAAACTTTTTGGCAAGCATCTCACAAATTAGCCCTGCACACTCTCTAAGTACCATTCTGATCCCTTCCCCTACTCAATCTGTGACTCTGCTTTCTGTTCCCTGCTGTGTGCTCCCTGCCTGATCTGATGCTCTGCTTTCTGCTCCCTACCCTGTCACTGTGCTGTCTGCCCCCTCATTCATTTGCTATATGCCATACACAGAGGCTACCCGTGCCACTTGTGGTACCTGTGCCTCAGGTTGGCCACCCCTGTCTTAGACAAAAAGCTAGCTCCTTCTGAGGATAACTGGGTTGTTAGGGAGTAGATCACCCTAGCAAAAAAGTCACTTGGCAGAGGTTTGTGAGCACTTGTTAGAAACTGATCTAAAGGTCACTAGACAGGGGGACAGGGAAGTTATAAAAGAACTGGAACTAGGGAGGAGATGCCTTCCACAGGATCTTGACGAGGTGAAGGAAACTCTGCCTTTTGAATGCAAATGAATAAACCAAGAGAAGAGCGAATTAGACTGAGGGGCACTATATTTAAGACGTATGTTGTTCTTTCTCGTTGTCTGCAAGCTCTCATGCTTTATTCTTTAAGGAAAAATAACATGTTTAGAAAACATGCAAAGTCGTTCTGGATATGTGCTTTCATAGGTGGACTCCTGAGGAATCCACTTGTATACTCTGTTGGAGAGATCCTGAGAACGTGTGTGTTTAAGACTTATCAGGAGTTTGGGGAGCCAGGATGGATCTAGGACAAGAAGCTGGGCAATGGGTTTTGGTTTGCAGGACAAAGGGTCTGCACCCTGGAACTGAGCCTTGTGGCCCTCAGTACTAAACAGTGGTGCCGAGGCTCAGTTTAGATTCCTGATTAAAACCAAACCTGCAGATGTAGTGGGTTGAGTTCCATGACAGTAATCTGGTGAGTGGCCTACAGGAGGTGCTCAGACAAATCTTGTTACATATTGGTGTAGCAAAGTGTATTGGAAAAATCCCAGCCTTAATCCCCAGAAGCAGGAAAAACAGCCTGAGTCATTATGCTCTTTAGTGCTGACATTTCTCATTGCTTTTGTAGGTCAGTAGCAGAAGGGAGTCAGTAATATTTCTTAGACTCAAATGGTGGACCTAGACCCACCAAGGAATTACAAGCCCCCAATATCTGTTAGTTATTCCCAGCACTGTTCTGTGTGTCCTCACTGGTTCTGTATATGGTAGCATGTATACTGAAACCCTATTCCCATCAATAGACCTGATCATGCAAACCTGAGTCAAAAGCCATTAATTTGATATTAATGTCTTTAGATTAATATCAAAAAACTTTTAAAAGACTTGCCCTGGCTAAAGACTTGAGTTTAAGAACTCCCTGAAGATCCATCTGAGGCAAAGGGAGGCACTTCACAGAACTTAATGGGGTCCTTCCCTCTCCTTGTTTTGGCTCAGGGAGACCCGGCCTACCCATGAGCTTGTGAACCCCTTCTTTGACCTTGCCAGCAGAGACAAGCTGGATCTCACCTCCTGTTTCTGGGGGAATGGAAGAATGGCTGCTTATGCCTTGGCCTTAAGTGTGGGTGATTCATGCCACAGACATGAGGCCTGTCTTTGAAAGAGCAGAGTTCCATCATGCAGATAATGACCTTTCTAGGACAGGACAGAACTTCCCTTCTCTGATATTTTGATTTGGGTCACTATATAGCAAATACTTTTTTGCTTATGAGACCTTTATATGTCATTAAATTGCTGAAGATTTTCAATGTTGTGTTCTCGTAAACCTTCAAATATGGCAGGGGAGTTGGGGGATGTGAAGGTACAGCTGCTACGGATTATGCTCTTTGGTAAATTGCATGGTTTCAACAAAAAAAACTACAAACCCCTGTGAGTTTATGATCTGTGAGTTAATACTGCCTCCATTAATTTTATGACTAGATTTTCCTTTATTTACTCTCATATATCAACAACAGGGGTGGTGGGGGTGAGGTAACCCCCTCCTCACCTCCACTACACATATTATTCTTGGAAGAAAGAGCATGTATGGTTTCTGGATTTATACATAGATTGTTTTTCAACTTGAAACCTACCAATGGCCTTCATTCTGTGGTGCCTGGACACCTCATTGTCTCTACTATATTTTTCTTTTCAGCACTCCTCTGTGAGATTGGAACCCATATTGGTCCTTATCATGCTGATTGGTAACTGTAGCATAGAGAGTAGACTGTTTTTAAAGCATTCAAATGATAAGCCCAACGTCATACCATTCAGGGAATTAAACCCAATCTGTCGTTCCCCAAGATGGCAACCATACCACTGAAATGTCACTAATCAGTCCCTCCTCCTCTGCTGATCCATGAATGGGCATGTCTGTACTGCCTCTGACCAGATTAGCAAGCACTGAGGTGAAAACACATCGGTCTCACTTGCTTCCCCTCAGTTGGCATGTCTACAAGTACATTTACACTGGCTTTAATTTACTGTGCAGTAGGTTACTGCATAGTAAGCGGGAATAGGCCAGTATCTACACATGCAGGTGTTAATGCTGTATGTGGATTGACTTGGGATTAAAGTTACTCCCAAGTCAGTCCACACACACAGTGTTACTATGCAGTAAGGCATCTATACATGTGTTACTGTGCGGTAACTAATTGGGCATAAATTTGATACCTGCATCTTGCAGGTATCAAATTTACACTCAAGTCAGTATAAGTCATTATATTTACTGCAAAGAGCGGGCATGCATGTGTAGACATGCGCCCATACTGTGTAATTATTTCAGTTGCTGCACAGTAAATGTGCAAGTGTAGACATGCCCACTGTGTACCTAATGGTGAAAAAAGTGCTGTAGCTGATGTTCGGCAAATGCCTGTGCCATGTGTGTGGCTGTGCCTTAAGGAAATGATCCTTCGGGCACAGAGGTCCCAATGCAAGGAAAAAGAGGGAAAGGGGCCAGAAAGCTTTCCTGGCTGACCAGAGAAATCCAGAGCAGCCTACGGGCTAAAAGGGGAGCATATAAAAAGTGGAAACAAGGAGAGAGTTCTAAAGAGAAGTATACCTCCTCTGCTCGCACTTGTAGGGAGGCAGTTAGATGGGCCAAAGCTACCATGGAGCTGAGGATGGCATCCCAACTTAAGGATAACAAGAAATTGTTTTTCAGCTATATAGGGAGTAAAGGGAAGGCCCAGGGTGGAATAGGACCCCAACTAGATAGGCATAAGCAATTGGTGATGGACAGGGGGGACAAGGCTGAACTCCTCAATGAGTTCTTTGCCTCAGTGTTCCTAAGTGAGGGGCAATTCAAGTCTCTCACTGGGATGGTAGAGAGGCAGCAGCAGGGCACCAAACTACCATGCATAGACCCTGAGATGGTGCAGAGGCACTTGAAGGAACTGGATGCCTTTAAGTCGGCAGGCCCGGATGAGTTCCATCCGAGGGTACTGAAGGCACTGGCTGACGTCATTGCACAGCCACTGGCAGGAATATTTGAACGCTCGTGGCGCATGGGCCAAGTCCCGGAGGACTGGAAAAGGGCCAATGTGGTCCCCATTTTCAAGAAGGGGAGGAAGGAGGACCCAGGCAACTATAGGCCAGTCAGTC
>JAGPOW010001543.1:51013274-51050774 GCA_030014935.1 Caiman crocodilus
CAGATTTAGACTGGACATTAGGAAGAACTTCTTCACAGTTAGAGTGGCCAGGGTCTGGAACGGGCTCCCAAGGGAGGTGGTGCTCTCCCCTACCCTGGGGGTCTTCAAAAGGAGGTTAGATAGACATCTAGCTGGGGTCATCTAGACCCAGCACTGTTTCCTGCCTATGCAAGGGGTCGGACTTGATGATCTATTGAGGTCCCTTCCGACCCTAGCATTTATGAATCTATGTTTGGCCTTAGGAGTGCTTACTGATCTGTGATTAGTGCCTCTCCAACAGCAACTATATTACTTTTTTTATCCCCTGATTAGGGGCAGATCCAGGGGGGATGCTTTGGTGCACTTGCATTCCCCTTTGATTCCTGCCCCCACCCAAACTTTAAAACCAACTGCCTGAAAGGGGCACGGGCATTTCTATTCAGGCAGTTCTGAGGGACTCAACTGACTTCATGACTCATTCATATTTACCTGAAGTCTGCTTCTCTTTCTCCCCTTCACAAATCTCTCTACTTTTAAATGGTCTTGATGTTCCACTATTCAAACTATCCTTTCATCTGCAGCTTTGTGATCTGTTGGCCATTCCTGGTAATGTCTCTCTTCTATTTCACAGCCTTGCAGACTCTTTTTAGCTCTGTCTAAAAACCTTGACTCAGGTGTGGTTCTATTAACTTAGGTATAGACGTAACTAACTTTGAAGTACTGGAACACTATCAAAACGCCCATGAAGACTAGGTTTTGTTTTATGAATCTGAACAAGAGATACACATTTCACTATAATGACTACAGTGCTAATGAAACAATATCTTTTGACTATTTTTTGCCCAGTTTGTGGTTTTTTAATTTAATATATATTCTAGAAAATTAGTGCACATTCCAATGGTTATATTTGATTTTGCTTTGATTTTACACAGAATGTGTCGCTAGGCCTCTAGCATATTACTAAAGCTTCTAGTTTCTCTTTAATTGGAGAAAAATATATGTTGTGTTATATATGTAGAGCAGGAGCAAGTGTGTGGGGAGTGTGTTTTCATGGCACCACTTCCTGGAACAGTTAAAGGAAGCGGCCTCTGTGCTGGCCTTCATTTGACATTAGAATTACTTCCCCACTCTTTATAATCTACCCTGTACTCAAAACTTAAAGTACTGTGACTGCTTCCACTTTGACACAGGTGATTGTAGTGATGCAACCAGATACAAAGTTTTGGAAAGGGAGAGGGAGAAGGAACAGTATCAGTGCATCACACCCTGCCAGTATGTGTGGGGAACCAGATCAAGTGGTGCCATGTCTTGGCTTCAGTACTACAATGCACATCCTAAGCATTCAAAAATCATGAAACTGGTTTCAAAACTATATTTAATGATAACAAATGTTTGGGGCTGCTTATATAGTTTTAGTTGTTTGAGTCCTCAGGCTTGCTTGAAGCAGGTTTTTCATCTTTCTATTGGAACCACAAGGGCTAGAAGCTTAATTTTATTATGTACAAGTCTAGATTCTCACAAAGTGCTGGATCATGAGACCTGGGTTAATAAGATGCTTTTCCTCCCCCTATGCCCAAAAGAGATAATGTCATTATAATTCTACCTAAATAAGAAACTATGAGCTCTAAACTAAAGTACCTAAGAACTGAGATGAGTCAAGGAGGGAAGGCTTAAGTCCAATTCTAGAGGTAGTTTACAGTTAGGGTACAACTTATGCTTTGGTTCATTAGCACTGAGATCTTGTGATTTGCTCTCAGAACAGAAAGCTGGAACTCAGGGTTCAGTGTCAGCCCATCTTCATGGGATGAAATTTCTATCTGTGAACAATTAGAGACTCATCTTTATGCTCCCTTTCAGACTGCCACCAGAATGAGCAAGTAACTTACAGGCCTTTCTGCTGAGGGGTTGGGGAAAAAGCACTGGCAGAATGAAGACTTGAGGTTCCAGAAATAAAAGGAAAGAAAAAGGCTTGAGAAGAAAAGACAACCATGGCAGGGATTAGTGGCTGACGACATGGTTGGAATGTGCAGACTCTGTTTAAGTCTGGTGGGTCCAGTGTGCTTTGGAAGGACTGTGACAGCTGTGAACTTTATCAATGTTAATAGAAGTGAAATGGAAAATAATGGGGCAGCTACTCAGGAAATGGCTTTCTCCCTTATTTGATGTATTAATGTTAGTGTTCCAGAGGGCAGAACAATGTGAATAATGAGCAACGGGGGCTGGAAAATCATGTCCTTTCATTTTAATTTACTCCATTCCTGTTACAATAGGTGTGTCCTGCTTACAGGAAGCATTAACTTTCTACAGAGCCAACAAGGGAGGATTGCTTGATATAGACAGAACAAAGGAGGGACAAAGCCCAGACCTTCCTGTAAGTTAGGCAATGTATTTGGCAATACAGCATTTACCAGGAAACTTAAGAAGGAGTTAAGTCTCTGAATGGGAGAATGGCTTTCAAGAAGGGGATTCCTCTGTAAATCAGGGTGCATAGCAAGCTGTTGAAAACTTGAGCTGTTTATAGACATTATATTTTTCTAGGTTTAATCTGCACTACAGGTGTCACTATATACACATGAACGTCTGTAGTTCGAATTAAAATTTGCTCCAGTCTGAATGAACTAATCCTCATTGAATGAGGATTAAAGTTAATGCAGACTAGGGCAGTCTGAACTAGGTAATTTAAACTGGATTAATTAACGTGTATATACAGCAGGTATCTAGGGCCTGCTGTTGCTCATGCCCACCACTTGGTGTAGTACCAGATGCCTCCTGCCATCTTTACTGCAGAAGTGCAGGAATGCACACAAACCTCTCTGATGGTAGATGATCCTCTATTTACCTTTAATTCAAACTGAAATTTGATTAGAATTGTATGATGTGAATCAGTTAACACAGTTTAGAAAAGGCTAGCACATCTTACAAACAGCCTTGGGTATCATTTCAGGTTTGAATTTTCTCTCCTTTTTCCCATAGAACTGGCTGCAATGTATCATTCCAGCCTCTGGTATGCTTTACTCTGATTCTTCATGGACATATTTCCATTCTGTAAGAGATGCTGGAAGGTACCAGAAGGCAAAATGGGGGGATATGGGGGTGGGGGTAGGTGGAATGTGAGAGGGGAAGCAATTTGGTATATTATCTGAAACTAGTTCATGTTCTTTAACATTCACTTGGTCTTTAAAATTCCTATAAGCTGTCTGAAACCTCAGCTCCCTACCCCTGGCCTGTGTTAGGGTGAGGTAGATGATTGTAAATATAGCTTCTAGTCCTATGATTTGATGAGCAGCTTCCCTGCTGGACCCTCCTCTGGCATCAAGGCAAAGAATAATCCTCTTATGGCCTCATTCTTTTTTGAGGAAGCCTATGCTTAATTTTATCTTAAGGTTTTAAGACGCTGTATCTGAATGGAGTCGTGTTCCATTTTGACCTTTGTTACCCTGTGCCCCAAAATGTTAAAGCTGCTGGTTGCATACTGTGTCCTTCCTGGATATCAGGTTCAGAGGTAGAATTGACAGTTCTGTACCCTGAGTGACAGTGGATGCCATTTTTGCAGCCCCTCTCCCAAATCACCCCATTTTATTGTGATTAGTACCCCAGTCACCCCATAGTTATTTGGGCTGTGCAAAGCTTTGGTCCCTGATTTGATTTGGCAGAAACTTGGCCCAAATTGGTGGCTGAATCTCTAAATCCAAATTGAATCAGAGGACCCTTTAATCTCTCCGAATCGAATCAGAACCTTCTGAATTGATTTGGAGAGATTTGGAGATTCGGACATAGACACAATTTTAAATGTTTTTTCTACATACTCTAGGTGGCAGGTGGCTCGTGATTGCTGTGATGCTGGGATGCATGGAGCGTCCCACAGAAGTGCAGAGGGCTCCCTAGCATGCTCAGCAGCAGACCTGGAAGTAAACCAGAAGCACTTCCAGTCTGCTTCTGGGTCTGCCAGAAAGCATGCCGCGGGGCCCCCCTAGCACCTCTCTGGCTCAGCAACTGGTGTCTCCTGGGTCTGAGGGGTACCCAGGGTCCCCCTGCAGCTGATCACTGAGCAAGGAGGTATGCAGGGGGCTACCCCCGTGTGCTCCTTAGGAGACTCAGAAGTGGACCGGAAGTAATTCTGGGTTTCCTGCCAAGTATGAGGAGGGGGGGCTGTGTCTGAATCATGGATTCTCCAAATCAGCATTGAATCTTCAGATTCAGATTCAGCTGAATCGAATCAGGGACCGTGATCTGAATCAAATCACTGTCCCTGATTCGGGCCAAATCCAAATTGAATAAGGCCCGGTTTGCACATCCCTAATTGTTATGGTACTGGACAGGTTCAGCTACGCTCAGATCTCTCAAGAGTGGGAAAACGAAATCAGGTAGAGATATTTCCTAAACACAGCATTAGCTCTGGCCCTGAAGATGCCAAGTGTTCCTGGAAATGGCAGCAGTAAGGGGGAGTGCCATAATAAGTAGACATGAAGAACAACTATGAGAAAGTGCTATTGATTGCACAAAGCACCATAGACTTGAATGCCAGCATTCATCTGCAGGTGTGTTTCCTAGGTAGATATAGCTTTATATATAGCAGCTCATTCCTTGAGGGACTGAGGATATCTCATGTCAGCGTTGAGTTCCATGGTTTGTGGTGATGGATGGGATGACAAGCACTGTGTTAACATTCATGAAACTGGTCTCTAAGGCTTACTGAGGGCTAAGTGAAGCAGTGTTTCAGAAGGAATCTTCAGGGAAAAGACAAAGGGGATGGAGGGAGCATTTAGAGAGTTGGAGATGATTTATGTGGAGTAGACTTAGGCTTTATGTGTAGGCCAGGTCGAAGTAGGTCTTACTTACTATACCTGATCTAAACCATCAGCAAAGAGAAGATGTTAGACTTTGTGATGGGCTCATCGGCCACTGCCTGGTGTGCCAGGCTCAGAGCATCTTGATTCTGATTGGTGGGCTTTTCCCACCAATCGGATAACACTTGGTGAGGGGCTGGCCTGCCCCTACCCAGGGCAAGGTGAAGAATCTGGAACTGGTTTTAGACTAGCTCCACCTTACCCTGATTGGTCCCTTTACAATCTGGAGGGGTGGAACCTCTGGAGGGGATAAAAGAACAGTGTGCCGGACACTCGGGCAGACGTGCTGAGGGACAGAGGAGAAAGCAGGGCTAAGAAGAGCTAGGGAAGAGCATCCAAGTGAGCAGATTCTGTTGCCCTGAAGAGCCCCTGAAGACCCCTCTCGCCAGACAGGAGCAGCTGATGGCTTCAGCCCTTTGGTGCATTGTGCGGCACAAGGGGCAAGACCCTGGGAGTTGTGTGAGGCAACTTGGGTCTCCAGCCACTTGGTGCACAGAGACCCCTGCACACAGCAGTACACAGAACCCCAGACCCTGGGACCTTCACGAGGCAGCTTGGGTCTGTAACCCCTGGCATGAAGCCAGGAACCCGGAGCCAGCAGCGTAGTGCAGTCTGGTGCAGCGGGACCCCGACCCTGGGAGCTGCTCAAGGAGGCTTGGGTCGACAATTTCCTGTCATGCCACCAGGACTTGCATGCACACTCCGTGTGTGGCTGGTCCCAGGTGGGGACCTGGGTCTCGGAGCTGTAGAAGGTGGCTTAAGCCCCCATCCGTGAGCAGCAGGCAGAGCCCTCGGTGCCTGAAGTGGGGCACAGGGTTGCGAGGGAATTGGAGGCCCCACAGGAGCCAGAGGCTTGCATCTGTGCCAGCTGAAAGAAACCCTGACTGGGGTGACAAGCACTCCACGTTGCCCATTGGAGCTATGAGTTATAGGGGAAAGGGTTCCCACAGGGGAGGAATACTCTGGAAGGGGGTCTAGCAGAGGGCCCAGTGGGAAAAGGGTCTCCAGCAAGCCTGCAAAGGGCTGAGAGGTTCTGGGACCCCTTCCTTCTCCCCTTTTTGGAGCAGTGCCAAGGCTCCTAGCATTAAAGGGGAGTCTCCAGTACTCACAGTATTGTTGATGCACTGAAGGGTGTACAGGCATTGCATGTTTTGTAGGTAGTGCCTTATATTTTGTTATTTCTCATGTGAGCTGTTGTTTAATTGTTATTTATTGTATATATATTTACCAATCTTGTTGAATCCCTTGTTCATACCCTGCTCCCTGTGGTTTGCCAGTATTTATTTGCTGTTCACCTATATTTACTTGTTGGTTATTTGAACTTACCTGTGCTTACCTGTTTCAGATCAGTTACTTACCTGTACTGGGCTCAGGGCCATTGGTGGTGGTATAATTTCCTAGTTGCCAATTATAGAATATAGCCTTATATGTAAAGTGTAAATATTGTTTATATTTATTACTATCACTTTTGGCATTGTGTATGTGTGTATAATATTAATAAACACATATAAAGTTAAATTATATTTTGTCCTGGCCTGACTCTATAGAGAACAGAGGGAGTGAGCCGGTTTTGCATATCCCTCTCACAGCTCTCCTGCCTGGCTACTCATCCCTTCTGTTTGGAGAGGGGAGCACATACTTGGGTGTACCTGAGTTACACTTTATCATATAGTACTTATCTGTTCAGTTCCAAGAGGCTTCAGCAGTATATGTATCAGTAGAGTGATGATAAGTATTCTATTGCTGTATCCAGAAAAAAAGACTTGAGTTTCTCTTGGAGTGGGGTCTCTTGTCCAATTTCCCATTGCTTCAGTGCTTGTACTGGTTAAAATATAACAATAAGCAATTATTGTGTTGGCAAGCCAGGTTTTTACAAAAATATTTTTTAACCAGGGAGAAAAAAAAAGCACTGAAAATTATTTTTTCAAATGTCCAAAGCTTTTTCTTTAGGCAGAATTTGAACATATTTTTTTAGATTATTTCATACTTCATTTTCCAATACCCAGTATCTGCTTTCCAAACTTTGTCAGTCAGAACTTTAAGATGAAAAAAGTTTCCTGTTTTTTTTTTTTTTTCCATGAAAAATTTTGCTGAGGAAAAAATACCATTTCTCAACCAGCTTGGCATGTTGACTCAGAAAGATGAACACTGATTCCCAAATCAACAATAACCAAACCACAAAAATCATTCTCAAAGAAATGATCAAAAGGGAAAGAAAAAAAGAGAAACCAAAAGAATCTTTTTTTTCCCTTTAAGTAAAATATTCTGTGTAAGCATGTGGATTTTCCTGCTTCCAATTCCCTGAGTCTTCCCAGAACATTGTAATAATGTTACAAACCTAGTCGTAAAGCTGTGGTTGAATTATAGTTATCATTGTAAAACAATAATAACTATGCATATATTTATTATGGTGCATTAAGTTACAATAATAGTAAATCTGTCATAATAACCATAGCAACTCTCTTAGCTGCACGGTAGGAATCCCACTGCATTATTGATAAAATCTGCTGAATTCTTTTCTCTTACCCTCCACAGAGCTGCTTTTCCATTTTATTATAAATGATGATTTGATGATGCAAACCATATCTTCCACAGCAATAATTTAGTCTTGGTTTGCATAAGGTCTGGAATATAATGCAGGCAAAACCTTTTATAATTTAAGATGAAGGCAAGTGATGATAAAGAACTTTATGTTAGTCATGTGTCTGTACTCAAGCTGCCTCTGAAATGAATGATTGCAAGAATCAAAGTCCAAAAGAAGAGGATTGATATGTGGGGACTTCTTGAGTCCCCAGCCCTGCAAATTACTCTTCTTGGGGCTCCTTGAAGGCCAAATAGATTTTGCACCATTCCACTTCTGGTTTCCTGTACCCTCCTTTGGAACATTTGGTGCTAAGTGCTGTTAGGGAGAGTGTACTGGATTAAATGGGCTAGTTGTTTGATCCATTCTGGCAATGCCAATGTGCATCTGTTTTTATAAGGGTTTGCCTGTTGGTTCCCACTGTAGGACTTACATCCATGTCTGAAAATAGCATTATGCATAAATGCATTGTGCAAATATATTGTATTTCTTTTTTGGAAAGTAGGAGATATTTCACCGATGTTTCAGGAGTGAAGATGACAAACTGCCTCAAATGTTTCAGTTTTTTCTTTAGTGAGGGGATCCACATTAACTGAATATTGATGACACCTTGAAGGGCTGGACTCTTACTGGCAGCATCTTGGAGGCAGATCAGCTGTGAATGAGGCTAACTCAGGCTGTGGTTAGACTAAGTGTCCAGTACAAAAGTTCATAAAATGTGGCTAATGGTTGGACACTAATGTCATCTTACCCCTGATTCTGTTTTGAAGCTGAGTGCCAGAAATAACTCGCCAGAAAGTCTGTTCTCATGAATTTTTGTGGCCAGATTCTCAGCTGAAGAAGTTTGTTTTGATTATACTTTTGAAAGACAAACCACTGGATCTTTTAAGTCACTCATTCATTGTTTCTATAGGTAACATATACATACACTTTTATGCTCACACTTGCATGCAAAACAAAACCACACATGCAAGGGCACATGCAATGACTTATGCACTTACAGGAGTAAAAAACTACTGTGCATACATACAGATACAGGCACCATCTATATTTGCTACATCAGTTTAGAGCAGGGGCTGGCAAAATACTGCTGGTGGGGTGGATCCAGCCTACCAAGGGATTTGTCTGATCCATGGAGTCCTTTGGCCTGGCTTAGCTCAGACCTGGGGGCCAGCCCAGGCTGTGGTATGTGTGGCTGGTTCTGCCACCCCTTGGTGTGCAGTAGGGCTGTGTTGGCATGGTAGCTAGATTCACTTCCCAGCAGCCATGGTGGCAGTGGCTCCTTCTGGCTCTCACCACTGAACCCAACACTGCTGTCCAGGTACCCTAGCTTGTCTACCCCATACCCATTGCCAGGGGCACTGGATGGAGTGGGTGGGCAGGGTCTCCCTGAAGGCCCGTCCTGACCATGCACCCTGCCTGTATGGGTCCTGGTGGGCAGGGAATGGTGTCTGGGAGCAGGATGGGTGGCCATGGCTATGTCTGGGATCGGGATCGCGGGATGTGGATAGTGTGGGACCAGGGCCTGGGGCAGAGCCACGATCTGCTGTCTGCACATCCCTGTGACTGGTGCCAGTTCCATGGGCAGGAATATGCAGGGAACAATTCACAGCTCTGCCCCAGCCTCATGCTGTCACTGCCCCACAGTCCCAATCCCAGCCCTGATTCTAGTCCCAGCCCTTGCCCCACCCACCCATCCTGCTCCCCGTCTGCCCGCAGCCCCATACCATCTGCCTGGCCGAGTGCACCCCACCCATGTGGGTCCTTGGCTGGTCTCCATGGAGACCTCGAGATTGCTGGGCGGTGGCCATGGTCCCAGAGTCACTTAGGGAATTTTGGAAAGCTGTTGCAGGGGAAGGATGCTGAGATGGTACAGCAGAGCAGGGGAAGGAGGGAAGGAGGTGCAGACCCGGCCCATGACAACTCACCAAAACTCCCTAAGTGTCTCTCTGGCCCAAATAATTGCTCACCCCTGGTTTAGAGAGATCCAGATGCAATTTGATTGTTGTAAACTATGCTGAACCCTTTTGGATAGGATGGGATATAAATCTAAAAATAAACTAATATATAAATAAAATGCTTCTGTCCCTGAAGCCAGGTAACATGGTGCCATTTTGTACCATAGTACTAATTTATTTTTAAACTGTGTTTTAACCATGTATGGTTTCAGAGATGCAGATAAGTTCCATTACAGTATCAAATGTCACTGTCTTGTAACCAGTTGAGGAAAGCTATCTTATAAGCAGCTGTTTCTCATTTTAGATTCAATATAGATATGCCCCTGTATATACTCAGGTGAATGCATATTCTCTCTCTCTCTCTCCCTCGTACATACTGTTCCATGGCCCTGTAGAGAACTGATGTTCACCCATATAAGCTTTGCCAAAAGTGAATATGTTTCTTCTTCGATGATTTTCCATTGTAATCATCCAACCTGGTAAAAAACGAATAATTAATCATGGTAAGAAGAATTTTCTGGCTGAAGAAAATCACATAACACCTCCATTAACTTCTTACTGAGCACAGGAATCAAGGTTCTGTTGCTAATACTTATATGTTCTAATTACTCACAGATGACCAGAGTTGTGTCAATGTGCAGCTGAATATTAGCTTTTAAGCACTAGCTATTTTATGCCCCATTTGTTTACTGGCTCCTTCTTCAGTCATTCCCAGCATTGAGGTAAAACTCAAAGAAAGAGGCTTGGTTTACAAGGGAAAGATTTCAAAAATTACTAGATTACTAGTTAGCTCTGGGAATAGTCATAAAACTGGTATCCACCTTATGGTATATTTTTGGCTCATTAATTATTTCTAATTGACCTCTTTGTCCAAGGAATGGATATATCCTGTGTTAATAAATTACATTTTTAGAAAGCAGTGGTCCAGTTCCTCATCTGGTATAAATTGACAGAACCTCACTGAAATTTTTGAAGTAACATCAACTCACACCAACTAACGATCTAATGCCTATGTTTCTTATAGGTGGATTCATCTTTTTTAAAGTAATATAATCCAGACTTAGATGTAAATGATTTCAAGCCTCTGGATTGAGCTGAAAGATGTTGGAAACTTGAGATACACTTCAATTGAAAATTGATCAGAAAACAGGTTTGAATGCCAAACTACCTACCGGGAAGTGTTGTGCAAAATAAAGTATGTACCCACTGAATCTGTTGGTAATGGGAAGAAGAAGGAAAAGAAGCTAATGGAAGGTTTTAAGTAAGATTACTGAGGCATCATGTAAGTTATACTCATTTGGACATCTACAGAATACCAATTCTCATTACTACTTATGTCCATTGTTTCACTAGTTCATTCCTTATGTGGAACTTATACCCCTGGGCAGGTGACTACAAGGGGAATGGCTGATAGCATCAATATCCATTACATATTGAAATGTTCAGGAAAGCCCTGCAGATGGTGCATGTAGTTTCATTGCATAGCCTCATCCTCCTTATTCCATTTGTTTGTTTTACTCAGTTCTGACACCTTGTGTCAATTTTGCAAATATATGCTTAATTTTACTTCTGTCATTTGTGTCACTTAGGTCAGTTAGCATATCACTAGTTCAAAACTTAACCATATGTATAAATGTTTGCAACACTGGTAACTTTGACTGTAAGCTTCTAAAGACTGGAAGGGCCACTCATTTTATTGCTACAGTCAAAGGTTCCAGTGGAACAACGAGAAATGTGTGGGTTTTTGTTATAACATAGTTTAATGTGGAGGTATCAGACATATGGCCTGTGGGCTGTATCTGGCCCATGGAGACAGTCTGTCTGGCTTGATAGGTTACCAGCAGGTCACTGAAGGTTGGGAGGCATGGTTGGGGCCGTGTCCTGCCACAGAATCCAAGGACCTTGGGCCTCAGTGCACATGGTGATTGGCAGCAAGAGGGCAAGTGAAGTCTGATAAAGTCCTGGTTGCCCTCTGGCTGCTTTGCCCATCAGCATTTCTGTGGGCTCAGCTCTTCAGTTGCACCTGTCACTGCCACCACCACTGCATGCCCCATGCTCCTTACCCCAGCTGCTGGCCCTGTCACCACCTCATGCTGGAGTGGCCATTGCTGCTGCCACTGTTACTGCATGCTGCTGCCCTTTGCTCCATGCCCTGTGGCCCATACTGAAGCTAGAACTGCCACTGTGGCATAAGGCATGTGGTGACAACTCCAGCTCTAGCATGGGATGGGCAGTGGAAGCCAGAGCTGAGCCACATTCCACATGCTGCAGTTGCCACTGCCTCTGCCACATGCCCTGGATTGGAGGCAAAGCTGCTGCCACCACATGCCCCAGGCTAGATCTGGGTCTCAAGTCCCACAGTCTGAATCCAGCCTGGGATGCAAGATGAGTTTGACAGTCTTAGTCAAATGCAAGTTGTAATCAGAGTTTGTGCTACATCGTACCTTTTTGTCACTCAGAGTCAGGGCTACTACAGAAGTTGGCTCCAGCAGATAAGTTAGAGCAGCTTTCTTGGGACTGCATAATGGTTGAAATGAAGACCATAATCGCCATAGCACTGAGCTCTTCTGCAGTGGCACACACCCATTTGTTTTCTACATCTAGCTTGCAAGTTGACAGAGGTCACAGGCACAGAGCTATAGCAGTGAATAACTGTGTTTTTTTTTTAAGGTTGATGGCTGAAGTGGAAAAGAAAAACTCATTTCTAGTCAACCTAGAATGAAAACTTTTGTCTTACTTCCTGAAACAAAAAAGGCTTTTGGAAAAAAAATAATTTGCGATCAAACAAAATCATAGAATTATAGAAAATTATGGTTGGAGGTGACCTCAGGAGGTCATCTAGACCACCCTGCCCCTACCCGCTTAAAGCAGGACCATCCCCAACTAGATCATCCCAGCCAAAGTTTTGTCTAGCCGGGTTTGAAAAACCTCCAAGGAAGGAGATTCCACCACCACTCTGGGTAACCTGATCCAGTGCTTTACTATCCTCCTAGTGAGAAAATTCTTCCTAAAATGTTTCTTTCCATTTTGGGGTGTGCAGTCTTTTTAAAAAATTATAGTTAGCTAGATTTCAAAGCAGAACACTATTTTGTGGCAATTGAAACATTTTCTCTTGAAGAACAAATGAAAATTTTTGACTTTTAAAAACTTTTTTTCTCTTTTCAGACAAATCTGCCAAATCTAATCTGAATTTGCAAATTGTTTTGATCAACTGAAAGCTGCTTCCCCCCCACTGTCAATAGATGGACTGCTCACTTGAAACATTACACCCAGCTCTATAGGTGATCTTGTTAATTTGAGCTCTACACTGCTGCTGTACTTGGAACAATTTTCCGAGTCCTCTTTCAGCTTATTCACTGTCCTTGTACATAGCCAGATTAGTAGATAGGAACTAGAAAGGGGAAGCAGAATTAGCCCCACTGGTTTAAAACTTTTGTAATTTTCTTGCTTGAAAACTGCTCAGCAATTTTGGATGTAGCTTCCAGGGAAGAGGGGTTAGGGAGATGGGATAGAAATATCATTCCAGATGGCAAAGCAGAGGAGGGACAGGAGAAGTTGCCAGGATCACCCTGGTGGGAAGCAGGTGGGATGGTGGATAAAAACCCTGTTTCACAGTAGTGCTGTAGCTTCTACAAGAGGGACTAGGAGTCAGTATTATTATGGTTGCTTCCTTCTGTGAGGGAACAGTTAAGTTCCTACTCCAATATTGGGAACGTGGAAGAAAGGCCCCACTACTGGGATGAAGGGAGGATGAGCCTTCAGTTAGTTATGCCTTAGTCTGCCAGAATGAAACTTTACTTATACAAGATGCAATTCTCTGCTTTTGGGAGGACCAGTGTGAGCCCTGGGTTCCACTTAGGCTTCACTTAAGCACTCAAAATAGAGCTTAAGTGGTGCACAGACCTTGTTCTGGCTCTTTACACAGAGGCTAATTGAACCCGCTGTGAACCATTTTTGTGCCAAACCCCAAACCACTTCACTCTGAGAGGGCTCCACTGTATATTTGTGTAACTTCTTTTTCCCTGACCCCATTTGACATTTCCAGGAGCCCCCACTCCAGCAAAAGGAGCTGCTGTTCTCCAAGACTGTTCCATTGAGGGAGTTTGATGCATGAATGTACACCGTGAAGTGAAAGGAATCTACTATACCAGTATATTCCCAAGACCAAAAACTCAGGAAATTAGTTTGGGAGGGGAGAACAGGGGGGGCATCATCAAAGTTTCATTTTCCTCATAGATTTTGCTTGAGCACATTTAGCATTTTTCCTGGCTGGTGTGCAGACAAAAGCATATTCAGCGAATGATTCAGAATTCAGGTGGAGGGCAGTGAATAAGAAGGAATATCTCAGCAAATCAATGCTGGATGTGAAAATACATTTAATTGCTGTTCCCCCCAAAGCTGAAGACATTTCAAGCCTGCCTTGCCTCTCCTGCACTGTAATTTACTTTGGTGGAACATGCTTCCCCCAGACTCAGTTATGTGAGAATATAACATGAGATCCAGGTTGTGGTGAATTGGGCTCCAGAGCACACAGAAATTATATCAGATTTCAGAAGGGGCAAAAGAACTCAGATCTTCTGACTGATATTCCATGACAGATGGGGACCTTCTTCTTTGAATAAAGTGACTAGTTTTAATCCCAAAGATATCCTATGCATTTTTCCTTCAAGCTATTATTATTGTTGTTATTTTTATTATTATTTCACATAAGGATTTGTGGAAAGATTTGATCCCTGTTTCATATCAAGGATATGGATATATAAGCTATTTACCAAGAGTTGGAAGAGGGTGGGAACTGACTATACATCAGCTACATTGTGGAGACTGCTTACATGCATGCCCCTACCCTTCAGTAAGTAGAAGGTAAACCATACCATCTTGATCCTAAATGAAAGAAGGATAAGTTATTGAACTTTAGTTTACTATGTGGTATGAGTATGCACATAGGCTGTTACAATGGAGCAGCTGATAGGTTGAAGGATGAGGCCCTTTACCACTTAACTGTGAATTGTCCATATGTCTATATTCAGACCGAAAGGCTTAACAATACAATCCCATAACAATATTTCTGTATGCAACACAAATAATAACATTATTCAATGACAATCCAGTATTAGGAAGAAGTGACATTAAATGTTACTGATACTCTTTCAATTAATGTGACCTAATTATTGAACAAGTTCATTTTGTAACTAAGTTTTGAAAAGCTACTTGGTAGCACTATGTGAAGCTTTAGTCTCTGATTTGATTTGGCGGAGATTTAGCCCGATTCAGCGGCTTAATCTCTGAGTCTGAATTGAATCAGAATTCTCCGAATCAATCTGGAAAGATTTGGAAAGGTTCAGAGATTTGGATATAGACACAGCTTTAAATGTTTTTCCTACATACCTTGAGGTACCAGGCAGCTCATGAATGCTGAGATGATGGGGCAGATGGAGTGTCCCACAGGAGTGTGGGAGGCTCCCCAGCACACTCGGCAGCAGACCCGGAAGTTGACCAGAAGCACTCCTGGTCCGTTTCTGGGTCCACTGGGGAGTGCACCAGGGCCCTCCCATGCCTCCATGGCTCAGTGACTGGTGCCTCCTGGGTTGGGGGGGTCCCCTCATGGCCAATTGCTGAGCTGGGGGGCACAGAGGGTCCCTCATGTGCGTTCTCTGGCAGACCTGGAAGTGCACTGGAAGTATTTCTGATCCACTTCCGGGTTCACCGCTGAGCACGTGGGAGGGCCCTGTGTACTCCTGTGGGATGCTCCATCCACCCCGGCATCACAGCACTCATGAGCCTCACTGGTACCTCAAAGTATGTAGAAAAAACATTTAAAGCTGTGTCTATGGCTGAATCACTGACTCTCTGAATCAGCATCGAATCTTCAGATCTGGATTTGGCTGAATTGAATCAGGGTCAATGATCTGAATCAACCAATCAAATCACTGTCCCTGATTCAGGCTGAATGCAAATCCAAATCAAATACAATACCTTTCACACACCCTTACTACTTTGGCCAGTTTATGATACTTTTTCTATTTTATTATACTACACTTATGTGAAAGGGAGTATTTCAAACACCCAGCCTTTTTGATATATTTATGTGGTCTGTTTGGTAGATTTCATATGCTGTAGGTTCTGAACTTTCATTAAAAAGCAATGTCTCATGCTTGTACAAAAAAGAAGAAATCATACCAATAAGAACAAACACACCCTTCCACAATGACCCTAATATAGTCACTAGAACATTGTCTGCCTGAGTCTGTAGACAGTCTCAGCCAATGACTAAGAGGTATGAATTCCCATTTCTGTCATTAGTCTCACTAAAATCTTAACCTTACAGACTTGTAATGACACCTAGCTGTTACCATTCACTGTTTCGCTCTACAAATAAGCATGATGAATATTAAAGCATACATAATAATGACTGATGTCAAGTCCTTTGCAACTGCCTCAATATTTCATTGGGGTGGTGATGATTTGTGGTGACATTGTGAAATTGTACTTTTCATGAAGGGATGGTGGATTGTAAGGTTGCAATGATGCCTTGCAATATGAGGACCCTGTGTTATAACACGATGCTGTCATGTCAGAATGTGGTAATATGTTACAGCAAGATAATGCCTCTTACTAGCACCAGGAAAAATTCAGAATGCTCTGACATGGTGACAGTTCCAGGAGACTGAATCTGTGGAATGTGAACATCCATTGTGGGTCTACATTTTTGTTGTTAGCAGTGTCTTTAGAGCAGACCCTATTTATTTATAGAATTTCTATACCTCTGATTTTTTTCGGTTCCAATGCAATTAAATCAGCTATTGCTCATGGAAGAGGATCAGGAAGATGCTGGAAACATTTCAGATTTTGCAAGATTTGACATTTGGGAACATTTTAAATGGCAAAAAAGTTTGTTTAATACAAAGTGATTTAAAATGACTCAGCATGTAATAAAAGCTCTTATTTTCAGCTAAGTAGATTGAGCACAACATTTTGGGTCATAGGGAAAAAATACTAATGTGCTTGAATAGCTTGCTGTATGGATGGGATCTGACCTTTACCTATGCCCTGTGGGGTTCAGTTCCAGCCCTAAGCTTTCATCTCCCCCTTATTTCAGGGTCTCTTCTACTTGGTTAATATACAGCATGGCAGTAATGCAAGAACTGATGACATTTTCATTAAAGAATGCTACTTTGGGCACCTGGGGGCATTAAGTAATGGATTTTAATGGACTGTACAAAAAAGAAAGACTTATTTTGTTCTGACCTTGGCTAACAAATGGAAGTTATCATCTCTCTCGCTCTCTCTCTCAAAATGGGGTGAGAAGCCTTCTCTATGCTAATATTATAAAATATAGCCTCCTGGCTACAGGAGGGGACGTGAACAAGACTTGCATTCTATACATTTTACTCGTGAAGTTCTAGATCTCCCTGGAAAGAAAAACTAAAATAGCCTCTTTAATAGGCTTTGAGTAAAATCAGGTTTGGCATTTTTGTGAACTGTCTGTCTCTCTCTCTGAATAGTCTGATTAATAATACACAATTCAGAAGTGCCTTAAACTGACTCAGGCTAGAACAGAAAGAACCATTGGGTGTCTATACATTAGGGGTGTGCAAAGTAGGCCCTATTCAATTAGGAATCGGATTTAGCCCTAATCAGGGACAGTGATTCCATTCATTGATTCAGATCGCTAACCCTGATTCAATTTGGCCAAATCCGAATCTGAAGATTTGATGCTGATTTGGACAATCAGCAATTTGGACAGACACAGCTTTAAATGTGTTTTCTACGTACCTTGAGGTACCAGCACGGCTTGTAATTGCTGAGATGCTAAGGCGGATGGAGCATCCCACAGGAGTGCGGGTGGGGCCCTTCATGTGCTTGGCAGCAAACTCAGAAGTGGACCAGAAGCATTCCCCTCACCCCTTGCCCCTGCACCTTTCCAGCTTAGTGACTGGCTGCGGGGGGACCCCGGGTGCCCCGCCAGACCCAGGAGGCATGAGTTGCTGAGCTGGGGGAGGTGCAGGGGGCCCTAGCACACTCCCCAGTGGACCCAAAAGTGGACTGGAAGTACTTCTGGTCAACTTCCAGATCTGCCGCTGAGCATGCTGGGGAGCCCGCTGTATTTCTGTAAAATGCTCCATGCACCCCAGCATCGCAGCATTCATGAGCTGCCTGCTATCTAGAGGTATGTAGAAAAAACATTTAAAGCTGTGCCTATGTCCAAATTTCTGAAACTCTCCGAATAGATTTGGAGGGCTCTGATTTGATTCAGAGAGATTAAAGGGTCCTCTGATTCAATTCAGATTCAGAGATTTAGTCACCAAATCAAGCCTAATCACCACCAGCTTGAATCAGGGATTTAAGCATCAGACAGCCCTACTAATCATGTTCTCCAGGGTGTGGTGGGGGAGGGTGGTATTTTAATTAGAGTGACTCCTGGACAACTGCTCTAATTAAAATACTGCAGTGTGATGTGTATTAAGCATCCCACATTTCAAAATGGCCATGGGCATGCTTTAACTAAAGCTCATTCATTGAGTTTTAGTTAAAGTGTTCCTGTGGCCATTTTGAGATGTGGGATGCTTAATACACTTGACAGTAAGGCAGGCTGGAGCATTCTAATTAGAAGCAAAGGTCCAGTCTGCAAGGAACTGCTTGGGGCTCCTTATGCTCCCCACACACCCCCTTCCCCACACACTGGGGAGCTGAGGCCTGGGGGTAGGGGCCAGTGGGTTGGGAGTGAGGGGCACTGGATTGGGAGTGGTCATTAATGTTTACAAATGGGTTCTGGTACAAAAAAGGTTGAGAACCATTGCTATGGCTGAAACTCCCCATTGCTCAGGAATGGCACAAACAAGGCTCCCCACCATCAAAGCCCCCATACTGAAGAAAAATGCTAGATAAGAGGTAGGTGGTGATCATGCTCCCTAATTTGGAGGCCAGAGAACTGTCTGTCCAGATAGATTTGTTGCAGGTATGCAAGGGCAACTGGAAGGCATATCATGCATCATGAAGTGCTGTGGTTATTGGTGCAATAATATACAAGAGAAAAAACCTTTACTAACCTATAATTCCATCCTTTTGAGAGACCCCAAAAAGGGAGAAATGGGGCACACTGCAGGGAATGAAGAGTCAATTACTAGATTAACCATGCATAGTACTAACATCTAGGACCTGACTCTTGAGTTCCGAAAAACACAGGTCCTCACCCCACAGAATAATAGACAGCTTTTAGGGTCAGTAGTAGGTCCTACATCCTGTCTGTGGGTGACATCATACACAACCTTGCATCTGGGTGTTACAATACAGTGTGTGCCAAGTGGGAACGTTATATAAAGCAACAGTACCAGGGTGTCTCATGATGCAACTGGAAGTGTGGTTTCTAGAAATGGTCCCTTTTTTTTTTCAAATGAAACAGCTCTTTCTTAACATCAGGTCTGTGCTCTCTACATATGAAGGTCCACAGCAAAAAGTGTGTGGATGGGTGAAATTTTTGAGATGCTAGGACATCCTTTTGCTAGTGGACAGACTTTACCCTGACCAAGGTATGTTAAAGCTACAAACAGCATTGATTAAAGCCATAACTTGCCTTGTTGGAAACTTGTTGGCTAATATAAGTAATGTAAGTAAGTTTAATATTTTAAACACATATATATTACCTAGTGTAGAAAAGGCCTATTGTACAGTGCCTTATGAAATGCAGTTTTGATCTCAGTTGTGGCTTCTTGATATTACTGTAATGCAAAAATAAATAAATATACTCCACCCCGCTTCCCCTTCCAAACCATCCACTATGATCATACAGGACCTGATATATTGAGGAACTATTTTCATGGGCTCTTTTATCCTGGCTGTCTTGATACTGGTTAATGACAAAACCATGACTTTCCTTTTACCATAGCAGATGCTTCACAGTTCAGATAATTATAATTAATGCAGGTGTTTTATTGTAGTGTCAAATAAGCAGACCAATGTTCAACTTAGAGTGTGCTTATATTATGGAGCCTCTGTTGCTACAGGTTCTTCAACAGAACCCTGTAGTGAAGACAGTATCATCTGCAGAAAGGCTTTTTCTGCCAGTACAACTATATCATCTTCCTGAATGACAGAAGGGAAACCCACAAAAACCTTCTTCTGTCAGCATAGATGCTTTCACACCAGGAGTTTTGTTGGCATAGATATACCAAAAAAGAAGGGCAGGCAGGCTAATGTATACTCTAGTATAATTTACATTTGTTTTGTATGCCCATGTAAATGATGTCAGGTTCAGAAACAAGACAGATGTGCAGTTATCTTGGGGTAGTTGCATGCAGTAAGCATCTATTATTGTAAAAACAGCTACTCCAAGATGGATGTAGCAGACAAAATTTAAACCTTTGTAATTTATATCAGTACAATATAAGTTACCCCTTATTTATTATGGGGTAATTCTCCACCTGACTGGATGATGTGTTTGCATTATCTGTCCATGACTACTTTAATACCAGTGACACCTATGTAAACATGGAGGCCAGGTACAAAAGTTACCCTTATTGTATGGTATGCACACAGAAAGTGCTCTACAGCCATAACTGAACAGATGGTCAGGACACATAGAGCACTGTAAAAATGGCAGATCCCATTCTAAGATGACCCTGGATGGATATGGTATCAGACTTCAGTGCTGTAGGTTAGAGAGCCGTAATGAACAACTATACCAGATCTCATCCCAACTCACATTAGGTTGCATTCTACCGGCACCCCATGGAGCTCTGCAGCACCCCACTCACCCCCGTCCAGGGGTGGTGCACTAGCTTTGATCAGAGCTTATGTGGTCTGCCCCATCACTCAGTGTGTGGATTCCATCTACCCTCTCTAGGCATTTGTAAAGTTTACAGCTTTCAATTAAGTGCTGTGCTGATTGCTGGACACTGCTTTCACACAGGGGGTTGTCCAAGATGTTCATTTTGTACAATATTGTTTTGAAGCATCTGTATCCAGAGCTTAGTCTGTTCAGCTTGACCCATGCTTTTCTGTCAAGGTCGTGCCTGATCAGGGACTCATTTGGTGTTCATATAAAACACTGGAGGAATAGATTTTATGTCTGATTACTCTGAATGATCATTTCATTTCCATTCACCCCACCCCTTATCTAAATTTAACACAACACACAAAGTCACAGTACCCGGCCTGTTGGCCTCTCCATGGGCCCATAAATCTGGAAACAGGGGAGTGGTTAGGTCTGTCTTTTTATGTCACTTGGTCTAATGCCCGAGTGCAGGGAATACATTTATGTGTGTGTAAGTTTTGCAGCCTGTTACGAGTCTCTGTTAAGTAGAGTATTGAGCTTTTCAGTGAGACAACCTCTGGACCGTACAGGAGCATAGTAATCTGCTGGGGCGTATATCATTGCAAGTGTAGTGATTCTGAGCACTTTGAAGCTGGCACACAAATGTTATATGGTAGCTACCTGTGTAGAGACTTTACTGCTGACCTTCTGAATGTGATGTTTATAGGTGAGGGAACAGCCTAATGTGACTCTTTGGTAAGTTGTGGTATGTTCATGGGGAAGCATATAGTTGCCTATTCTGATATTCAGCATGCTCTTGGCTCAATGATTGTCCATGTGGAAGACTGATGATACTTATTTATTGATGCTTCTTGCTGACCCCACACCTCTTAAGTCCCCAACCACTGGGTTGGAACAAAGGTGCCTGTAGCCCTTACTCTTGTTGGGGGCTTATCTGTCTGTGCTACATTGAGTGGAGCCATAAATAGGGGTAATGGACAAGTGATCTCCCCATCCCTCAAGGTTGCATTGCTTTCCCAAGAAAAGCCAGTGTGTTTGCCCAGATCTACCTGACACAACCCCTAACAAAAGCAGACCCCAATATACACTGAAAGCTTTTTTCAAGCCCTCCAGCCACGGTGTAACCAACAGGTGAAACTGCATTTTTGCTGGTGATCCTCCAGGAACTGTTTGGCAGAGCAGCTACAAATGAGCACCACTGCAGGTAAGGCACAGCAGGAAATGGGAATTCTCCCTAGCAAAACACTCCCCTCACTCCCTGGAAAACTGGAGAAGGCTCATCCCTCTGAGCCCTGACACTTGGGTTCCTCAGCCCTCCTCGACCCCACAGCAGGGGGCTAGAACTCAGAGCTCCAGTTTTTCCCAGCTTGGAGGTGGAGCACAGGCATTCTGTACCATGGTCAGTGCTCAGTCATGAGGAGCTGCATGGCTTCCAGCACCAGGTGGGGAAAGGGTCCGGACAGGGAACTTACCAGAGGTCTCAGTGTCTCCCTTATCTGCAGCTATGCATTTGTGTGCAGGAGGCGCAGTTTTAGAGCCTGTATCCAGGATAGTCTGCCAGACACCAACAGAGCACTGGAGACATGTGTGTATATGGTACAGGTGACATGAGGATCAAATGGGACCCTTTGTGGGGTTAGAATAGTCAGGTAGGTGATTGCTTGCAATGGTAGTTCCATGGCACTTGAATGAGCCGCCCAGGCCCAGGGGATGGGAGGCTGCAGTAGGAGAAGGGTGGGGTATGGATTGTGGCAGTGGTGCTTGGGGTGCAAGGGCAGAGGAGCCTGTGCCTGGAGACCCAAGGTCTAGTGCCAGAGTTGGGGCACATGAAGCCCTCCAGCCCTACTCATCTGAAGAGGGCTCCTAGTTCACACAGGTGAGGTGGAGATGAGGAGTTAGTTGGCCACGGCTTTGCAGATCTGGACAGCTTAACACGGTGCGGGCCTGGGGCTACCAATATTGGGAGGGAAGGGGGGTTACAGGTATCTGGGCACATACATGCTCATACATGTGGTGGGCACAGGGTGTGTTGGGTGGCCATGCGTGAGACAACTGGCTGCTGGCCCATGGCCACGAGGGTGCATACCATGATAAGCCACTGCTGCATCAAAACCAGGTGGGTGCCCACAATGTCCCCACCAGCCAATCAGGGGCTGCTCAGCCATTTGGCTCTATTTGGGAGTCTTCAGCAGCCTAGGGAGCTCATGGAGCATGTTGGAAGGTGTGCGATGCCCCCCACTTCCTGCTGGGCTTGGGATATGCAGCCCCACAATGGCTAATGTGTGTTCTGCTTCCTCCTGACTCGACGTGGAGCACGTCAAGAAAAGCTCGAAAGGTAAAGCACTTCTGCCGCAGGCTTGAATGCCTGCACTTAGCCTTAATCTATTTATGTCCTAAGTACATGATGGGCTGCATCTCTCTGTATATGTTCATTTGTGTGGTGAGGTGCATCAGGGTCTCATGGTGCACAGATTTGTTCCATAAACAATTCTGGCTCTGAGATTGTACTATGAATTGAAGCTGGGCTGTTGTATCCCAAACAAAATATGTAAAACTTCCCTTCTAAGACAAACCACAGGACCCCACAATCTTCATATACATTTATTATAAAGCAAAGATAGCGCGCAAACAGGGAAGTAAACAAATACAGTTTATCCTATTGGATTTAAGAGCATGCTCCCTTCCTGACTCCCTTTCACAGAGAAACCTTCAAACGGAACAATCTTATACTTATAATGGAACAAGCTTCCTTAGTTCTACTGCGGGGGGTTGTGCCCACTTCAGACCAAATTATAGGGTTAGGGTTCTGTTCATGATCCAACATCCTGATTGGCTGACCGGCCCTGAGGGCTTTATAATCAAATATTTGTACATCTAAAAGTGAGCAAAGAAAGGAAAATAGTTCATAAGGCGAGTCCCACCGCATATACTATTGGAATAACAGATGGAAATATTATATTTTTTAAACATTCTTTCTATAAAGCAGCCCCTTTGAAGTGTGTTTGAGCAGAATGCACTGTGCCAAGAACAGGGGGGAAAATGATTAGTGTCAGCACAGTACATAGTTAGTTCTTCCCAGATGGCGCATAACCCAGCATGTTGTGCCACTGACCCTGCCAATGAGGATCTGTGGAGTTAGCGCTCCAAACAGGACTAATTTCCCAGCATGCACTGCTACTGACCATGACCGGGAGTTCTTCTCATAGACATATATCCCAGAATACATGTAATTTTTCATATGATTTTTTTTTCCAACCCCTTATTGTGCCCCTTATTATACAAACAATGATTTTCAAGGGAAATTTTAGTTTCTTTTTTCTTTTTTCTTTTTGGTGAAACACGGAAATACGGTCTTCATTTTTCAGGGATTTAAAAACTAAAACCTCTTTGGTTTTGAGTTGATTTGGGGCTGGGAGACAGAAACATACAGGTTTTGTTGAGAAACCGGAACATTTCTGTGAAAGGTTAAAGGGAAAAAAAAGGTGAATTCTGTTTTGCTCAATAAACAACGTGGAGCTAAACCCTTTTTACCAAGGTCCTGATACAGCATCCATCATCATTCCCCTTTGTTTGATGGGAATTCAATTGTAAGGCATGTTCCAGAAGAGCCTGCAACTGGCTGGGCCTGGGAATGCTGCAGAGTGAAAGAAGCTTTTGTCAGAGCAGGTGCTAACAGGTATGTCACATGACAAGGATGCAGGCAACACCCCTCCTGATAAGTGCTGCACAGCTTTACTCAAGCCAAGAAACAGTTCCTCGCTACTTCCTATGAGATGTCCCAGTATGCACTGTTACAGGTGCTGTTCAGAAGGTCCTTTAGAATTGGTGTTGTTTGAAGTAAGAAAATACTAGTGCCCAGCTGCAGAAGACAGGCCAAGTTTATATGCTCATTGTGACAGGGAGAAGAACATGTGGCCAGTTGCAGTGCTGAAACACCTCTCTGTCTAGGGAAGTCCGCCCCTTCGCTCCTGCCATGACTTTGCTGTATCCCATAATTGGTGTAAAATGCAGGAGGCTACCCATTTTAATGCCCCGATGCCAGAGGGTCCTATACATAACACTGACCTCACTGACGGCATCCTTGAGTTGTTCTTTACTCTGGCTTGTGGCCAGGCCAAACTCAGCCCCTTGCTAGGCCTCATGCATTCTTCCTTTCACTCCCCTGCATTGGGCCTCATTCATACTGCTGCCTCTCACTGGGGCCTCTTCCATTCCACCCTCTCTCACCAGGCCTCTTACATGCTGCTCCTCACTGGGCCACACCCAACCTTCCCTGCTCCCTTGAGTGACCATGTAGGCCATCAGGCTTGCCTACTCATACACCTTGACTGGCCTGTGTGCAGCCTCTTGGGCCCTCTCGTGACCCTCATCTGATACATAACCAACCAATTTGCCTCACCCTGGGTGGAGCTCTGACTCAGGCTCCTCTCCGGGTATCGTCATTCTCGCCTCCTCATTAAGGCCAACTATTTGCCCAAAGTTCTTCACTTCTGACCCAAACTTGGCCTCGCCACATCTGAGGACTTACTGGGCTCTTGGCCTCTGGTCCAGTTGTGGCCTCAGCCATCTGTAAACTTACCTTGGCCCATCTGCCCCCTTCCTGGGGCTTTAACTTATGCCTTCCTACTAGGGCTGTTCTCCTTTATCCTCTTGCTAGGGCTTCAGTTCTGCATATGCCCTCTCACTCAGGTCTCTGCATCTCTGCCTGCTCACTGAGGTCTCCAGGGTTTTGCACCCCATGAGGGTCAGGTGTCTGGAGATGTGCCTGGCCCTCATGCCTGTTCCTAGGTGTGGGTAACCCAGCAGGATGTGGGGGCTGGGGTTTTAAGGCACCCCTCCTCACCTTTCACCAAGGAGGTAACTGGCCTGGAATTTCTGGGGGCCTGTCCTGCCATGGACAGCTCCACCAGACCATACTTCCATGGCAGTGTGAAGTTTTCAGTCTTATTGAAGACCATGGAAGTCTACCTGCCCTGGCCTCCTTCCTAGTGGGCTACTAGCTGTTTCTGGGCTGCTGCTGGCTGCCTCTCACTGGCCCAACTCTCTGGACCCCTCCTTATCCAGAGGCTGAGTTTCAGCCTTCTTCATTACAGCCTTCTGTCTCACTGAGCCTTTCTCCCCCTAGACAGTGATGTCCCCATCATCAAGGGGGGATATCAACCTCCTTAGGATCTGGCCCTACCTCCAGGCCAGTCAGGGTGCTAGATGGTTCATCATGGCCCAGGCCTGTCCCTTGCATTGGGCTTCATTGCCCTTTGCTCTTCTGGCCCTGGCCGTCTTGCACTGACCAGTTGGGATTCATTGATCTCAGCCCCACAGTAGCTGGTCTCCTTAGGCAACTGGGATCCCCTTCTAGGCCCTGCCATACAGCTCTACTCTCCACTGGGCTCGCCTGAGCCCCAGGCCTCACCCCTGCTTGTTCCAAATCAGGGGCTGCCTAGCCCCTGTGTAGGCCTGCATGCTCTCAGTCCCTTTTCAAAGCTGGCCTTCTGATGTTAGGTCCAAAGCCTTTTCCTAGGGGTTTGGGACCCTACTGGGCCCCCAGGAACCTCCTACCATCCCCAAAGTTCCTCCCGTACCTCCGAGGTGTTGTGAGAAGCAGCTCAACTGGGTATTGTTCCTTCAGCTGCAGCAGCAGGCTGCTGCCAACCTGCTGGCTGCCTGCTCTCAGCCTTAAAGTGGCAAACACCACTGGTGCTCTGCCGCACTCATGTCTACTCAGCAGTTACTAAACAGGCAAGATCCAGAAATGTGGTGTTCAGATATCACCTAGAGCCAAGCACTCTGCCAACTGTCAGATTCAATTATGATCTGAGTTCTACCTGCTTGGCATTGTGCCACATAAACTTCAGCACAACACAGCCACCATTTCCAGCTTGCTTCTCCCAGAGCCTTTTAAAGGTATAGTCTGGCACCACAGTCTTTTTTTAGCAGGAGCTAATGCTGTTGCATATTGAAGTGGAAGAAGTTTGTCCAGAGTGTTCAGTTCCTGCAGAACGCCAATCTCTTCATATAATTCAGCACACATACACATAGAGCCCCCTGCAGGCCTCCTCTTGCTCCCTCCACCCTCAAGCATTTTTAAAGTTTATTCACAACCCTTTGGTACATTCTTGAGACCCACTTTTGGGTCACAGCCCATGGGCTGAGAAATGATGCTTTAGCATAAGCTGTTGGAGGTCAGCCTCAGACATGATGTTAACATTTCACAACAGAATCACCATATTGCACTTCATCTTCAAAATGCACCTTCACCATATGGTAATGGAAGGAGTTTCCTCTACCCCTAGAAGAAAACTCTTAATTTCTTTAGTGAGAATGTAAATTGAAGAAGGCGAAAGCAAGGTGTATTTGTAGCATGGTACTCCACAGGAACCCTTTTTTCTGGGACTGCAACTAGTGCCTGCCCTTCTTTAATCCTGGTTCAAACACTATGAAAATATCATAAAATATTTTCTTGCTGTGTTTTAAATCTGACATCACTGTCCTCTTTATGGAGCATTCTACTTCTTCTTCCATTCCTTTAGACTACAAGAATGGACAGTCTGAGTTATTAACCCTTTCAATAGTGTTTTGTTTGCTTATTATTTATATAGCTTTATCGGCGTTCCTGACACTTTATGGACGAGCATATTCCTTCGTGTTCTTCATTGCCAGAGTTGCCCTGCTTGCCTGATAACTCTTTTTCTGAAGGCTAGTTAGGAAAACAATACACAGAGGACCTAAGCACAGTGGGGAATTAGTCAGAGACAAGCTGAGGATGCCTAAAAACTTTTTGATAGTGGGGATTAAAGGGAGATATGCTTTGCAGGGAGAGGCTTGTAAGGTGGTATGGTATGGTCCAGAGGATTAGGAACTGGGCTGGCAACTTGGGTTCTGTTATTCTCTCTGCTACAGAACTGCTGTGTGACATTTGGCTAGCCACTTTGCCTTTGTTTTCTTCTTTTCCCTTTCTTCAGCTGTATAGCCTTCCCTGGAGAGTGAAGGAGGTACCTGTAACAGCTGAATGAATATCACAACCATCTTATTTTATCTGTGACCTTGTGCTGCCTGGCTACATACAATTAAGTTTTTAAAAGGATGTTAGAAAGAAACAATCAAGAAATGAGGAGACGTCAAAGAATCAGCCAGAGAGAATTCCATGTGTCATTTAGGGAAGAGTGGGAGAACTATGAAGTGTGGACATGCCCACTTTCCTAGCTGCAACCATGCTAATATGTTGTTTTCAGTCAGGCCTGACCCTAGGATCAGAGAAGCACTAATCCATCAAATGCCTGGCCCTGGAGAGGAAGAGTATTGGAAGCAGCAGCAACTGGAGATGAGTGTCTGACAATGAAAACAACAACAGGTGCCTGTCACTCCTAGGCCAAGAACAAGAGGATGTAGGCTGAACAGAACTAACCCAAAGTTTGTAAGGCAAGAGTAAATTTAGGTAAGAGTCAGGCAGATAGTATTTTTTTTTTGTTACTTTAGCCCTTTGCTCTGCTTCCTGTGTACCTTTGTGTGAATAAATGGCACTTTGTTTTGAAGAAGCTGCTTTAATCAACCAGTGTCTTCAGGGGCTAACAGGAGCCAAAAACTGCTGGACCTGGCATGGTGTTGTGAGGGGCAGTGGGCTGGGAATGTGAGGGTCAGTCTAAATGTGAAGGGCTGTGGGCTGGGAGCTATGCATCTCGGGATGCTGGAGTCCACAAACTGCTCCATGGAGAAGTCTGACATTACCACAACAGGAGCTGCATAACACCAGCCAGAAATATTCCTTGTCCAAAAAGGTGTAAATTTGTGACACTCAGGGTGTGTCTACTTGTGCCCCCCATGGTGCAGCTTTGTGCTTTTTTTAGGAGGTACTAAATGATGGTGCAGTAACAGCAATTACTGCACCATCCTGGTGGCGCACAGTAATTTTTAGCAGCTGCAGCACAGTAGCGACATGCTATATCAAGATAGCTCATTGCTATGGAGACATAGTGTCAGTGTCAGGGTTTGTGTCCATCGATGCTACATCATTGTAGTGCATCACTATGTTGCTGTAGTGGTATGTGGAGATGCACCCTCAGTGTGCATTTAGCTTGTCTTTTCCTGCCTTAATGTGAGGGCACTCCTGTCTTAAGCATGTTTAACATGTGAGAAAGGTAATGTCTAATGTCACCCAGAGATCTTTGTTGAACTTTAGTATTTAGGAGTGAAATGGAGTCCTCCACACGACAGCATTAAAGTTTTGTTTTTTGGGTGGCTAGAGTTAGTGACTGCTTGGAGACTGTCTGTACTGTAGTCAGAGGTGAGGTGAGCAGTACTGAGGAAATGGTATTACTGGTTTCAGCATGGGCTACACATGTGCTGTCAGGATTCTGGGTACTGCAAGTAGGTCACTCACCAGCTTTCTTAAGCCAGTTTATTTTATGTGGGGCAACCTCGTCCACAATAAACAAAGCACAAACAAAACCAAAACTGGCCTTGAGAGGGGCTTCTCTCTCTGTAACACAGCCTTCTCTCTTCCCTCCCCTTTCTCTCTGCTCCTAGAGCTCTTAACCCTCTCTGTGATGCCACCATCATTTACTGGTCATCAGTTGCAGCTGGCTCCCAGCCTTCCAGCCAGGTAGACTATTAACGCCTGACTGCCTGCAGCTGGGTTTCAGCCCCCTGAAGACTGAGTATTTCCTTACAGGGATATATATGGATGGCTAGAGCCACGATACCATGTCTGAAGGCCATGACACCATGACTGTGATGTTTTCTTGACAACTGTATTTACTTGAATCAAAGATGACCCTGAATCAAAAATGACCTCCTAATAATTAGATTCTATATATGGAAAAATTATATATTTGTTACAATTTTCCATTTATAGATTCTAATTATTGAAGGGTTGCCTTTAATTCATCCCCCCCCGTGCTGCCCCTCTGCAGGGGGGCAGGCCCTCGCCACCACTGGATTGGCAGGTAGTTTGGGGAGGTCAAGCAGCTCGCCCCCCCAAACCCCTGCCTTGTGCCTGCCCCACTGCCACCTCTGCTCCCTTCCTGTCCTCCCACAGCTTTGTCACACCCTTCCCCTTCATTTCTTCTCCCCACTCCTGCCTGTCTCCCCCAGTCCCTGCTCCCTACCCCAGCTTCTGCTACCCCCAGCCCCTTCCTTAACCTTGCTTCATGCCAGCAGGCCCCATCACCATTCTAGCCTGAAACATGGAGCTTGGCCTCAGCTCAGCCCCTGTAGTAGTTGTGTGGGCTGTGCATTGCTACTGCAGGGCCAAGCTGGGATTGTGCTCCATGGCTCAGGCTACAGCATGGATGGACCCTGCCAGCACAGAGGAGGTAAGGGAGAAAGAAGAGGGGCAAGTGGGGAAGCAGAGGCTGCATGGAGTGGGGAGAGAGGAGAAGGAGCTGCAGGGGGCAGATGGTAGCATGCATTGTGAGGAAGGAACAGGCAGCAGATGCTGCTGTGGCCCTCACACTGGGTAAGGGCTGGAGCTTGAGCTATAGCAGTTGCCTGCCTCCCCACTGCCCTCATTCTTAATTCTAAGATGAGGGGCTCTTCCCCCGTGATAAATGGGGGCATAAACCTCATGTTAGAATCAAGTAAATATGGTATTTCAGTTGAGCTGAATCATGCCCAATCATGCCTCCCATGCTATCATTATACCTCTAAAATGCAGCATAGATGTAACTTGTGAGTTTAGAAGGTATACACAACCCAGTGTACACTGTTTCATTGCATCCTTGTGCTGCCTGATTCTGATAGCGGTTCTGTTGCTGTTACTGTATCCCTCTTCAAACTCTTGCTCTTCATAGCTAGAAAGAGCCTGGCTTGGATGAATGAGTTGCATCAAAAGAATATGGGGAATGGTACAAGCAACAGGAAGCCAACTCATGTTCTGATTTTGCTGCAGGGTCATGGGCATGGCCAGGTATGCATGTAAGGTAGGGGTGGGTAAAATGCAGCCCGGGGGCCAGATGCAGCCCATGGCCCATGAGGCCCCTAAAAATTTTAGAAAATTAACATTTATCTGCCCTGGGCTGTCTGTCATGCAACCCTTGATGGCTTGCCAAAACTCAGTAAGCAGCCCTCTGCCCAAAATAATTGCCTACCCCTGATGTAAGGGGAGATTCTAGTTATAAACATAAAGGTTTACCTTCCTTTGGACAACTGTGGCTTTCCTTAGTCTTGTTGGGAACTATATGAAATCAGAAAGATGTACACACCTATAGATATCTCACACATCCTAGACCTAGTGCATGCAGCCCTTGTTCCCTGCTGTGAGCTCAGCTTGCAGTTTAATGAAATCCTGAATTTATTGTGGTTGTTTTGACATCATTACACAGCAGCACAATGTGCTCAATGTTGCATCGTTCTTATGAAAACATATTAGCATGTGATGATATTACATCATGGGAGGGGGTTGAGAAGCTATCATGCACCCACTCTGCCTTGCTATGTAAAGAGGCCACAACATGATTATTGAAATAAATTTGAACGAGTGGCAGCTCTAAACAGACAGCTTTCTAAGTCAGCAGGTAGACAGATGTTAGTTATTTCATTTAATGCACTGCTGGAAGGCTCTCCTGTGAGAAATGAGTGCCAAAATGTAATTAGGACTTGCAAATGATTTTGATCTTTACAAATCTGGTTCTATTCCCACTTGAAATGAAAATTAAAAATTGCAAAATCCTTCATAAAAGGGAATAGAGCTGCGGCTCCGGGCAGTCTGCTTGGTAGATTGCCCTAGACTTGTGGCATCTGGAAGCCCAAAGGTCACCAGTTATAGGGCATTTAGCCTGGCAGGCTGCTCTAGAGCTCTGGATTCTGGGCAGTCTGGGAGCTCACAGTGCCAAGAAGCCATAAGCATGGGAACTTGGGAGCCAGTGCTTCTAGGCTTTCAGCTCCCTGTCATCCCACCAGCCAGACTCCCAAGGAGTCTGGTGAATGAGCAAGGTAGGAAATGAGGCAGGTTTGGAAGCCTGTCTGGGTTCTATCGCAGCTTGGCTAAAATCAAGGCATCTCTGCAAAACATTCTGATTTCGTGGCACTCTTTGACAGGAAAATGTTCATTCAAAATCTTTATTCCAGCTCTAGCGCATGTAGTGATGAGGGTGATAAAGAACCTACAGAAAACAGAATGATTGGTGCAGACAGTTCCTAATGCCCTTCTATCTCCTGCCACTTCTAAACTGCTTTACACCTGCAGGTCTCAAAGGACTTCAGAAAGTGGAAGAGCAGTGCCCTTATCTCTGTTTTATAGGTGAGGAAACAGAGGAAGAACTAAAAATAATTTGTTGAAAGTCACCCAACCACAGAGCCAGGGAAAAGACAAAGGTCTCCTTAATCCCAGCCCACTGCCTTTTCCCTTAGTCTGTACTGCTCAGTTTAGGAGTATGAACCAATATGCCTTTGCACTGAGAGAAGTAGTCGTTCTTCATGAAGGATCTGATATGCTTTCAAATGGGCACAGCAGAATCTGCTTCTACTGAAGCTGATGGCAGTTCTGCTCCTAGTAAGTTAATCTGATGGGTTTTGTCATGAGCAAAATAAGAAATCACGTTTTTAATAATGCAGAAGGATCCTGCATCTTGTTAACATATGGAGTTCAATCATTTCTGTGCTAAAAACTGTGGAATGCTTCAGCAGAATATAAATCTTGCCACTTGCTAAACATGGGATCCAGATGCGGAGGGAGAATTAACATTCACTTGTAACACATCTGGGTGTCAGCAGCTTTGAGTGAAGCCTGATAGAAAGAGTGCAGAACTAATGAGGCTTACAGCTCCCCTCAAGCCCTGGTCCTAGAGTCGAGCCGAAAAGCCAGTGGTCACACCCCAGAGATTAGCAATAAATGTCCGTAATCAGTTTTGGCATTGTGTTAAGTGTAAGGTGTTTTGAATTTTCCACAGAAGCCTTGTAACACCGTACTTCCTACTCCCTGCCTGTCTAGCTGTTCTTGATATCTCTTAAGGTCTTTCAGCATCTTTAAATTTTGCATTGAGTATGGTCCCTGATCAAATGCCCTGTGATGAAATGGCCAGAATCATACAATCTTTTTGGATTAAAAAAATCTTGGAATAGGGTTCTGTGTTTATGCCTCGTAATAGTCATTCAGAGGACGTAACCTGAAAGCAAATTGTGTAGTCAAAATAAGCTAATGTGACAAATATCCTCCCATCAAACACTGAAAAAAATCATCTGATGTGTGTAAAGCAGAAATCCCCAACAGTGTGAACAGACCACAGGGCTGTTTGAAGGCCAGTTATCTGTCCTAAACCATGCCTAAATGACACAAAATTTAAGAGGGGCAATGTGGTGTACTGGTAGGACAGAAGCCTAAGACTGAGGTTTAAGACCTCTTTCTGTTGCTGAGCTTGTTTGGGGCCTTAAGCAAATCATTTTTCTGCTGATTCTCTGTTTTGTGTCAAATATAAGTTCTTTAGGCCACACACCATGTCTCTCTCACTTGGTATGTATATGGCACCTAGTACAGTGGGTCCTCTAAGTGAGACCATAATAATAAAGTAGGCCAAAGTAGTTTCTTTCTACCTTTTAATTCTAATTTTGTCATCAGGTTAGTAGCACTGGGGGTAGGAGAGGAAGCCACAGAACAGCACACTGCATGGAGGGTGAGGACAATGAGTGGCAGTAGGCAATTTCCTTACTCACTGCCTTGCCAAACTACCTCATCCTGATGTTGGGGTGTCTCATTGCTAGGGGAGAGGGGAAATCATCTCCCATGGCTCATGCAGTCCTTGGCTTCCATGCTGAGGTTGCCAAAGAAGGTACCAACTGTGAGGTGAACATAAAATAGACAGCCCCTGAACTAGAAAGCTGCACTCAAAAGTTAGAAAGCTTAAAGCCCTGTGTACCATACTGCTCCCTTTACAGCATTTCCACAATTGATAACAGTCCACACAGATTCCCAGCCTTTTACTGGTTACAATTAGTGTAGGATTCCATTGGTGTCTATTATAGTTTACTCCTTCCACTACTCATTGTATTTCTCATTTACTTTGCCCCACTGAAATTTTTTCAGTCTATTTTTAGTCTTTCCTAACTTAAATAGTTTCATGTCATCTGCAAAATTTACCACCTCATTTTTCATTCTCCTTTCCAGATTATGAAGAAATATATTAAACAGGAGTTCTAGTACCAAACTTGTGGACGTTCAGCTGTTAACTTGATGCTATGTTAAAGTCTTATAATTTATCTTTGTTCTTCTTAGCCATTTTCTAATCTATACCTGTTCTCTCCCTCTCCTATGATGGGTAATAATTCCCTCAGTAACCTTTTTTGAAGGAGTTTTTCCAAGGATTTTAGAAAATTGAAATGAATTGTCATTCCATGATAAATGCTAATAACAACCAAAACAAAATTCTCTATATTTTTTTCATAAATACTTTTAACTAAAAAACTGAAAATCAATTTTGGGGGCTTAAAAGCAATTTTTTTTTCAGTTTAAGAACAAAATTATTGTTTTTAGGTTTCTGATATTTTAGCAAAAGACAAACAATTTTAGTGGAAATTTTTTTCTTCTAAAAATATCTGTTTAGAGAAAAATTGATGCCTATTAAAATATTTTAGATTAGGGACAGGGGAGGGTCCAGGGGCATGTACTTGCCTGCCCCCTTTCTTCATTCCTTCTCTGCCCAAAGTTTAAAACCAACTGTCTAGCAATAGCAGCAGAATTTCTAGTCAGGCAGTGCAGAGGGAATCAATTGTCTTTATGGCTCATTATCATCTACCTGATCCCTTCTAAACTCTTCATGCCACAGGTGTTAATGAACTTCTCTTCTTTTTAATAGTCTTGATGTTCCACCAGTCAACGTAATCTTTGTTCTGCAATTTTGCTGTCTTTTAGTTGCTTCTGGTAATGCAGCTCCCATTTCCTGGCCCTGAAGATTGTTTTTAACTCATTCCAGTGAAATTATCTTTTTTGCTTCCGCCTTAAACAGAATATTACAGCCCTTGGTCCTTAGCATATTACTAAAGCTTCTAGTTTATTTGTAATTGGAGAAAAATGTGTGTTGTTTTCTATGGGATGATGCATCTCACCATCTGCACCCCCCCTTTTCAAAAGTCTAGATCTGCCTATGATGAGGGGTGTTGAAATCATCCAGCCCTGTGGACCGGATGAGTGTCACTAGGTTATCTGCAGGATGAATCTGACAGTCTGTGCAGCAGCCATGGTGGGAAGGCCAACTGTGCACTGCAGGAAGCACATGTTGGCACCTGGCACCCGCAGGCAGCTCATGCCCCAGACTCCTTATGCCGTATGCAGTGCTGGTTTCAGCTGTGTTCCATGTGTTGTGGGCAGCACACACTTTATGTCAGACAGAGCATGCTGCATACAGTACCCGGTAGGGCTGTGTGAAACACCATTGTTTCATTTTGATGTCTGTTTTGCCTTTTCGAAGGGACAGTGTTTCGTGTCATAATTTTGTTTTGTTAGAAAGCACTGTCCTGTTTCATTTCATAAAAACTGTTTTGCTGTTTTGATGTGTTTTGACATTTCACCCATAGGCTATATGGGAGAATCATGAAAATGCCTAAAACTTTGTCATTTCTTGCCTGATTTGGATGAATATTGCAGGGATGGTAGCCCCTTCTGAGGGCATGAAAGCTGGCCATGTTTCAAGGAGACAGGTGCAGAGGTTTCTGGGAAACTGTACCTCAAACAGTTCAAAATACAACTCCTGACACTTGTCAGCAGTGGCAGCTTACTCTCATCTAGTGTGCAGACCCAGGGGCTCACACCTCTGGGATGGCTGTGGGGCTGTGCTGGACTCCTCCTGGGGGTGCAGGCTGCTGGATCTACGTGCTGGATGAGAGGAGGCTGCCACTGCTGCCTGGAACTGGAGAAGGTTGTGCACTGGATGAGAGGAGAAGGTTGCTGCTGCTGGCAGTGGCAGTCTCCTTTCATCCAGTGCGCAGATCCTGAGGCTTGAACCCCTAGGAGGAGTCCTGCACAGCTTGGCAGCCCTCCTAGAAGCATGAGCTCCCGGATCTGTGCACTGGATGAGCAGAGGCTGATACTCATCTGGACACTCATCTGTAGCAATCTTCTCTGGTGCTGGGCAGAGCCCATGCCCAGTGCTGGTCCCAGGTGGCAGAGGCAGCCTCCTCTCATCCAGAGCATAGATCCAGGGGCTTGCACCCCAGAAGGGCTGCCAGGCTGTGCCAGACTCCTCCCAGGGGTGCAAGCCCCTGGATCTGCTTGCCAGATGAGAGAAGGCTGCTGCTGCCACCTGGGACTGGCACTGGGCACAGCCTGCGCGCAGTGCCAGGAAAGATTGCTGCTGCCGCCAGTCCCAAGTGGCAGCAGCAGCCTCCTCCTCTCATCCAGCGCTCAGATCCAGGGGCTTGCACCCCTGGGAGGAGTCTGGCACAGCCCTGTAGCCCTCCCAGGGGTGCAGGCCCCCAGATCTGCATGCCAGATGAGAGAAGGCTGCCACTGCTGCCTGAGACTGGCACTGAAACCATGTAAGCCTGGCTTCAAAACTCAAAACTTTTGAATCGCTTCTGGTGCCCTCATTTGTTTTGAAGCTGTTTCAAAGCCTTTTGTTTTGTTTAGGTATCACTGTTTCAAGCTCAAAACATGTCAAAACAGCTTCAAATCGAAACACCTGGTGAAATTTCGTGCAACCCTAGTGCCCAAGGGCTGGACCCAGCGCTGCACAGGAGACCTGGGGCACAGGCTGTAGTCGGCCCCCTGGACTGACCCCCTGTACTTCCTGTAGTGTGAACAGCACACACCCAATGCCAGGCCCCTGTGCTTTGTGCAAGGTTTATAGTCAGTCCAGCCTTGCAGCATGTGCCTGCTCTGGGGCTCACTAGGCATGGGGTATGTGCTGCCTGTGGCATATGGCATGGACCTGGCATGGCATGAGGCAGAGGGGGTCCAGCCCATCTATTCCATAAACACGTGTACAGCATGAGGGGTAGGATGGGGGTCCAGTGCATGAGTTGGTCCAGTGACTCATGGGCTGGATAAGAAGGTTGTATGGGTTGGATCCAGCTTGTGGGCTGTATGTCTGACACCTCTGTTTTAAGTGGAAAACTTTCAACCGGTTTGCCTCATGGCTTTGATATAAAGAGCTCACTTGAAACCTGGCTGTATAATGATGAAAAATTAATAGTACAAGCCTCAGGGAGGTCTAGAGTATTACATGTGGCTTTACCAACATTGTAGGTTTATTGCCATGATTTTCATCCCTTCATGTGTATTTGGTGATTATGTATCTTAGACATTTTATCAAAGGTTGGCAGGAGGATTTAAAAGGAGAAGAATAGGAAAAAGGAGCTGTTAAAGTATACGGTGATTTTTATTGGATTTGTTTTTTTCCCTATGTTGTGAGTTTTCTTGAACAGTAGGGATTTAGGGACAAATCTGCAACTCTTGTGTTTCCATGTTGCTACCATCATGGCAGTGGAGCTGCACTGATTTACATCATTTTGAGGACCAGACCCAAAAAATCTTCAGAGCATCTGTTCCAGGACTCTAGAGCTGAGTCCACAACTATTTCATTAATAAAATGACAGGCCTGAGGCATTTGATCCTTAGCTGAACTGAATGACATTAGGAGGCACTACTTCACAGTTAGGGTGGCTAGGACGTGGAACCGGCTTCCTAGGGAAGTGGTTCTTGCTCCTACGTTGGGCGTCTTTAAGAGTAGATTGGATAGGTACTTGGCTGAGATCCTGTGACCCTGGCACTCGTTCCTGCCATTGGCGGGGAGTCAGACTAGATGGCCTGCTCTAGTGCCTAGGGTCAGAAGGGGCCTATGATACTATGATACTGTGAATGTTTGTTTCCACTAGCAAATCTAATAAGTAGAGACCATCTAAAGGTCAGGGAACTGAGTTTAACCATTCTGTGTTCAGGACTTAAATACATACCAGACCCATGGCACTGACATGAGTTGAGTTAGGCAAGTCCTCTTGCTCCTATGGTAGAAGCTACAGACTCTGAAGGAATTGGGTTGATGAAACTGAGTATTATCACTTTCATCTGGAAAGCTCTTGAATGTGTACTGAATTCCACCCTCTTCACAAAATTACTTAAGGACATTTTAAGGGTATTTTAGGAAAGTAAAGATGCCAGTAATTGCCTATGCCCCATTCCTCAAAAGCATTTAGGTCCCTCACTTGCCTGGAAATCAATATAAGTTGCCTAATTCCTTTGAGCATCTGGGTTCTACTGGATTGTAGTGCCTAGCACCTAGCTTTTAAACATTGGGTTCAGATCTTATCCCAACTATTAGGCAACTAAATAGCACTTAAGGGCATCATAGTATCATAGTACCTAGGGTCAGAAGGGGCCTAGAGCAGGCCATCTAGTCTGACCCCCCGCCAATGGCAGGAAACAAGTGCCAGGGTCACAGG
>JAGPOW010001543.1:51050874-51097119 GCA_030014935.1 Caiman crocodilus
TCCGGGTCCTCCTTCCTCCCCTTCTTAAAGATGGGAATCACATTGGCCACCCTCCAATCCTCCGGCACTTGTCCAGAGCTCCAAGAGAGCTCGTACAACTGAGCCAAGGGCTCAGCAATCACCCCCAGCATCATCACATATGCTCCAGGGGGTGGGAATGCTTTAATTAGAGTGGCTCCAAAAGCCACTCTAATTAAAATGCCCACAGTGTCTCATGTATTCAGTGTCCTGCACATTAACATGGTGGCACTTCAAAATGCCGCACTTCAAAATGGCTCATTCATTAAGCTTCAGTTACAGCTTCCCCTACTCTGCAGCCCCTGTTTCCCAGCTGCCATTTCGAAACACAGGGATGCTGAATATATGAGATGCAGAAACTGCTGAAACATGCTAATCAGCACATTTTTTAGCAGACTCATTTAATCAACTATGCTTTTAAATGCTGTAATCACAGTGTGTGGAGAAATGTTCCCTCATGTCTACAGGCAGGTAGCTAGGGATAATCCTATTTCAACCTATTTGAATCTCTGAAAAGCTGTTGACTCATCTACTTTTGTAATGCACCTTTACCTTAGCTTCAAGACTAAATCACAGACGACTCATCTACATGAGATATTTACTGGGTAGCTTTCTAATTTGGAGGGGTCCTGGTTGTGGTGGAGTGGAGGAAGGACCAGAAGAATCATACCTGCAGAGCCAGCGGGGAGCAGTGAAACAGTGAGAAATGGCGCTGAGTAAGAAGATGAATACTGGGGCAACCCCAATGCTGGTGTGGTCATGTTTCATAAGCGTGTGCCACCTTTGCTTGATAAGGAGAAACCCCATGCCCCGGTTAAAAGCAGCCTGGTCTGCGGAGACGGACAGACCAGAAGTGTGGTCTGGAAGCCCCGGGAGGGGTGAATGGCAGAGAGAAGCCTGTCAGCAGCAAGCCTACTGAGATAGCTTGGAGCTGAATGACTTACTGGCAGGATTGTCCTGTCAGTCAGGAGTAGACAATTGGGATCTGAGCAGGGACGCTGAACCTACAAGAGAAGACAGAGACGGTAACAGAGAGCAGTTGTGAGTACAGTGGGGCAACAATAGCTTACAGTGGACCAATCTGACCTCGGATCCTAAGGACAGAAGGGTCTCACAGGACAAGGACCATGTGGTCCAAGTCTGGGCCAAAAGACTGTAAGAGTGGACTAAGATCTAGCGTAATCTTTAAATCGTGTATGGTTTCCTTTTATGCATTATCTACCTCAGAAGGTACCACAAGAGAGTATAGTCCTTGTACCCTTGACCATCTATTTAAGACCTCAGAGGATGGCATAAGGTGGAGTGTAGGGGAGGTGGAGCCCCAGAAGACAGTTCAAGGGCTGGATTAAGGACAACATGCATGAGAATTAAGATCTTCCTTCCAATTTATATTGAAGAACAAGTCATGGCATGTGAGAGTGGTTGGCCTTGCTCCAGTTCCAGTTATACAAGGCAAAAAGCAAGCTGTTTGTTCATAGGGGAAACTGTACTGAAAGATCCATTGGAAAGTTGAAGCGTGCCTCATGAGAGAGGCATGGGCACTTCCACACTGGTTTTCTCTGATTTAAAAAAATCCCCAACGTTTGGTTAAAAAAAGTAACTCAAATCCACATTTTCCCTGTGATTTAAATGAAACCCCATTAATTAACATAGCTATGTTATTTAATATAACATATTAAATAGTAATATTAATAGTAATATAACCATTAATATATATATATATATATTGTGTGTGTATGTTTATACATATATATATATATAAACATACACATACTATATATATATATATATATATATATATGTATATGTATAAATGGTGTTTCATTTTAGTCATGGAAAAATGTGGATTTAGGGTTACTTTTTTTAACCAAAAAATAGGGATTTTTTTTAATTAGAGAAAACCAGCATCCCTGCTAATTAGCCCTGTAGTAGTCTCAGCATCTACATGTGTAGCCCTATTAGGCCCTAGGAAATTAATTAACTCCATCACAGGTTAGTACTTGCAAATGTGGTGGGCATGCTGGTGCCCAGCTTGCCAGCTCAAAAGGGCATTGGGTCATTGGTGTGACTTTCTCACCAATCAAAAGGCGATGGAGGAGAGGCTGCCAGGCCACTGCCTGGGGCAAGGTGAAGACTGGACCTGGGTGAGGACCCTATTGCCCCTCACCCTGATTGGTCCTTTTGCAATCCAGGGTTGGAGCCTTGGAGGCTATAAAAGAACCATGTGCCTGGCAAATGGACAGAGCTGTGAGGGACAGAGAAGAAGGAAGATGGGCTAAAGAAGATCTGGCTCTCCCCGCCTCCGGCGGTCGGGCTGCTGGTAGCAGATCACAGCATGGGGGAAAGGAACTCAGCTCAGCACTGGGGATGGGGACTCAGCTCAGCTGGGCTTTCTTTCCCCAGCCCAATTGTAGCACTAGGGATGGGCACTCAGCTCATCTGAGCTGAGTTCCTTTCCCCTGCCGGATCGTAGTGCTATATTTTCCAGCTTCCTGGTCCCAGGTGACAGCACCCACTTCGCTCCCTTATCTGTCACGCAGATTGGGGCTGCAACCCCATAGCCCTCCTGGGGTTGCAGGCCCCTATCTGCCTGCCAGATGAGACAGGCTGTTTTGAGCTTCCCCACTATAGCGTAAGGGGAAAATGTCAAAACAGCTTCAAAACAATGAAACAAATTGGAACAGAAGTTTCAAATAGAAATGAAATTCGAAACAAAATGCTGTTCTGTTGAAACTCAAGTTGAAACGAAACGGTGCTGTTTCGCACAGCCCTATTACATCTATATCTATATATCTACATCTAGAGAGAGAGAGAGAGCTCTATATATAAAGAATAGGGTAATAGTCTTAGAGAATATGTGAATATTTATGTTTGTGTTTATATGCATATTTACCTTTTAATGTTTTGTAAATATTAATAAACTTGTATATAGTTAACTTATATAGTGTCCTGGTTTGGCTCTCTGTAGGGGAAGGAGGGAAGCTGTGTATAGCTAGCAGTTTTCCCCCATAGCACACCTGCCCTTCTAACATTTCTCTTCAATTGGAGAAGGGAGTACACAATCAGGTACTCTCAGGTTATATAAATATAAGTGCCATCCTATGGTTGAGTTCTTTAGTGAGCAGCACCGCATGTGTAGACACTGATGTGGCTTGCTGAAGCACAAGGGTGCTTCAGTGTGGGGGCTGCCTGCCAGCTAGCCCCACACATTGGAGTACCCTCCTACTCCAGCCAGCCCTTCCACAGCATATTGAGCCACAGCGAGCGGCTCCAGACTGGCAGGCTGATCACCCAGGCTGCCTGCCAGCTGGGGCTGCTCTGACTTGACTCAATGTGCTGTGATCCTGGATGCACATTCAAATGTGGTACCTGGGAGCAACAAACTCTGGCACAAAACTGTGCATAAATGGCAAGCTGCCAGTTACATGGCTAAGTGAATGCCATTTGGACACACAAAGTGAAATAGGATTCTGCCCTTCTTCAATGGGATTTAAACACACACGTACATGTTTTCCTGAACAGAGATGCTTCCATGAATTGGGGTTAGAACAATTTTTGTTTTATGGCTTTGACACGGAACAAATCATTCTGACAGCATGCAAAACCGCAGTTTAACTAACCACCTTGTTTATGGAGAAATAGATAGTCAAAACATACGAAACTCATTTTTCATTTTTATCTATTTGGCTGAAAAAGCAAATCAGATGACTCATTAGGGTTGATTTGAATTAAGTTTTGAACATAAATAGATCTTAATCAACCAACTGTTTTTCAATTGATGGTCTGTGGGTCAGATGCTCTGATAATATAAAGCAGTATGGCTTCAGTGAAGGCAGCGGAGCTTTGCTGATTTACTCTGGCTGAGGATATTGCCTATTTTTTAGTTATAATTATTTTCTTGTCATCCTCAATAAAATTTTTAGTGAATTTAAGGAACCACATGAGCTAACATTACCTGTAAATTATTTACAGGACAGGCTGGAGACTAAATTTATTCCTCATTCCAAAGAGAGTCAGTTTGAATCACATTGAGGTTGCACTTTTATTAAAACTTCTTTGGGTCACAATATATTTCTCCTCTCCACGTAAAACACATTTTCCCCTACTTTATTGTCCTGATATTTAAGGAGAGTATTTAAATAATATGCATGTAGAAGACACAGGCTAGAGTGCCATGCCTATCTTTTGTGATGTTTTGAGTGGAAGAGCTTAAAATGAACCAATGACTGCACTTTGGATCCTGTTGCCTAAAATACATACGAATCCTTCTGCTTTATGGAATATTAATTAACATGCTGAGAATTCTGGTGACTCAATGTAGTCTAAATCCCTTGGCTAATCTAACACCTGCACATTTTGGCAGGTGTTACCCAAATGCTCTCCTCATGTTCCACCTTGACTTTTTAGATGAAGAACTGAGACAGAAATGTTGAGTTTTTATTTCAAAGGGTTTTATAATATTTCCATTATACTAGGCTTTGGGTTTGGTATGCAATGCCAACCACAAGTTTTTGTAATATAAACCTACTTACGTAACCTTCTCTAGTAATGAATGGTAAAGGCTGGCATGGGGCTAGGATGGCACATGTACAAAGGTACACAGTTGACAGCCTGGATATCACAAGTTTGAGGCCATAGCAGAAGCACTCATAGTATTGTTCCATCAGATTCCAACAAGCCTGTGACTTCTGCTAAGTACCTTATCGCAACAAGGATGTGAGGGAAATGTAGCATAATTACACTTAAGTAAGGAAAACAGAAGTGAAGCGCTTTTAATAAAAGTTCAGCTTATGCTGGGAGAAATTGCCATTTTAGCATCATGTGTCTGACAGGGATGTGAGAGCAGGTTCTGTAAGATGCAAGACACAAGTCAGATGCACTGCTTTTCCCATATGCAAAGAACAAAACTTTGGTGCTGGTCAAAAAAATTCCATTGACACTTCATTTTTCCACAAAATATTTTTATTAAATGAATATTTTTATGGACAGTTTCTGTTTCAAAATGTTCAAGTTTCAAAACTAAAAAATGTCAACTGAAAAAAAAGTTTTAATTTTTTCTGAAAACCAGGTTCAGATCTCAGCAATCTTTGGCCAATTTTTTTTTCAGACAAAAATCTTTTTTCATCTGTTTTCAGTTGAATATTTTGGGGTTTGGGGGTTTTCTTTTTTTATATATATGTTTTTGAAATTGCTGCTGAAAACTTCAAGAAAAAAAATTTCCATGGGCGAAAGAACTGTTTTCTAACCAGATCTACAGAGTGTATGTTTCATTTAATCCTAGATGGCTTTTATTCCATATGAACACAATAAAAGAAGAAATATAAATCACCATGAAAGAACCACAGAAGGCAGGGCTATTGTAGTGATTGTGAGAACTGCCCTTCGGCAGAAATACCTCCATCTTCCTAGGAGTTAAGCCAGGACCCAGGTCTCTTCCCATGTAAAGGTACATAACCCAGAAACCCCAGTTAACATTTCCCCACTACATTTTCCAGATATACATTTTCTTTGTGCCATCATGGCTAGGGGAGAAGATTCTGGAAGAATTGACCAGTTGGAAACAATTGTAAGGGCACGTTGAAAAAATTAGGTGAGTGAGTAGCTGTCTATCTGTCCATTTCTCAGTTGATAAAGCACACTTGTGTATGGGCAACATATATTAACTGTGATCCACCATTTATGTGCCCATCAATTCATGACTTAATTAAAGTCACTATTATTTAGGCTTAGTCCTTTCTTTCCAACTAGGATCTGTCAGTAAGGAATGATTTGACACACTTTCTCTGGCCCCGTGAAAGAGATACAAACACAGTTCATCATAACCTTCTCAGCCCCATGTTTGAGGATCTATTGAAACTGCTCACTCAGGAAGAATGCCAGTGGCAAAAGAATTAACAGAAAACCCTTTCTTGATTGGAAACAGTGTATTTGTTTGTTTTTTCAGTTGTCTATTTTAGGTCTTGTACAATTAAAGTTACTAACTGCAATGCAGTGGTTTCCAGATTCCCACAGTCTGTTACAACAGGAGGAGGGAAATGCATCTCAGGTCATCGATAGCCTTCAATTAATACATTAAAGCTTGTAATTAAAATAAAGTACTAGCAGCTTTATGAGATAGTCCATCATCCTTCCCAGATGTATCTGGAAACAGATAGATTCCTCCCAAATGTCTTTTCCCTGTATGCCTTATTTCTCACATACCACTCTGGAGTAATTGTTCAGGAATGGTTTCCTATTCAGTTATCATCTCCAGATCTGGAATGCAAGAATGGATCTTTGCTGAATGCAAGGCCTGCCTTTAACATTCATTTTACATACCAGATCTATTTATTATAGTAGCTCCCAGAAGTCCCAACCAAGCTCAGAACCTGATTGTGTTAAGTTAACAGACAGCTGTATAAAGCTATGCTACAAAACAAAGGAAAAACTTATCGTAATGCACTTCTATATAGCTAGGGTATCAGCTACCATGAAGATATGGTGACACAGGTTTTCGTATGGACTAAAAATCTTAATGCAAATTTTTCTTTATCTGGTTACTAGTAGATGTGGACACCTATGTCCCTGCATCTTCAGTGCTGTTGTAACCCATGCCAGCTAGACTCAGCTAATGAAGAGGTACTAACATATGCTACAATTGTCCCTTGTTTTTGCTGTGTAGGCACAGCCACAGTACCCCACACAAAGATAGAACCTTATTCTGTGAAATGAGTTTTTTTTCTGCAGAAATTTAAGTTATTACTCCTTTTCTTTTATCAGTTGGACAAATGAGATGCAGAGAGATTAAGTGACATAGCTAAAGTACACAAGAAAACTACAGTAGAGTCATCCACCTCACCTGAGGTGTGGTCCACAAGTTCAGCCACAGATTTAGCCTTTCTCTTTAGCATGAACATAGCAGGTAAATTGCTGCTGGAATGACATAAGTCTGAGGGTAAGAAGCAATGTCCATAGCAGAGGTATCATCCTAGCCAAACCAAAAAAAAAAAAGCTGGTAAGTGTTTGGTAGCAGTGTTAGATCTTATCAGCTCTTTATCTCTATTCAGACTTGATCCTTGTAGAAAACAGAGCCACGTGGCAGTAATTGTGTAAGGAAAACAAACTAATCTTTGAAGAGGGCGAGCAGCTGTTCAGCAATCAGCATTATCAAAGGGATGTATAAATGCTCAACAAGGTTGCAGTGCTGGGAGGATTTGTGTCATTTCTGTAGCAGAGAAGGGGTGTAGAAAAGCAAGCTACTACACCTGTCACTCATGCCCTTAACCAGGGTAATGATGCAGCTGTAGGAAGTGGAGCAGAGCAGACAGGTTATTTCAGAATAAGAGTTTATCTGAGGCATCGTCAGTTCTACATTAGCTGAGTTGTAAGAGTACTGAAGCTTTTGCTGTCCAAGTAAGTACCTGACAACCCATGAAGTAATTAAAATGTAACCAGTCCTGACTTTTAAATTATGACATGACTTACCAGTACAAGCTGCCAGATGGAAACAAGCAGTAATTCATTACAGAATGACTTCGTTGTCTAATCATCTGAACTCGCATGCAGGAACTACCCAAGCACTTCATCTCCTGGCCTGGTGTCTCTGCATGTTTCCTGGTGCTCATTATTGCTGAATCCATGGGCATTTCCTGTACTTGGAGAGAGATTTCAGCCTTCTGGCAAAAGGAAACTGGTCTGATGAGTTGGATATTGGACTTGAGAAATTGAGTGACCTGAGCAAATCATTTAATCTCCTTGTGCTTCTGTTTCTCCTGTGTCTGCCCTACTTATTTAGACTGAAAGTGCTGCAGATCAGCAGTTGTTTCTTTCTGTGTGACTGTACAGCTCCTAGCACAGTGGGGCTTTTAAATACTATTGTTATATATTACCTAGCATATGCTTGGTAGCGTAAGAGAGTAGCTGGGATGTATCTATTTGCCTTGCGTACTTTTATGCCCCCTTTCTGTAATGCTGCAGCAAAATCCTTATCTCTGACTCAGGACATAATCCATTTCCTGCTGAGACTAAAAGGATATTGATACCCCTTTCTCCCCCCTCTTTAGCAGTATGCCCACTCTGTAGTGTCCTCAGTGTGGGTGATTATAAAGGTACTAAAAAGAACAGCAATCTTCATGCTATCCCTACAACTGGTATAATTTCTTCATGGAACAGGTTCTTGGAAAATGTGGGAGGCATATCCTCTTCCCCATTAAGTCTGCTTTGATGTCACTGGCCCTGAAAAGCAAACTTAAATGGCATAGTTCCCAGCTGGGTTTCCCCAGATGTAAGGGACTCCTGCATTGGCGTGGAGCTAATATAGCCAGTCCAGTCCTATATCACACAAGGAAGGTGTCCTTTTAGTGAGAAGAGTGGGGTCAGGATCCTGCAGTGCTCTGTTCTGTTATCGCAGTGGCCCTTTTGAGACCACTAGGCAAAGCCTAGAGTAGCCTTGAGGTTGCTCTAAGTTGCACTAATAGACCATTCAGTCCCTGGCAAGCTTCAGGATCAGAGGTGCTAAGGTGGAACACCACCCACTCTTGCCTTTACTTCATAGCTTTTTGACCCTCCTCTGGGCCTGCACATGTGCCTCTGTATTAAGCATGGCTCCTCTGCACCCCAAGGTTGGGAGGCAGCAGAACATTATCTGACTGTAAACTGTTATCTTGAAGATGGAAACCAGTCACAAACCATGAAACTTAGGGATGGTAGGTGAAGGTTCAAAAGTCAAACATGAGTCCAGGTCCATGTTTGGCAAATACCCTCTTTATAATAAGCTGAACCAAGTTGTGGTTCTAAATAGCACCCAAGATTGGTAGAATTAAATTCAGATCCAAAATGTCTGGCTTATAGTCAACCCAAACATTATTGTTGTTTCTGGATTATGTAGTTAACAGAAAAGAAATGCTCTCATTAAGCAATGCCAACAAGATACACACTTGTGTCTTGTATTTAGTCTATTCTGGGAACTTTACTAAGGTTCCCAGAGAGACGAATTTTTAAAAATGCTTTAAAAATCTGCAACTCCCAAACGTTTTTTCAAAAATAAAATGTTGCCACGTTGCTCTGCAGCAGTTAATTAAGAGATCTATTAAATGCTGATAAGAGCTTGATAATATTATATATTGCAGCAGACACTGTTCATGGTGTTATTATTATGGTAGTAAAAAAACAATTTCCATAATAACCCCTGTTTTCACAAGCTCATAACTTCTGAAACATTCTCTTTTTAGGCTGAAATTCTTCAGGCTTGGCTTCTGCCCAGAGGTGATTTTTTTTGGAAAGTTTGAGCAAAATCCCTTCAGCAAAATCCTTCCAGTCACTCTTGATTTTAAGGTTGTGGATGGTTTAACCCCCCTCCCCCAAAAAAAACTTTTTTCATTTTTAAAAAAAGATACCTAAATATTTCCCCTAGACTTGCAGCATAATTAGTTATTAGCAGCATGAAAAGTGGGTGATACAATTCTTATGAAAGTCCTCAAAAATGGAACTATGAAACATTTTGGAGAATATTGTATGAGAAAGATGACTAGAAAATCTACAAAGGAAAAATCAAGCCTTTTTGGTGTTGAGTACATCACTAATACAGTAGATAGAAGACAGACAATTAATATTCTATGACCGGATGTTTCTGATGCCTTGGGTAATTTCTGTGAGGGAAGAAATTGAAGAAACCAAGCAAGCACAAGTGAGAGGTAAAAGTTTTCTTGTGAATAAGAATTAGTGATGGATGGAACGCTAATTCTTATTAGATAGAAGGGGTTTCTTATTCTGCAAAGAATTTTTGTGATTAACTGCAATGAAAAGCCAAAGATAAGAACATTTTACAATCTCATAAAACTTGTGAACTGAACATCTGGAGGAAATCATTCTGGCTTAATCAAAATATTAAGTTTTGATTATTTTGAAACTTGTTTTGACTTTTTTACTCTCTTTTTTGAATTACTAGCTTACATTTTAAGCTGGAAAACTATTATTTTTTCTTTTTACATAATGTTGAGCAAAATATTTAGACATTAAAAAGTTCTCAATTTTTTTTAAAGTTGAAAAATGTGTCAAAACCAATTAAAAGTCTATTTTCAATAGATGTTTTCTTAATTAAAACTTAAAACCAAAATCCTGACTAGCTATGGTTGAGATGGATGTATAAATTGAAAGTGAAATGTGTTACTAGGAACAATCTGGGCTACTAACTTGAGCCAGAATTTCTGGATTTTAAATTAATTGTAATCACTCAGGGAAAAGACCGAAGAGGAAAGTGTCTTAATGGCATAAGCAACACAAGAACCTGAGCCTCATTTGAGTCCAGTGGGACGGTTTCACCTCCCCCACCCCCACTTCATTCCTGGTTTGCTCAAAGTTTAAAACAAACTGGGAGCATCTACGTGTCACTGTATGGTGCACTACAGCAACATAGCTATCAAGTGAATCTACACATGATTGCCACCTATGCCACTATAGTGGCATGCTCCCTGGGTATAGTACAATGCTACAGTGATGTAGCAGAAAAATTTACCAATGTGCCACATGCACAGTGCAGTAACCACCCATTCTGCGTTGTGCTTTAGGAGAGGGTCAGCAACACCCATGGAACAAAGAGTTTGCAGAAACTGGGTAGATTGTAAAGATCTGTGAAGTCAAACAACTTTCTCGCTGCTGCCTGAATAGAAACGCTGCTACCACTGCCAGGCAGTGGGCATGTCTACACGCTGCTGTATGGTGATGTTGCTACGGAGCCGTGTTTTATTACTTCCTTTTGTCAATGTGTAGACGTGCCCACTGTTTGGCAGTGGTAGTAGCATTTCTATTCAAGCAGCAGCAAGGGAGTTGCTTGACCTTATAGATCATTACGATCTACCTGATTCCTGCAAACTCTTCATTCCACGGGTGTTAATGACTCTCTCCTTTTTTGAAGGTATTAATGTTCCACTAATCTAGCTATTCTTTCCTCTGCAATTCTGCTGCCTCTTAGGTGCTATATTCCTAGGAGGAACTATTTCACAGCCCTACAGACTGTTTTCAAGTCTAACTAAAATATTAACTCAGGTGTGGAAATATGTTTCAGTAAAGTATTGGATGGACTATAAATCAAGCCATCTGGAGCATCTTTTTGTTTTATGAATCTGAGGGGTGTACATGATTTAATTCTAATGAGTACAAGACTAAAGAAACAATACTTTTTTGTAATTGTTTTTGCCTAGTGTGTAGTGTTTTAATACAAGATGTACAATATAGCAAATCACACAATTCAGTAAAGTTTTATATTAGTTTCTGCTTTGATCTTAAGTTGACTAATATACCCTCAAGCCCTTAGCATATTAGTAAAGTTGCTAGTTTCTTTTTACCTGGAGAAAAATGTGTTTTATGCAGTGATGTACCACATCATCTGCCAACCCCCTTTACCTGCCCATGAGCAGATCTAGGATTTTGAAATGATGAAACTCAGGCTTTTTGAAATTCAATAGGACTTAATCTCCTAGCTCCAGTTTTTCTAAGGTACTTTAGTCTAGAGATGCAAGTAAAGACCAGGTTGGCTTATGGAAAAAAAAATGCTTAAGCAGGCTAGAAATGTTAATGCCTCCTGGACTATAAATTACTTTTGAAAATTAGACCCTGTCTCCTCTATTGATTAGGTGCTCTTAAGGGGGGGAAAATAGCTCTTCTCAATGAGCAACAGCAGTTTAAAAAAAAAAAAAGCAAGGAAGAGTATAGGTTGAAAATTAAGAGGACTATTACTAAAACTATCTATCATAATCTCTCTGTATAAGTTATCAATATATCCTCCCTTGAAAAAATCTATTGAAATCCTGTCATCCTTTCCCCCAAAAAATCCAGAACTAAAAAATGTATAACCTTTTGTATAAGATATTTAAAGTTTAACAATGCATATTTTCACTGTTTCCACAATTTTTAAATTTCTAATCAGTGCCTTAAGAGGGGGAGATATTCCCAAGCACCTAGCGTTGGTTTATCTCACTGAAATCATGGTAAATTTTACCATTGGGTGTTAAGTCAATGCTGTGCTTCAGAAAATCCCATATTTAAGCTTTCTGTGCTTCAGTTTTTGTCAGCAACATAGGGTAACAATAGCAATGATACATACAGCATCCTGCAATAAAAGTATGAATGGATTTCAGAGTCTGTGCTGAAAAGAGCTGCTGTTTTCATACATGATTTTTTTTTTCTCCACTGTTGCTAATGTGGTCCCCTTGAATCAAAATACTTTTACCAGATTGAAGTAATAAGCAAATGCACAGAGGCACAAGGCCACTGGTCTGTGTTTAAGACCAGTGCCTTAACATTCATTATTGTGGCATTCTTTTGAGGAGGAAAAGCCTTTCATCCCTCTTAAAAAGCATGAACATGGGATGTACATTAGGCTTTCTTCACAAAGGAGTTTTTTTGTGTTTCCTTCTCGGAGACATTTTCCCCCCCTCATGCATTCCTGCACAAACCCCTTTTGTTCACTGCCCTTAGCCAATCTACACACAGCAACAGCAGCCCAGATGTTCCCTATCAAACTCAAAGCCATGCCAGCAAACTTTGGCACACATGAAAGTGCACTGAGTAATGGGCCTCCACACATACCATTTTTCCCCTCTGATTTCTGCAAGTATTTTTAAATGTTAATGGGTTCCACTCAGCTACAGCCTAAGGGGGAGGGTGCAGAGCTGGGCTGTGTGAGTGTCCAGCAAATTAGCAGTTAAGGTAGCTTAGGCGCCTTGGTGCTGTAGTGCCCTGAGGGCCTCGTCTGGGGTTTGCTATCCTTGAACTGCTGTCACTCATTTTCCTGCTAATAGCTTTCCAATGATGGGCCAAATGGCTGTAGCTTTTCCCAATGAAAGTGTTCTAAGGCTGCAAAAGAAAGGGTGTGTATGTTCTGCTCCCCCCAGAATTGCAGAAGATGCTTAGTGTGGGTTTCTGGCAAAGCTTATTCCCTCATAGCCATTTGTATCCTTTCTGTGCACCTTAACAGATTTACAGTGCTATAAATCCATGGCACTAGGTATGTATGAGAGAGAAACGCATGTATTTGGCCCTGCCAGCACAAGAGGATGATGAAACATCATGTTTCCTCCCTTATATCAATGGTTCCTTTCTGTCATCATGTGGCTTGTGTCTCTTTGGTCAATGGCATATAGACAGAACTCCAAGTATTGCATAGGAGGGCATTCTTTGGCTCCCGTGCTCCAGACTACCCATGCTAAACCTTAGCTCACTTTAAAATCTGTGTTTCCAAGCTCACTTTAAAATCTGTGTTCCCAGCAGTATCACCATTCCATGAAGCAGTCCCTTTCTGCATTAATGGTCCCACTCATCCCTACTGCTGCATCCAGATGAACATAGCCATACAGTATGTGGCACCACAGACACATCTGCAGTGCCACATTCCCCACAGTCAGCTGCTCTCTGCACTGCAGGGCAGAAGCATTGGGGGCGGGGCGGAGGAGAAGTTTGATTCCTAGATATCCAGAGGTCAAAAAAACCTGCATGAAAAAAGTGGAGCAATGCATGCAGGGACAGTGTACTGCTCAGAACCAAAGCCTGGCTGGCCAGAGCCACACTTCAATTACCACATTCCAGCCAAGTGCTGGCCCCAGTCTTCCCTACCCCACCTCGGCTAACCTGCCATGTGCCAGAGGGCGCAAGGCATGGGCATTCCCTAGGGACAACTAGCAGTGGCACAAGGTGTCCCACTGCTAGCTGTCCCCAGGGAACCCAATGTCCATGCTCATGTGGACACAGCCTAAGAGTGTAAATCACGTGGGTAACTGCAGTCAAATCTAGCCTTAAGCAAGCATGTGACTTGCATACAAGTTGGACGAAGCCCTGCTAATTGGAACAGACTACATTACTCAGCCTGAGAAAATATATTGGAATGCTGTTCTCATTCTCTGAATCCTTGGGAAATGGAAATAATATTAAGCTACCAGGGTACTATGAGGGTAGATATTAAGATTGGTATATTGTTGGATAGATAAGTGTATCTATTGAACAACTATAAATGAATCATTTAAGAGAAATGGATTTCTACTATGGTCCAGGTGAAGAGATGGCAGAAAAGAAAGATTTTTAACTTTTAGCAAAAGAGAATATGATTCTATAAGGATACAACAAAATGGGATAGCACCTTCAGATTGCACATGGGTATTTAATCAAAATCTGATCACGAAAACCATTGTGGTTGCACAATGGCAGTGCTTGAGTCTGGGAAATGCCAAATCTATAATGCCCTGTTCACCTTCAATCCTGTCTGAAAATGCATCTTCATGTTCTTTAACTCAAATTGCACCATATGAAACCAAGGCATTTGTGTATGATATCAGGTCATTAATTTGGATAGGCAGGGTACAACTTTAAGTGAAGCATAGTTTAACCATATCAAAACCCATGTTCACCTAAGGGCTTTTCTCCTAATAGGACTGTGTTCAGATTTAAGTTAAATAATTTAAACCTCCTTATTTTAGTACTAGAGCTGTTCAAAAGGACTTACAGGGATTTTAAATTCCTTAAGACTGGTTGTTAGTCTGAAGTGAAATAGAAGGCAGGGCAGGGTAGCATTTTGGAAACTAACTCATTCAGAAATATATAAGTAGGCAACAGCTTACTTCTAATGTTATTCATTTCTCAATCACTTAGTTTCCAAGGGGCCACCCTGCTCTGCTTTCTGCTTCATAAAGACTGAACTACTTCTTGCTCAAACTTCAAGAAAAGTTAGATAATGGGTGGCTGTTGGAAAACTTTGTAAGAGATTCAGCAGATTTGGGGAGTGGCTTTTTAACCCAAAACTCTTCAAAATTATCATTGTGATATAATCACTTCAGGGAATTTTCCACACTTGCCACAATGTGGGGGGAAGACCCCTTCTGATGTTCCTGTAATCTGGACCAAACTACAATGAACATATGAGAGTTCCCATTCAGAAGGCTGAAGACAGAGGATAATGTAAAGTCATGGGAGAGGCCCTGTCAGATCAGGCAAGGCCTCTCTTGGTTTGCAGTCTCATAGATTTCATAGACATTAGGGCTGGATGGGACCTCAGAAGATCACTGAGCCCAGCCCCTTGCCTCAGAGGCAGAAAGTCAGCAGCGAACATAGGATCCCAGCAAGATAAACATCCAAATGTCTCTTAAAGGCATTCAAAGCAGGTGCTTGAACCACCTCCAGCGGCACACTGTTCCAAACCTTGGGGGCTTGGACAGTAAAGAAGTTCTTCCTTATGTCCAGCCTGAAAAGGTCATGGAGGAGTTTGTGACCATTCGACCTTGTCATCCCTTGGGGCAATCTGGTACAATGTAAACCAGTACAGCCTATTCCATGTTTGGGTTGTCAGTGACTAAATCAGTACCCTCACCTGGGCTAGCCTGGGTGAGAAGGGTGTGTGGACACTCAACAAGACTAAAAACAAGACCTGTCAAAGGGCAGATGAGCTTCCCTGTGAGCCAGCAGCTAGCCATACCTGGAGAGGAGGTGGGTGCCACCTGGTCACTTTGCCCAAAGAATACGCAATGATACACAGCGCCCCAGGTTGCAGCAGCCTCAGAACTGACTTGAATTGACATGGGAGTGGGAAAGGTTGTGTTTTCTACCAGATTTGAAATGAGATGAAGAGCCAATGAAACCAAAGAGCTTCAGGAAGATTTTGTAACATAGCAGGAGCTGCAAAGGAGAATGCTCTTGTACTGAAAGACTAGATCAGGGCACGTGAACTACAGCCCAGATTCAGCCTTCCAGGCCACTCTATCCAGCCCATGGGGCCCATACAAATTTAGAAAAATAATATCTTTCTGCTCCTGGCTGCCTGTCAAAGCTGACAGGAGCCAGGGGCAGTAGGACCCAGCAGCAAGGCCCACGTGGCATTGCCCCCCTGCCCCAGTCTCCCACACTTGTCCCCCCAGCTGGAAGCCCCTGCCTAGCAGAGGCTTCTGGCCTTGGACTGTGGGGCTGTTCCTGCCTCCCTGTGCTGGATTGTGAAATTCAGATGATAACATGGGGGTGAGGGAGGGAGGAAGGGAAGGACCACAGGTAACTGCCCCAGTCCTTGGAGCTGGGCTGGCTCCTACTGAGTTCCGCAGTCATGACCATGCAGCCAGGAACTACATGGTGCTGGAGCACTGCAGTGATAGACAGGAAAGTAGGGAAAGTGGTATTGGTGGTTGGGGAAGGGAGTAGGCTGTGAGGCAGCAGGTGCATGGGAGCACAATGATAGCTGGGTGGGAGTGTGGGGCTGCAACAGTGTTCTGGGCCCAGCAGTGGCCGGGGCCTAGAGTGGGGTAGTAGGAGCATGGAGCCAGGCTGGGCAGCACCAGCAGGGAGACGGGGGATGCTGGCCAGATCCACAGAGCTCCTGCCGGCCAGGACCCTGTGCTCTTGCTGCCCCACTGTCAGCTCTGCTAGTGCCGGTCTTGGGACACTGGTGCAATCCTGTGCTCTGACCCAGCTATCACTGAACTCCCATGTATCTGTGCACTCCCACTCTTTCCCACTTGCCACTGCTTTCAGCACCTCCCTGCCCACCCACCAGCCACTCCTGCACCACCTGGATCCCAGCTGCATGTCTGGAACATACACTAATATCCCAGAGCCAAGAGCAGGATGAGGGGGATGTACATGCGCCTGTGCGATGAGGGAGGGGGAGAGAGAGATGGATTGAGCAATGAGGGAGGGGCAGAGTCAGTGTCTGGGTGTGTGTGTTCATAAGGGAAGTCCCACACTAACACTGCACCATGCACATGCACCCTACCTCACACTGCCATACATGCAGACCCCACACCCACACCCCCTTGCACATCCCAACTACCCTCCCCCGCATATACAGCCTCCCACATATCGTCCCCACTACAGTATACAAGAGTAAGATTTCATTTTAAGCTATTGTGAAATTGCCTCTATGTACACTACACAAACACATGTAAATCAGGACAAAAATATTTTTTTAAATTAAATTAAAGAATGTCGTAAATGTTTGATTTTAGACTATAATTTGGTATGTTCCTGGTTCCGAGATGGCAAAACCCCTTGATGAAAGGAGTACTTCTGGTGGCAAAGGTCAGGGGGTTATGGAGTGGGACTTCTGGTCACAAAATGGTGATCAGGAGGCAGAGCACCTGTCAAGGGGTGGGGCTACCCATGCATCCCTTGACAGATTGCCAAAACTCGGTAAGCAGACCTCAGCCCAAAATAATTTCCTGCCCCTGGACTAGATGATTAGAAGGGGTAGAGAGGAAATTGTTTCACAAAGTTGGAATAGAAGGTGCATCCAAGAGGATGAGATGAGGACACAGGGTTTTAAATAAGAGCAATTTAGGGGTGAATGATAAAATGAATAGAGGGAGGAGAGGCACATTTCTTGGGGGTGGGAAAGATGGGGGAAGCTGGGATTATGGTCATTTTTAGAATTTGCAGACACTCTAAAAGCAATGGGAGTTGAGCAGCATTCTCTCACTCCCTCTGCTAGGAAAAAAAAGACCCTGGTATAAGAGCTATGCCATTTAAAAAAAAAAAAGTGCTAAATTATTGGGGGTGGGGGAGGAATCTGAGGCAGCTGTCACTTCACATGTGGTCTGCTTTAGCAAGTCTGGGCAATCTGGGATATACTGGCCCCTGAAGATCTAACCTGCCTGCCTAGGTGTTGCTTAGGTGAGATGTTGATCTCTGGAATTCTTTTTAGAGCTTCCCTTCTGTTTGGCTGGTGCTGCCGAGATTTTAGGGGAGTTGAGCAAATTTGGAAACATATCTTCATGAAAAATCAGTTTATAGGAGAAACAAATTGATGGGCTTGGACTAAAGGAATCAAAGTAAGGTCTGTGCTATGAGGCCAGTCACCCCAGAGGTTGTTTCATCTGTCTTGTTTTGTAGGTTATGCAGAAATCCATGATCCCAAAAACGCTGTAGAAAACGGAAAGGAACAAGGTTACCAATGTTCTTTAGACTGGGTGATCACAGAAGAAATAAGGTTACATAGATAAAACTGTTTCCAAAACATGATTTCCATTTGATTTAGCTGAGCTAGATGAAAAATCCAAGCAATCAGTAGCAATATGCACTATAGAAATAATCAGCCCAGTGTCATGCCAAGGGATGCTTGGGACCTGTTTCTTTGCCATGGGACCAAATGCTGTTGGACTGGCAGTCATCCCTAGACTGTCCCAAGAAGTGCAGTTGTAGAACTCAGACATTCCTACTTCTTGTCCTCTGTACTTGAGACCTCAACCCTTTCTTTGTGGTTGTAACAGTGCACACAACATGTTTGCATAATTACTGTAGCTCTTCTGGGACTATTGATCTTGCTATGAATCTGTTAACTATTATATTTGTTCATACTTTGTGATTTGGGTAAATCTTGAATACCTCCTAATATATTACAGGATTTTGATTCTGAACTTCTGTGGTGTGCAATGCAAGTGACAGAATTCACAGAATTTAACCACTATTTGGTTTGAGGCTTACATGCGCTTCATTGGCTACAGTTCCCCCCAGGCTATCCTGAGAGTTGTTCAGAGTTTGATTTAAAACTCCAAACTCAAAGTAAAACTCAGTGGACATGTGTGAGACTTCAGCTGATTTTTCAACTCTGATTCTGTATCAGTCTAGGTCTGGTAAACTGTACTAGACTTGGAGTGAGGTTTTGTTTTTCACATGCATTAAAAACTGAGCAATTCCCCACCCCCAGTAAATTTAGCTAAAAATGCAAGGGCCAACACCTTTCATGGATTTGGTTTCAGCCCCCTACGAAATGGGGAGATTGTTAAAGAAGGGAGAAAATCCTTGACACCTTTCATTTGGATCTTTACAAATTAAATTTTTAATTTTGAAACTTCTTTTGCTTCTTTCTCTTTTGCTCCTTTTTTAATGAATCTCTTGACTGCTCCAGATGAATTTCTATTTAAAATCTGTTCTTAGAAATAAATCAATAAAATGTAATAAAGCATTTTGTTATAGATTGTAGAAAATGCTTCGGGTTGACCCCAAAGTATTTTTTGGCCGGGGGGGAGGGGGAGGGGAAGGTTTTTAATTAAACTTTTAATTTTTTTTCCTTTCTTTGGTTCAACATAAGAAAAAAGTCTTCCACAAGTTCTTGGTTCAGCTAGCAAAGCAAAAACCTCCTTGCATGCCAAATTCTAGCACTAAGCTCAAAGGACAAAAATTTGTGTTCCTCACATCAGTGTGGTTTTTCTTTCTTTGTTTTTTGCTCAGTTAAAGGCCACAAACTTATATCGCTATGCAGTGGGAATTCTGCATGGATGGGTTTTCTACAGGGTGGCACAAATAACTGGTCAAGACTTCCAAAAATTGGAGCCATTGGACAGGGTCCATTGAGAGTTAGGAATAGTCTTTGCCTGTAAACTTTTTACAATCTGTTAATTTCCAAATATTCTTATGACTTTTGAGGTCCAGTAAATGATTTCTTATTTTTATGATTACAAGAGTATCCAGAGCTACTGTGCACTATGCAAATTAACTGAAGAAATGATCTTTGTCCCTAAGGACCATGGGCGCTGAGAACTAAAATGTGCGGACTGGGCCTTTGAGCCCAGCCCCTTGCATCTGCAGGAAACTGTTAATCCAAGAACTCCCCAAAATCACTGCTTTAAACCCTTATCCACGACTAGAAGGGACAATAGCTGAAATGGGCCAAGAACACCCAATGGCATTTTGGGTAAAAGAATGGGGAGAGCAAGGGGGCACTGCAAATGCCCTGGCGCTGCAATGCCAGGGAAGTCATTGATAGGCTTAGAATATTGTAGGGAATGCACCATACCCAACACTGCAAAGGAATGCAGTCTCTCTCCACCCTCCTGCCCCTCAACAGTCTATACTCTATGCCAATCTCATTTAGGGGAAAATTATTTTTCTGCACCCAAACTGGTGCTTGATATGAACCTGAGTAAAAGACCAAGACCCTCAAAACCCCAAAGTTCCTGGCTATAATACAAGTAGGAACCTTGGAATATCTTGGTCAAAAACTCTTGGCCTTAGCCATGGCCAGCATCCCAATGCTTTAGAACAGAGATTTCCAAACTGTGGTATGTGTACCTCTGGGGGGTACAGTAGACACCTCTGGGGGTTATGCAGGATAAATTGTGTAAGGGTGGATATAATTTTCAGTATAATTGGCATTTAATGGAGTTGAAGTATGCTATTTAAACTAAGGCTGGCAGCTGGTAAATCTGGAAGGGGGTACACTATATAATAAGAAAAAGTTTGGGAACCTCTGCTTTAGAACATTTTGGGCCAATTTTTTTAGTAGGTGGGTCACAAGTTAGCCCTGAGTGCCACTCTGATCCCTTCCCTTTACTAGGGCCATGCAAAGCTTTGGATCCTGATTCAGATTTGGACATGATTCAGATGATTCAGAGGCCAAATCTATGAATCCCAATCAAATTGCTGGAAGTTTTAGGCTTTCTGAATCAGTTTGGAAAAGATTCAGAGATTCAGCCATAGGATATAATGGGCAATCATTGAAATATATATATAACTTTGTTGTCTTTTGGCTGATTCAGATGAAACTTGCAGGGATGGTAGCCTTTGCTGAGAGTATAATGTGTGCTAAGTTTCAAGGTGATAGGTGCAGAGGTTTCTGGGAAACTGCACCTCAACATCCTGAAAGCAAAACTCATGACATAGGTGACAGTGAGTGTGTTAAGGCACTGGGGGACGGGGAGGGTGAAAACTTAAGGGATGGTAGGCCCTGCTGAGGCCACAAAGCCTGCCAAATTTCAAGGAGATTGGTGCAGGGGTTTGGGGAAAACTGTACCTCAAGCTGAAGATAAGCAAAACTCATGGCATGGGTGACCCTGTGTGTATTAAGGCGCAGCGGGGTGACAGCTGCAGAAGTGCTAGCCCCTGCTGAGATCATGAAGTGTGCTAGCTGTTGAGAAGATAGGTGGGCTTCTGGGTTTTGGGGCCCTGCACCCCTAGCTGCTGACAGGTGAAACTTGTGACATGGATGCTTGTGCAACTGACTGTCTCTGTCTTGGGGCAGAAGCAGTTCCCGGCTCTGTATTGATTCTTTCCTGTCCTTAGTCTGTGATTTTGTAGGTGTTACTCTTTGTTCATTAGCTCATTATCCTCACTAGCTACTGTGTATTGAGCTGGTCCCTGAGTAAATCATGATTGATTGGTAACTGGTAACACATTAGTTTAGTAGCCAGGCCTGCAGTACTCTCCCCACCCCCATCTCAAGACAGACACAGTTGCACAAGCACCCAGGACATGAGTTTTGCTTGTCAGCAGCTAGAAATGCAGGGCCCCAGAAGCCCCTGCACCTAGCTCCTTGACAGCTGGCAGACTTCATGGTCTCAACAGGGACTAGCACAGAGGCTGGCAATTATTTTGGATGGAGGGCTGCTTACCCAATTTTGGCAAGCTGTCGAGGGCCCCTTAACAGGTGCCCTGCCCCTTGATCACCATCTTGGAATCAATCTCTCAATATCTTGGGACTAATGTTAGCCAGCACTGGTAGGGCCCAGACTGGGGTGCAGGCTGGCAGGGGTCTGTGGAGCCAGGCTGGGCTGCACCAGCAGGGAGAGCGGGGAGCTGGCCCAGGTCCATAGATCCTCTGCCAGCCAGGACCCTGTACTCCTGTTGCCCTGCTCTGAGCCCTGCTAGCACTGGCCCCAGGACACTGGTGTACTCCCCATGTTCCTGTTCACTCCCAGTACCCCCAGCCCCACAGTACAGGCAGGGGGCAGCACACAGTCCCAACTCCCTGCTCACCTGCAAGGAATGAGCTGGTGCTGAGTGTGATGGAAAGTGGGCCCTCGCCCACCCCATGGCCAGCATTCCCTTCTGCAGCTGCTTGCAGTCCACGCGGGGCTGTCCTGAGCAGGCACAGGCAGCACCATATGGGCTGTGAGCAGCTGCAGCGTGGAGTGCCAGGCACAGGGCGGGCAAGTAGCTGCTTTTCCCATGCTCAGCAGCAGCTTGTAACCCACCCCTGCTGCCAGCCTGGGCCCCACGCCGGCCCTGGGATCACCCGTAGGGGCTGTGCTGCAGTGGCAGCAGTTGCACCCCCCTGCTTGCCGAGCCAGGCAGTGTTTGCCATTGTCTCTGTGCTGCCCAGCACATGAGCTCCTGGTGGGCACCAGCAGCAAACACTGCCCGGCATGGTAAGCTGGGAGGCCCACAGCTGCTGCTGCTGTGCGTCTCCCCCACCCCTTCCCCTGAAGTTCTGCTGCGGTGCACTCACGTGGTCCCAGGCCAGAAGCCCCTACTGGGGCTTCTGGCTGGGGGGGCATGGCCAGGCATGCCCTGCTGTTGAGGGAGCCCACCAGGCTTCCCCTGGGCCCTACTGCCCTTGGTTTCTGTTATTTTTGACAGGAGCCAAGGACAGATCAATATTAATTTTATAATTTTTTTTAGGGGCCTCCATGGGCTGGATAGAATGGCCTCATGGGCTGTATTTTGCCGAACCCTGGGCTGGCAGACTGGAAGCTTTCACCTTGCTGTGCCTTATTACACACAGTGTCACCCATGTTACAAGTTTTGCTTGTCCGCAGCTTGAGGTACAGTTTTCCCCAAACCTATACACCCCTCTCCTGGAAACTTGGCAGGCTTTATGGACTCAGCAGGGGCTACTATCCCTGCAGTTTTCACCCCCCTGTGCCTTAACACACACACACAGTGTCACCTGTGTCATGAGTTTTGCTTTCAGGATGTTGAAGTGCAGTTTCCCAGAAACCCCTCCATCTATCATCTTGAAACTTGTCACATGTTGTGCTATATCAGTAGAGGCTATCATCCCTGCAAGTTTCAGCTGAATAACCGAAGAGACAATGAAGTTATAGCTATTTAATTGATTCTCCATTATACTCTATGGCTGAATCTCCAAATCAGTTCTGAATCTTCTGGAGCAATTTGGCTGAATCCAATTAGAGAAATGATTTGCATCTCCAACTCAAATCTCTGGCACCCAAATTGGTTGAATCCAAATCTAATAGTTTCCTGTTTGCATAGGCCTACCTTTTACATAACCAGCTATTCAGCTCCCTGCTTCTTGCACTGTGATCCCTAACTGAGCTGCTGCTCTGAATTCTGCTCCCTGTCAGGGCAGACAGCAGAGCATCAGATCAATCAGCCCCCGTACTCTGTCTGCTGTGTCACACACAGGCTGTCCATGCTATCTGTGGCACCCATGTCACAGGTTATTCACCCCTGCCTTAGAAGAAAATAAGTCCCATAAACCAGTAGCATTAATTGAGGGGAGGGGGGCATCTCTCTTGGCTCCAAAGGCTAGGAACTTACAATGTAAGGGGCAAGTGACACTTGAAACATGACAGGATTCAAATATAGACCCTGATTCTGCAAACACTTGCTTAACTTGACTATAATAAGTAATCCAGTTCCAAGTGTTTGCAGGATTGGAGTCCACATGCAAATAAGAGGCAGATGGGGATATTTGATGTGTTATACAATGTTAAGAAATGAGTGATTAGCACATTATTCTTTTATCTTGCTAAAGCAAAATGAGTTAGCTGTCCCCATCAGACCTTCCAGGTAGCCATTGCAAATTGATTGTTTGTATAGTGATCTTTGCAGTGGTTGAAGGGGATCTTGAAACGTTATAATGATGGAAGAGATGTGATAGTGTTAGGAACCAGGAAAAGAATCCTGGATGCTAGCCCTGATCTTGAAAGGATTTATATGTTTTCTTAAAGATATGTACTGGGAATGTGCTTAACTTGACAAGCTGTGTACTTTACTTAAGCCTCTGGCTAATTCTGTGCTGGATCAGGGCCATGAAGGGCAACCTGGGACAAAGCAGAAAGGTCTTTTCATGAGTATGACACATGTGGCACAGTTAGTGACAGAGGTAGGGCTGGAGCAAAGTGGTAAAAATCGCACTGGAGCATGTAAAAACAATGTTTGCTTTTAAAAGTTCAAACTCTTTAGTCCAGCAGTTCAAAATTTACCATAAGCCAAAAATAACAAAAAAAAAAAGCATATTTCCAGCTCCGCCTTTACTAATCTTCAGATCCATCCTCAACCATAAAAGGCAGAACTTCAAATCCAATGGAAGTTTAGAAACATTTCACCAACTGTTTTGCCAGTTAGAATGCAGATGTTTAGCCAAAATTGTTAAGACATGAGTTATTTCTACACTGGCTTTATACAGATCAAGCCCACATTTTGTGGGGTTTTTTTGTCTGAGCAGCATAATGAAAAGCATTAAAAAGTTATCAAAAAGTATAGAACTCGGTGGGGGGGCAGGGAATAGAGTGCATCTTTAAACTATTAGTTGCAAAAATGTGTCTACTTTGTTTTTCAAGCTATAAAAATGTATCCATAATATCTGCCTTATTCTGCTTGCTGTTGCTTCATTTATAAGCTGTTCATCTCTGAAGTGGACAAACTAATCACACTTCAGATTCCTGGCACCAAATCTTCACTGCTGTAGCCTGTTTGTTTGTTTGTGTGTGTGTGTGTGTGTGTGTGTTTCCCCTCCCACAATATCATTAAGTAGAAGCTGTCTCTCTACATTAAAAAGAAAATGGTTCTTTAAATTTTTGTGTATGTACATTTTTTTCACTATTTGCAATGTTTTGATTTTTTTCAACAACAACAACAAAAAGAATACAATTTTAGTAAAATAGTTCCAGTATTTTTCTGTTAAATGTTCACGTTTGGGATAAAAATATTTTGGGGTTCTGTTGCTTGAATGCTGGATACTTTTACTAACATACACAGGTGTTAAAGATTTTTTTTTTTTTAATGGCAGCATTTGGGGGTTCAGTTTTTGTAATCAAAAATAAACATTTTTTTTTTTATGGCTAATGTTCCATGAAAAATAATTGGCCCTTGCCAACAGGCTCTGCTTTGAGCAGAGTATTAGGCATGTGCGTGTTTACAGAATTGGAGTTTATCTCTATCTTCATTACTGTGAGTAGTGCCACTTGTTTCAATAAATATGTTCATAGCAGTAGGGTTAAGTATATGTATAACTGTTTGCAGGATCAGGGTCTATATATATGACTTGTTTTTCTGCCCCTGGAGAATCATCCCCCTGTTGACATTACTAAGTTACTGATCTGGATAGTTGACATAGACATACTAGGCCATATTGCTTTCTCCCATGGTAAATCCAAAGCTAGAACCCATGAGATCCTCCTTGCAGAATTTTCCTGTGCTGTTTCATGTGGCAGGGATAATTTTAAGTGCATATTGGAGATCTCAACACCTCCCACCATGGATCCCGTAAGTGTCAATTAAGGGAAACACTTAAACAGGCCCTTAACATTAAGAAAGTGCTTAAGTCCCGTTGACTTCAAAATGACCTAAATATATGGTTGAAGTTAAATACATGCTAAAATGTTTCCCTGAATCAGGGCCAAGAGCCTGATCCATAACCAACAGAAGCTGGTGAAAAGGCTACCAACCAGGGTTCAGAAAAGGGAAAGTTTAGGGGGCTGAGCCACCTCTACCCCCATAAGAGATGAGAGCCTCCAGCCTGCCTTGTATCTTTCTAAGCAGCTTAAGGGGCAACAGCTCCTTCTGACTTCTGGCTGCCACCACACCAGGACCACCCAACCACTCCCCTCTCCAAGAGTCGAAGTGTAATTTGAACCCTGCTCTTAACAAAGGAAGATATGAACCTCTGCTGGGTGCTGAGCATCTATGCCAAACCCTTCTATTATAGTGACTTCTGTAGGGTTGAGACCTTAGGCACAGTTCCTTCAGACATGTGTCTAAGGCTAAAAACAGATGACTGTTTTCTTCCAAGACAAAGAATTTTATTCTGTAATCTTAAAGACACACCGGTTTATTGTCCCAGTTCAAGTACCTGTGAAATATCCATATTTTGCCCTGGGACAGTCTAAATTCATTCAAAGTAATTACCATTCAAGCTGTGTATATAAATGATCATCCTGGTCTGTTTTGATACAAGTCAGAACCTGGGACAATCAGCCCCAGATTAAACTGATCATCTGTTTTTAGCTTAAATGTAGTTTCTTAATCAGTCAGACCTGTTCATGTTCTGAAAGGTAAGCCCATATATAAGTATTTATAGACTCAAAGCCCAAAATTGCTCCTGGTTGTTGAAATTCTTAATTGTTTTTAATCCCATTTAAAAAACTTAATCAGTTTTTTAAAATCTTGGATTATTGATAGAGTCATCAATAATCTGCACTGCACAAATTACAATAGCTGTTTCTTTGGGGATGTTAAATTTAGAAGTAAATATAGTTTTAATTGGACCATGTGTATTTATTCCCATACATAACATGAGAGAGTCAAATATTGTTCTGCCTTCCATGCATTATTTTGTAATAGCTCCTATAGTATTAAAAGACTGTCTGCTTTGATATGTCTTTCAGCAGGGTTTGAATGAAATTGCCTTTTTCAGTAAAATGAGTATTTCTCCAAATTTCAGACCATATGAGATCTTGAACTGCACCTGACAACAATGTTGCCTTCTTGTGAGTTTGCTTCCTTTTTTAAAATTGTTTCCTACTTAAGTAAAAAGAACAGAAAACAAAATTGGCTCATTATTGTTATAAAAGCTTGCTTTTACTTATAACATGTTGCTGTAAACCCTTTTTCTGCTAACAGTGCAGTATGTGAAATGACTTTGTTTTTTAAAAAAGTTTCTAACATAGGACTATAAAATGCAGTCTCCACTCATTTATTAAAAAAAGAGGCATCAGCCCACACATAAAACTTTCTGAAGTGAAAAGATTAGCCTCTAATTAACAAAGCTAATGTCACTCTCTAATACTGATTATTGCAGAGCACTGAGGTGCCCTGCTCCTAAAGAGGGGAAAACTACTAAGGAGAGAGCCCTAGCAGTGAATCAGGAGCCCAACTGCTAGTTGTCAGGGCAACTAGAACTAGCGAGAGATCACACCTGCCAGCGGTCAGCTGACTGAAAGGGGCAGGTCCTGGCTCCCTTATAAGCCCTAGGCGCTAAGGCCAGAGGCGGTTCCCTGCCAGCAGCCCAGGAGGAAGGAGCTCTCTGCCATGGGAGAGAAGAGAAGCATGATGCAGGAGCAGTATCTGACACTGCTGTGAGATAAAGAATCCCCAGTACACTTGAATGTTGTTATGGCCAGGCAGCTTCTGTTTATGCTATAGCCAAAACACTGGTGTTTAGGTTGCTGTTTGTCATGGGTGGTTTGGGCGAGGCTATCAGGGGTTGGAGGAGGCCTCGTAGGGGATTCACAGTGGTGTGAGGACCCCAGCGCTAGTGTGGGTGCAGCATTTGGGGTCCACGGACCCCAGCCCCAGAGAGGGGCAGCTGAGAAGCCCTAGTGTGATGTTCGTGGACCTCACCCAATGACACCTTTCATTAGGTAGCCCCTCCCCCTCGTCTCGCCTGCCATAACTTTGATGTTATGAATGATTTTAAGGAGAGGTTCAGTGGAGCTCTTCTACCGGAGGGGCTTTGCCGACGTGGGTGTACTCACGGTTGAGGTCTCCGATGTTCCACAGGGCTCTGCCACCCCTACACCCCGTCCACTCGCCAACCAGTCACTTGCTGGTAAGATGGAACCTTGTTGTTGGACACAGGTCTGCCAGCTGGTCGAGGCCGATGACTGCTTTAAGTCAGCCTGCCTTAAGACCCAACTGCTTCCCCCACTATCATGGGACCTCTTCCACTTCTAGACTCAGAAATAATACTCTTCTGAGGTGGAGAGACTTCCCGGAGCAATGTTTTGGCCCTGGCAATTACCGGGGACCAATCCTTCCACCCCTTCCCGGGCTCCTATCGCTTGCCTCAGCTGCTGAGCTGAGACAGGGCTGCCTGTCTGAGAGGCAGCCTCCAGGGGAGTTGCAGCAACACTGGCGTGCTGCCTGCCTCCTCCCTCCTCTCCTGGCTCTCCCCTACCACAGGGCTTTTAAACTTTGGTACTTTTAAAGTACCAAAAGCTGTCGGGGCTTTTAAACTTTCCCGCGGCAGCCGCTATGGCTGCTGCGATTGGCTCAGCTGTTCCCCTTGCCGGGAACAGCTATTTAAACAGCCAGCATAATGCCGGCTCATGCGGCTGTAATGGTGGCCGCGGCTGCTGCCGCAGTCTGGGCTCCAAAGCTGCTGCTTCTCCTGGGGGTAAATAGGTCGACTCAGGGTCTTCCTGAGAGGCTGCTGCTATGCTGCAACCCTCTCTGTGCCCCCTCCATGCCTGTGACAGCGGCACGCCGCCGTCACACCTAGTGCGGTTGCAGTGAGCCCCAGAGAGGGGTCCAGCACTTGAGAAGCCTTGGAGAAGGGGGCAGCTCAACTGAGAAGGCCCCAGAGAGAGAAGGGCAGCGTCACTGAGAAGGCCCTGAGAGAGGGCGCAGAAAGAGAGAGAGAGAGACGGGACTGGGGAGAGCCCAAGTGCTAGAGAGGGCGCGGTGAGAGAGAGAGACCTAACAATGTCAGGCACATCTGCGAGGCTTGGGGTGTGGTACAGGGAGGTTTGGAGCCACACAAAGCCCCTAAGGCTGGGGTGCCCCTGAAGCACCCATTGTAGAGCGAGACCCACAAAGAGTCCGGAAAACCACGGGGTCCGAGTAACTGGCAAGACATGACCAAGAGGGTGGTAAAAGGCAGCCTCCGAAATATATAGTGTTATCAAAGACCTGACGGGCAAGAATTTGAGGGTGGCCTTGGGCCAACTTGGCACGGGAAGGGGACCTTGAGGAGATCATGGTCCTCCTGCAGGACCCTGCCGTGACACTGATATAAATTGTCTGCACCTGTGTATATTATGTCTACCTTGGGGCTTCCTTCTAGCCCCCAAAATCTTAGGTAGGTAATTTAAGAAGGTATTTCCAATCTGGATTGGAAATATCATGGGAAAAGATGTTCTAGTGGTGTTACATCATCCTATACAATTGGTTCTGGGCTGAATCATGAAGAAGAGAATACAAAAATTGAAACTAATAGATGTGGCAAAAATGGTGGGAAGATGATGAAGTTGTTGGAAAGTTTGTTTGTTTGGTGTTTTTGTTTTTTGCTTTGGTTGCCCAAAAGATCTGGGATTTGAAGTTGGTTCTTGTTCTAGACCAGGGGTGTCCAAACTTTTTGAATGTGTGGCCGGATTATGAAATTGTTATCACCCGGTGGGCCAGCGAGCCATATTCAAAGACCTCACAGGAAGCAGCATCACATCAGGAAGTGATGTCATGTGACCTTTGACACCAATGAAGTTGCAGGAAGTGAAAATGAAATGGGTCTGGAAATGTGGTTTAAAATCCAAAATAAAAACAATATAAAAGCAGCAATGCAGTAATAACTAACACTTGACTAAAATAAACATTTTTGCTTCTACTTATTTCTCAATGAATGAAAGAAGTATAATGCAGGCTTGCTCTGGGATACCTGGGTATACAGCACCAGGTAGAGGAAGCCATGGAGGAGCAGCCGGCTGTTGGCCTCCAGCAGCAGCAGCAAAGAGGAGGAGGAGGAGGAGGAGGAGAAGGAGGAGCAGCAGCAGCAGCAGCAGTGTCTCAGGATGCTGCCTGGCTACATCAGGGATGAGGAACCTGGTCTTCACACAGACACGCATGCACGCGCAGCCTGCCTGCCTCCCTCCTCACCCCTGGAGGAGGAAGAAGGCGTGAGTATGACCTTCCTCCTCATGAGTGCACGCATGCATGTGGCACCCCCGTGCGGGCTCCTCAGCATCCCAACCAAGGACGTGGCTCCACTGACAGCCGGGCAGCCATGTTTCACAACTCATGCGCTCATCCCCACACTGGACCGTGCCACCCTAGCCCATGCCGCCCCTTCCCCACCAGTGCAGTGCAGACTGCCCCCAGCATGGAACTTAAAGGAGCTGAGTGATGGGCGCAGAGGTGGTGTGCCTTGGCCCAGGCCCTGGGATCTGCCTGGTGCAAGCTTACCTGCCCCGGCCTCCATGGCTGCGGTCAGGGGATCTGAGAGATGGGCCCTGCTTTCCCCAGGAGGAGGGTCGGCAGTCACTGGGCAGCCAACTGCCTCATAGTCCGTGTTTGCCGGTCACCTGCTGAGGGGTTAGGGGGGCACAAGGGATGGGAACGACAGTAAACAGTGTTTACATTAATTTCCTGTCACAGCACCTTGGGCCTCAGAAAATGGCTTGGCAGGCTGCATTTTGGACAAGCCAGTTCTAGACAAAGTTTTTTGACCCACTTTTCCACTCATTTGATCCAATTTATCCACCCTTGGCCTAAAAGTAGGACAGGAGAATAATAGCCTGTCTCAGGGAGAGGCAAACTGGGGAGACTCCCAAGCCCATGAAGGAAACCCTAGAGCCAGGAGCTGGGGGTGAAACAAGAAAAGTGAAAGTAAAAAAAGGGAAATTACTCACAGCAGGACGGGAGGAAGAGCAAGGACAATGGGGAAAGCCCGCGCGAATCATTAACCACACCTTTATTCAGCTGCGGCCAGCAGATGACGTCAGCCCCTATCACCAGTCAGTGGAAATAAGAGGGCCGGCGGTGAGAAGGGGCAGGCACGCACAGACACAGAGAGAGAGCCTGACTGGTGGGGTCAGCCGGGGGTGCAGGATGCCAGAAGAGCCTACGCACACTGTCTGCGGAGGGGCAGATGATCCAGACAGTGAGTCAGCGCCCGGAGCAGGAGTTCCAGCCACAGGCAAGGCAGGAGGAGAGCTGGTAAGAGGACTTGGGGCGCAGGGAGGAGAATGGACCTGAGAAGACCCAGAGAGAGGGCTGCTGCTGACCCAGAGAGAGGACTGCTGTGAGGTGAAGACCCAGAGAGAGGGCAGCTGTGCTGGGAAGAACCAGAAAGAGGGCAGCTGCTCTAGGAGAACCCAGAGAGAGGGCAGATGCATCTCGAAGACCCAGAGAGAAGATCACAACAGTGGGAAACTGGAGAGAGAACAGCTCTGCACCAGGGCAGGTGGAGCGGAGCCACAAAGTTGGGCCACAGAGAGGAAGCCTCGTCAGCAAGCTGATATGTAGTGGGGCTATCTGTGCTTCACAAGGAAGCCCAGTAGTGGCGGGGTGACGCTTTTCTTAGGATTTGTTAAGTTTTTCTTTGGATAAGAAAAGGGTGTTTTATGTTTCCCTGTGTCAGAAGGGGTTGAGGTCCTGCCACAAATGGCAGGAAAAGCGAGAGAGTGAGTGGTGGGCTCATTGTTTGGAGTGTTCAGGGGAGCGTGAGGGTTGACCACGGAAGCGACCGGGATCCGCCGGGCTGGGTAAAGGGCGAGATACAGGGAAGGTGGAGCCTCGCAAAAAACACCAAAAACAAAGGTGCAGACGTCCAACGAGGGCAGCCACACTGCACGAAGCCCCACCCACTGTGAAAGTTTCAAAGTCATGGCAGGCAAGAGGGGCAGCTTGCAGCACGTGTAAAGCTCTCCCATAAGACCACATGCAACGGCAAAGCGAGTACCGGTGAACACTCGAATTAAGGAAGCCCGGCACAAGATGTTCGAGGCCCGGCAGGTGTGTAGACTTTATCTCCTTTTTCATCCCCTAGTATACTGTTCCAGTGATGGTTGCTGTAGAAATATTGTAAGACACAAACAGTAAATTCACAGATCTAGGTCATGGTCTTGCAGAGACCATTGATGACCTCCATTTTTATACATATGATGTTTGTAAACATCCAGTGAAATGACTTCACCATATCCAAAATTGTTTCTGGAGAAAAATGGCCAAAAAGGCTGGTTATTAAACTGGGGACTGATAGAAACTGTTAAACAGGAGAGCTGTTTTGCCTAGCCATGTTTTAGTTAACAAATCAAAAGTTTTTATATATATATAAAAAAAAAAAAAAAAAGTGTTCTATAAAATGCATGGGATTTTTATGCTTGGAATATCTGTAGCAATAAAGAGAAAACGATGCTTCATTTTTGGTTTTAGTTCAAAAAACTTGGAAGAAAAGAAAGTCCTGAAGTTCAAAATCCAAATCTGGATTTTGTAACTCCACAAGCCTAGGATGAGAATGTGTAGCTTGAGCTCAGCCCATTATGGCTAGTCACTACATGTGCAACTATAAGATTTGAGATTTATATGCAGATCCTCCACCATTTTGGATCCACCAAGTCTGAGAATATTTGGACTTTGCCTTGAATGTGGATTTCTTCTGGGCTTGGAATGTCTCCAAGAGGAAGTTGCAAAGGTCTGTGCAGTCAAACCCCAATACTGAAATCCCTACAGGCAAGATAGCAAAACCTCAGGGTTACTAGTACTTATAGAATTAATATAATCAACAAGGATGCCTCTCTATCTTCTTCCCATACAAAAGCCTGAAATACAATAGGATGGTTCATTCCTCTGGGGCTATCTCACAGGTTCTAGCAGACCTACTAATTCCTACTGGAGGTAGAAATACAACCCTTTTCCTCCCCTGAGTGGAACCAGTGTATATGGGATGAGTTAGTCATACAGAACCTGTTAGCATTTCATAGATAAATCTCAGGATTATACATGGCTATCTAGTTATGAGTTCTCTCTCAAAGAGCTTGGAGATGGCAAAACTTCAGAGCCTGGATAATCCCTTACAGATTGGAATATGATGAAAAGTGGGAGGGATGTGGTTAGACACTGAAAACATCCCCTTTTATTGCAGATGATGTATTACTTAAGCCTCTGGTCTGTTGGGTGAAGTTAACAAAGGCAGACTGCTCGTGTCTCTGCGTTCCATGCTGGGATTTTTTTTGACTGCAGGTACATTTTGAGCTATGTTTATTTGGGCCTATAATATATTTAAACCTACCATAAGACTTATATACTAGATAGACAAAATACTTGCATTCCAAGGCTATCTCTGTGAGCTAATAGTATTATTGATTGCCTTTTTTTTTCTTTTTTTTCCCTTTAGCTGTATTTGTGTCATTCCATTGTCTGTCCCACCCTCCCGCCAATACTTTATTAGAATGGAGCTGAGGCATGGAGTATATAATAACTACAGTATCCCTGTAGTATGTAAAATGAGCATTATGCATGATAGTTAAGATTAAACTAGAAATAAATCCAAACAAGTTAAATCCAAAAGTCTGAAAATGAATATTTTGGGCATTCCATACTATTTTCACTCTGAGATCTTACAGATTCTTTTCTAGTTTCCACAGCACAATGAACTCTTACATGCACTACCTCAGAACTGGAAAAAAAAACAGTTACACCCTTTCTGGAGCATATACGTCACTGAACTTGATATAAACCGTGCTCATTAAGTACACTGTATTATGGGTGCTGTGGTATTAGCAGCTATGATACTGACTAGCCTCCAATAGCAGGCCTGAAACTGAGTAGCCCTGAAAATGATAGAAGATAGTATTAGGGCTACCAATCAAGGGCAGGAGTGGCTAGCCTGCAGCACAAATGGCATAGGCAGCCTCTGTTTGTGGCATGCAACAGGGCAGGGAGCAGGAAGCAGAGCCTCAGATCAGGCAAAGGAAAAATGATTGGAGTGGTACTTGGGTTTGGTGAAGGGCTAACTTGTGACCAACCTATCAAAAAAGTTTGGCCCCCATTGATTTAGAGCACTAGTATCCAACCTTTGACCCTGTGGACTGGGTTAGATGTGTGGTATGAAATAGATCCATAGGCCAGATCCAATCTGTGGGTCTAATGACCATGTGACCACAGCTCCATGCTATATCAGTTCTGTCAACCTGGGTCTGCTAGTCTGGGCCCTGACCCCTCACACAGGACCATGTCATTTGACCCATGAGGCTTGGAAATTTTGGTGGGGGGGGAGGGGCCCATGGCAGCCTTGTTGCTGGTCCCGTTCACCATATTTCCAGATCACATGGTTCTGTGGGCAAGGGGGTTGAGCACCAGGGCTATGCAAAGCTTCGGTAGCCAATTTTCAATTTGGCCTGATTTAGCAGCTGAATTTCCAAATCTGAATCGAACTGGGAGACCACTTAAAAACTCCAAATCAAATCGGAAGCCACCAAATACATTCAGAAAAGATTTGGCACCAATTTGGAAATTTGGCCATAGACTAGAGGCAGCAGTCCTCGCTACGCTGGACACAGCTGCCTCCAGCTGGTAAGTCTGTGGTGGACAGGGGGTGGAGGAAGTGGATATGGGGGAGGGAGGGATTGGGGCTGGGACAAGCTGCCAAGCTGGGGTGGGGGTGACACAGGACTCTGGGAAGGGGGCTCCTACCACTGTGCACTGCTGGTCTGGGAGGGCATGGGAGCGGGGGTGTGCCCCCAGATCTGCATGTGGTGGGCTGGGCCAGGTTGTGCTCCAGGAGGCTAGCCCTAGCCACCTGCTGCCAGGCTGTGCTCCATGGGGCAGGTGGAGCCAGGGCTGCGCTCCAGATGGCTAGCCCCATCCACAGCTCGGAGTCCAGCCCTGGTTCCACCCACCCTGCAGAGTGCAGTGGAGCGGAGGTTATGGGGTAGGGGGGGCTGCAGTCACCCTAAAATTCCTCATAGCCCCTACCGTCGGTCCTGCTCCGATCCAGGTGCATGCACCCAACCCCATGCGCTGCCGCTGGTTGCCCAGCCAGGGCAAAGCTGCAGCTTATCCAAGAGGCACAGGGAGGCTGGGTGAGCAGTGGGAGGGTATAACCCCTGCTCCCAGTGCCTTCTACCACCCAGAAGGGTGGCACCCAGCTGGCTGGTCCAGCCAGCTCCGCTCCGATCTGGGTGCATGTGTCTGCCCCCATGTCCTGCCACTGCTCACCCAGCTGGGGCAAAGCTGGGGCTTGTCCGGGAGGTGCAGGGAGGCTGGGCAAGCAGTAGAAAGGCATAGCCCCTGCTCCCAGTGCCTTCTGCTGCCCATTCAGAGTGCAGCCTGGTCCCACCTGCCCTGCACAGATCTGGGGACACATGCCCAATCCCGTGCCCCCCTGGGCCAGTGGCATACGGCGGGAGTCCCACTCCCTGTGTCCCGCACCCCCTTGCCCCAGTTGGACAGCTTTGTCCCAGCCCCAATCCCTCCCTCACTGTAGGGGCATTGATCTGCCCGCCCCCCACCCCATGCCCTTTCCCTCCCCTCTTTGCCCACCACAACAGACTGATCAGCTGGAGGCAGCTTGTGTCCAGTGTGGTGAGGACTGCTGCCTGTTCAATCACTGATTCAATTTGGAGGAGTTTCACTCCAATTCAGTAGTCAATTCTCCAACTCCAAATCAAATCAGGAGACATATTAATCTCTCCAAAACAAATCTGAAGCCTCTAAAACCATTTGGAGAGATTTGATGATTGGCCATAGACACAGCGTTATGTTTTTTCTATGTACCTTGAGGTGCTAGGCATGGGTTGTGAACACTGAGATGGTGGGGCAGATGGAGCATCCTACAGGAGCATGGGAGGATCCCGCACATGCTTGGCAGCAGACCTTGTGGGGGAAACCCCTCCATCCCTAGCTCGGCAACTGGTGTCTCCTGGATCCGGTGGGGCACCTGGGGTCCCCTTGCAGCCAAGCCAGAGTGGGGGAACTGGGGGGGGGGGCAGGGTCCACCACGCACTCTGAATTGAACCCAGAAGTGGACCAAAAAAACTTCTGGTCCACTTCTGGGTCTGCCGCCAAGCACACGGGGGACCCAAATCTCAGTGGCCAAATCTCTGAATCTTTGCATCCGAACAGGCCAAATTAAATCAGCACAGTAATTTGAATCGCTGTCCCTCTGAATTGGCCAAATATGAAGAGAATATTTGCTGTTTTGCACAGGCTTATTGAGCACCCCTGATCTAGAGCATTAGTGACCCTGATCTAGAACACTATCAACTTGAACTGTGTATTGTGAACTATTTAATTGTTTACCATGCTCTGGTATTACCAACTTTGAATAACTAGTCCCTGTCACTTTTTCAAGGCTTCAAATAGCAGCCGTTTGCCAGTTGATTGCCTTTCCCTATTTCTAGTGCAGTAAGGAGTACAATTAGTTGTAAACACTTACTATAACTATGCAGTTTAACCTAGGGGTGTTCAACCCCCAGCCCATGGTCTACATTCTGGACCACAGAGGCATATCATTTGGCTCATGGGACTTCCTAAGGATCTGGATATTTGGCAGTGGGAGGGTGATAGCTGTGTTATTGCCATACTCCTGCTGTCAAATTTTTGGACCCATGAGGAGCCTTGCAGGCCAGATACTATAGTTTTGCATGCTGGTACATAGCTTCATTGCATCCAGGCATATAGGGTCAGACCATCATGTCAGATCTGGTGCGCAGCCTGAGTCCGTGTCCCTCATCTGGCCTGTGGGACCAGGAGGTTGGACGCCATGGCGTTAACAGCTAACAATTGAGCTTCCAAGTAGACACTGGGGCTGGACAATGCTATACATTAAAGTGCTTCATGCACTTTAATCCAGTGATTCTCAACTGGGGTGTTGAGGCATGGGGTAACACAAGATCCTTTAGAAGGGTACTACAGGAAGTATGAGACAATAAGTGAAGGTGGAAGGAGATAAGTAGATATGGGCAGGCTTAGTCTCTCCCTGTCTGGCTGCTCCCCTGCTCACGCTACATGGCCTCTTTGCAAGGAGGCAAGTACTGTAATAAATTAGCTTTTGAATGGGATGCCACTCAATTCCCAAGTCATGCAGGGGTGCCTTGAGGTTGAGAACCACTGACTTAATGTGCAAAAAAAAAAGAGGCTACATTTCAACACTGGGTAAGAAACTGGGACTGACATGATGTGGTTAAATGAATGATGCACTTCTCCAGTATGCAAACAAGAGGCAAGTACACTTTAGCTAAAATACCTTGAAATTTCACTCATGCTGTTTGATAACAAGTGTGTGCATGCACAAACACATGCACACCTCTATTCCCATGCTAAAAACACATGGTGGTAAAACCATGTACTCAAAATAGGAAAAGCCAGAATTAAAGTTACCTGTGCAACATAATGGATATGCATGAAGGGGACAAATTTATGTTACAAGGTTTAATTACATGATCTCATATTTATGGGTGTTTTTTTTCCCTTTCTCCTTGTGACCCTGTCTCACTTAGTTCATAGGAAGGACAGTGCTCACTTGCTAAGTACTGAATCAATATTTTATTCTCTTATCAGTGTGTAGCCCCAGGTTTTATTTGCCACCTATGCTCTGATCACAAGTATCTGGTAATTTTATTTTTTTGGCTATCCAAGATATTGATTTTTCTGAGTATGGGATTAGAAAACATTGCCCAGCGCTTCTGTAAATCAGACACTGCTGTCTCAAGACGTTACCCCACAAAATGAGGGACATATGAGTAGCAATGATCACTGAAAAACCCTCAAGCTAGCATTCATCTGCCTTAACTAGGAGCCCACCTTCTCTGTTCCTATTATTCCTGCTACACCTGCTTTAGTATCTCCACTTCCCACACAAAATGAGGAACCGCTAGACAACAGCATCCTTCACTACGCACACCTACCTCATCCCCTGAGGATGTCCAGTCTGTGCACTGACTTAAAGTAGGAGTCCTGTGCAAAAAATACTACATGATGGCTTAATTTGTGATCACAATGCATATAGATAAGAGGGCTAATTAAAACCTAATTAAAAATCTCAACTCTAACCTTAATTCTGGGATTTCCTAACTACTGAGTGCTTGACCTTGGAACCTGAATGGGATTATTCTGTAGTGTGGGGGGATCACGACACCAAAACCCCGCTGTTTAGCTCCTTGGGCCCTAGACCAAAATGAGCCGTGTAAATTAAGATAGCCTTTTTTATCTCCTTGCCGGATTTCACTCGTTGTAACAGTGCGACCGGCATCCACAGGTGCGGGTGGGCGCAGAGCGCTGCCACTCGCGCTCAGAGGAGCAGGTAGCTGCCCTCCGCACACCAGCGCGGCAGATCCTTCGCCAGCGGTTCTGGACTCTCTTCTCCCGGGGAAGATGTGCTAGGCGGCCAAGGTGCGTGCGCTCTCCCGGGCCCGGACCCCTTGGCCCCTTTCCCCCATCACGCGTCCCTTGCTGGCTCTTGACCCCACTCCATGGGGAACCTCTGCCCCAGCTTCCCTCCCCGCCCCACGCGCAGCCCCTCTTTTCTACGCCGCTCCCGGCTACTTCCTTCTGCCTCCCAGCACCCCCTGCGAACGCCCCTCCCCCCGCGGCTTCCTTGTGAGCCGAGCCCCGCCCCGCTCCGCCCCGTGCCCATGGCAACGCGCTAGGCCCCGCCGACCTGCCTGTTGCGCTGCCTGCTTGGGGGGGGCCAGGACGTGGCAGCGGAAGCGGCGGCGGCGGCGCCGCCATGGCGGGGGGTTGGGCTGGTTTCTCCGACCAGGAGCTGCGGAGGCTGCGGGGGCAGCGCGCAGGTAGTGGGAGCCGGAGCCAGGCAGGGGCCGCGGGGAGGCGGTGCCCGTCAGCCCGGCTCCGGGCCGGGCCGGGCCGGGCCGGGCCGCGCCTGGGTGTCCGGGGAAACCCTTCTCGCCTCCGCCGCCGGGCGCGACACGGGGAGTGGCCTGCTCCCCCCTCAGCGCCGTGTCCTTGTTCCCGAGCAGATCCTGCCGAGTCCCCGCGCCGCCCCCCGTCGGCCGGCAAGAGCCGCAAGCAGCTGCAGCGAGAGCGAGCGCTTCAGCAGCAAAGCCAGGGGCCCGGGCTGCCGGCCTCCGCGCCCCCCGAGCAGCTGCTGTCCGTGCCCGGGCGCCGGCCGCGTCCTCCTCCCGGCGGTCCCTGCCCGCCGGCAGAGCCAGGGCAGCAAGATGCCGGGCACCCGCACAAGGACCTGGGTCTGGACAGCCCTAACGGCAGGGAAGACGCCCCAAGCCTCCCTGCCAAGCTGCCGGAGAAAAAGAAAGTGGAATTGTTAGTAAGTCTGTGAAGGCGAGGGCGTGCTAAACCGAAGCTTTAATATTAAGTCATGTTATACTTTTTTGTGGAAGAATAAGCAATATTTTCACTTGTGCTTATCTTTTGGTCGTCATCTGATTTGGGTCAAAACCTAACATAGGTCCAAATCCTGGGATCTGATCCTTACAGATAGGAGGCTGGAGCCATGAGCTGTGGAGCTCGGGTGTCAAACTCATCCAGCCTCTGCGCCAGGTGAGGGGTGCAGGGCTGGATCAGGCCTACAGACCGGCTCCATGTACTGGAGCCCACGCACAGCATCTCATGAGTCTCCCTGAATTTCTTTAAATTGGAATAATTCTTGTGACTTGCTTGGTTTTGATACTTTAGCCAGCCAGATCAGAAACACCTTGTCTTTGTTTACTGTTTTGCCCATGTTTGTTTCTAGATATTTCTGAATTCATAGAAACAACATCTTAAACTCCAAAGGAAAGGAACCAAAATGTTGTTTCAGAGTTTAAGAAGTGTAACTGCTAGGGTTAGGGTGAGACCCTCCTAAGGCTCAAGTTACCTCTACTGTGGCCCTTAATAGGGTTTCTTGTACTCCTTTCCTGTAGCTTCTGCTGCTGCTAAGCTTGAGAAAAGGGTCCTGGACCTAGATGGTCCTAGTGTTTCATGGAGTATGCCAGTTCTTGTGTTTCTGATTCAGACTTTGGATAGCTGTTTACCAAAAGAAATGCCAGCTTCCTTTGGTGTTGATTAGGATGTTGTATAAATGGTTAGCTGTATTAAGTGTGTTTTATATATGTACTATTTGTCTTATATATAAAGATGGGTATCTAAGGTGCATGCTGTGCTAAGACAGACAGACAGACAGCTATTTTGTGTGTGTGTGCATGTGTTACATCTTGGGCTTCTTTTCGTGAATATATCCATGTAGTGTCTTGTCCTTGATACTTAGTACTAGTGCTGTCTTAGTAAAGCAGATAGATGAAACTTCACCCTGGTAATATGTGGTGTGTTGGGGTAAAAAAAGGACACTTAGCCACCAGCAACTATATTGGAAAAATATCTTGGATAATAAGCTATGAATTCATCTTAGTTGGACAACTGGACTGTCTTAACCATTGGCCCCAGCATCCAGCCCCCAGTACTGCCGTGGCCAGACTGTGCCACACGTAGCATCTGCACTAGGACATGCATCTTGCGTGGTGCCTGCTCCAGGCAGTTCAGGACCTGTGCTGCACATGGTGCTCATACCTACTGTGTACTGTATGTGTCCCTCATTTGCTGGAGTAGGTTCTGCATGTAGTGTAGCTGCCGCTCCAGCCAGACTGTGTTGTATGCAGTGCCTGTTCTGGTTTCTCTAGGTTCTACGCCATACAGTGCGGGTTCTAGACTGCCTGGAGCAGCCACCGATCGGGGGGCTTGGGCCTGATCTGGCTGTGGGCTGGTCCCAAGCCACTCTTTTGGCTTGCCAGATGAGATTGACACCCCTGATCTAAGGGTAAATTTCATTTTGTGGAAAGTAAATTTATCTTAAAATAATATAGTTGTGTTTACTTTGGTGTCACCTTGGGCTGAGGAGACTTCAGAACAGACAGTGCTTGGGAGGGGAATAGACTGTTCACACATGGTAAAGTAACATGCAGACTTCAATCCTTTTTGAACAAATTCAAGTGCTACTTATTTTTGTCACTTCTTATCTGAAATCATAGCTCATTCTCTGGGATTGGGATTAGGGTCTGTTGCTTGACATGCATCAATTTAGAGTGAAAGATCCCATCTGTTTCTAGACAGGTTCTATATGCCCTTAGTCTAGTAAGGGATATTTAGGCCTGGTTAAAGGAAGAATTAACCTTAAGCTCTTCCTTTCATAGGAAACCCTTGCCTGTATTTCCAGACTTAAATTTGTTCACCATCTCCTTATGTTAATACGTTTCTAACACAGCAGTCTACCTTTTTGATGTGCATGGAACCAGGCTGCTGATCTGCCCTTGGAGTGCACATCAAGGATTTCCACTGAACCAACAAATTAAACCAAGGAGAATCTGACTGCTGTTTTACAGACAGGAAAGAAATAGCCTTTACTGATAACCCTGTTCGTTTATCATGACCAGGCAGGAGAAATCTCGATGGGAAGTCCTGCAGCAGGAACAGCGGTTGATGGAAGAGAAGAATAAACGCAAAAAGGCACTCCTGGCCAAAGCCATTGCTGAGAGGTGAGGCACCTGTTTTGCACTAAAATAGAAATAACATTTATAAGCCAAATCTCATAATGCTTCTTCATTTGAGTGTCTTATAAACTGTTGTGTAATCCTTTCAAAAAGATCTGCATGATGGAAAATTAGTCCATAATAAAAGAAAATTAGCTTTAAGTTCCAATTGAACAGTGGGGAAGCGGGGGCAAAACAAGACCAATACCAAGTCACCAACTACCTTCACATGAAGCAGGGGTATATAGATATGAATGAATCGGGCTTCTGTTTAGAAGATGGGACAGGATCACAGTCATAAAGATTTTTTTGTAACAATTTGTTGCATCTGTCAACACTCTAAATCTTAGCAGATCTTTCTGATCCTCAGGCATGTGAAAAGAAAAATCAGAAAGTATAACAAAAGACACATTTGGGTAACCAGCAAGAAGCTGGTGAGTCTGTAATTAAAACATAGCATGTTAGATTATGATAGGATGCTTTTAAAACAGGTGTTTTCATTTTCCAGATCAAAACGAACTCAGGCAGAAACAGTGAAACTAAAGCGGATCCAAAAGGAGCTACAGGCTCTGGATGACATGGTATCTGCTGATATTGGGATCCTGAGGAACCGAATAGATCAGGCCAGTGTGGACTATTCATATGCTCGGTAAGCAATGAACAGGAAAGCAGGGGAGTAGTCTCTGAAAAGCCTATGAAGAAAATCTGTTTGAAGAATGGCTCACAAGCACTGCTGTGTTATCAGAAGGTGGGCTATTTCTTCCTGTAAAAAAAAAAAAAAAAAAAAGTATGTGTGTGAGGTGGGGAGGAGGGTGTTAAGTACGTACAACAGTAGCCAACAGCATGTATTGTATTTTCTGGATTATTTAAAACCAAAGCCTATGTTCTGTTTCGGTCAATGAGACTGAATTAGGTTTAAGGAGGTATGCATATACTGAAGTGGTTTTCTGCGCTGGGACCAAAAGTTAGGTGACTTCAGACTTGGTCTTTTCAGGATTCTTTTAATCATTCTGGTTGGATTTTCTTTTACCAAGGGATTGCCAATTTGGTAATTCCCTTTAGTGCACAAAATTAATTAGAATGCCTCATTAGTTCAGGGGTAAACCACAACATCAGCATATAAACATCAGTATGTTTATAGAACTATTTAATGAAATAGTAGTGTTTGGTTGTGGTTTCCAGTTTGCTATTTAGTGTATTTAAACTTGTAATTCTCCTTATGACTTCTGCTATACATTGACCACAGGCCAATAAACATGGTAATTAGCTTTTAAATCAATACCAGTGGTAGCTAAAAATCAAGGATTTCTGTTGACTAGTTATACTTTAAAATGTGTCAGGGACTGGCTGACAGTTTTACCAGTTCAACACATTCTGGGCAATCTGTCAATTCCATATCTTCAACGGAGAAGTCTGACTTAAACACTTCTTCAGAAATTATAAATTTATGTCAGCTTATAATGATAAACTGATATTCATTCAAATTGCATTTTAAATTCACAATGGTAGAATAGCATACATAAGGACCACCTCATGCTTATTGGAGAAGATATTTCAATAACAAATGCAAAGAAAGCAAGGTTGATAGAAAAAGAAGGCAAAGGTCTAAAATACATAATGATTTTGTTGTTTTTCTGTATAGCCATTTTTCTTTAATTTGGAAAGACAAGTTACGCATAGACGTAGTTCTATAGACTGTAACACCCACTGCAAAAATCTTGTATTTTTAAAACAGTGCCTTTTTAGGTAATTATTCAGGTTTTCACATTGTGTTTTAAGGCTGAAGTCCAAATTACTTTTTAGCAGCCAAGAAATGCAGTATTTATAGTTCTGTGTGCACACAGTTGGGGGCATGTGACTATTGCCATGGAACGAAATGTATATAAATAGGATATGCCAAAAAAAAATACTGAATGCAGGTAGAGGTTGTAATTGAGCAAAAATTTCAACAGCAATCTTAATTTCTGCTCACTGCATGGGTGCTTCAGTCAAGTTCTTCATTATATAATGTACAATTTCTTCGGGAGGGAAACAGAAGTGGCCATTTTCTGGACACTAGAGACCTGTCTCTGTCAGATGGTGTTGCATCTGGGCACAGTGTTGTGCAGTTATTTTGTACTGAGTCATGCTTCTGCATTTTGTTCCATTTTCTCAAACCAATAAAAGAATTGCTGAATCATTCTGTTGTTTGATAATGAGATACCTGAATCTAGTTTTATGAAAATGACCTCTGTTTGTTCAGATATCGCCAAAAAAAATTATACTTAAGGATGCGCTCTGTCATAAGGTACAAGGTGAGGTCATTGTGCATAGAGACACTCCCAGTCTCTGGTATCTTTCCCCTAGTTCAGGGTTTTCAGCCTTTTCTGGGTCAGTGTATCCTGAGTGGCCAGATGAGCAGGGGGTGGGGGGCAGCGGCTGACTGGGGGGGCGGCAGCAACCAGTTGATGGGGGAGGTGTCTCCTGCTGCCAATTGGCGACCATGATGCCAAGTACCCTCTGAGGCCATCCCAAGTACCCCCAAGGGTGTGTGTACCCCTGGTTGAAAACCAATGCCCTAGTTAATTAGAATATATAGTTGTCTTGGTCATGTTTGAAAATGCTGTACTATGTTGATGCTGGTGTATTCACATTAACTAAGTGCTATATTTAGTTACCTCAGTAAATATAAAAAAAAGTAATTTTTCATTAGAATATTTGTCATGACAGTATGAGGATTTGTAAGCATGGTCTGCACTTATGACACAATTCTGCATCCAGTACTATGCAACAACTATGATCATTGGGTGGTGAGACAGTCTATTTTACAAATCACTTTGTGTGGGTGTTTGCAAAGCTGGGAAAGCACACTTAGAGAAGATTTGAAATGGAAACACTACCAATTTTAATAGCTTTGTGTCTATTGATTGCTGATCAATACATTTTCAACATGAATCAATTCTGGTGCTTTCTGAGCAGATAATTGCCCACTGGAATATGTGAAGCATCTCTTAAAACTATTCTAATAAGTGTTTCATTTATTCCATTTCTATATTTTGGGCTAGAGCACTAATTTCTGGAATGTACCAACCAGGCAATCTAATACTCTAGTTTTTTTCTGTTGGCGTAATGTCTCTTTCTTTCTTTCTTTTTTAAAAATATTGAGTAATGTTCCCATGTGGTGGTCTGTGTGTCATAATCCCCCCCAGAGGAGACTGCATTTCAAGGACAAATGAAGTATCCATTCAAGCATCTAATTTTTTGTAAACCACGTTGCATGTCTTCAGGATGAATAGCATAATAAAAATCCTATTTTTGCAGGAAGCGATATGACAAGGCAGAGTCGGAATATGTAGCAGCAAAACTGGATCTCCAACACAAGACTGAGGTCAAGGAGCACCTCACTGAGCACCTTTGCACTATCATACAGCAGAATGAACTTCGTAAGGCCAAGAAACTGGAGGAGTTAATGCAGCAGCTTGAGGTAGAGGCAGACGAAGAAAATCTGGAACTTGAGATAGAGGTAGAACGGATGCTGCAACAGCAGGAAGCAGAAGCAGTGAGTCAGGCTGCCCAGGTACAAAGTCCATCTCAAACTGGTGCAGAAAATGCAACTCCACATGCAAAGAAGAATGAATGCATGGACCATGAAGCTTCTGGGATAGAACAGTTAGCAGAACAGCCTGGAAATTCCTGTAATGAGTCCCTTTCAGAGATGAACAATCAAACCCAAACAGTGAACACTACCCAAGACAACTCTCCAGCTTCCGCTGATACATGACTATTGTATTCACATAGGGTAGCCCATGATGGATGGTATACCTTACTGCATACTTGCATGCAGTAGGTTATCCTTATGCTTCTGTGGTTTTAGTAGTGTGCAATCCTCTTAAGTTGTCTTCCTTTGTGTATGTTGTCATTATTATTATTATTGTCTATATTTTGATTTATGATTATTTGTAGTGGTCTTCTGTCAGCATCCTTCACTTGTGGTTGCTATTTGTCTGAATAATTTCTTGTTCATTAGGCCTCTCTTCCCCAAATATCTTTATTGATCCCAGACTAATCATGGTGCTGTGGGAAAATGTGGTTTATAAAAAGGGATTACTATGAAATTCATAAAAATTCCCAAACATTCCAAACACTGTTCAGAGAAGTTGTGTACCTGCTTGAGAAGCTGTTGGGTCAGAATAGGTTTTATTGCAGATTATGCTCCTTTTCCCTTTGGCAATATGACACTTTTTCTTTCAATGTGTCAACAAATTTCTTTGACTGTTTTCAACCACTTTGAAACCTAGTTAGGTCCTGAACATCAGTCATCTTCTTGATATCATAAGTGGTAATTTTTAAAATTGGTTTGAAACTGGGTATTGGAATGTTACTGACAATGGCAAAGCTGTCTCTAATGTTTTTTATTGTAACTATCATTTTAAAAAGAAGTACCTATAGTAAAATTCTCAACATCTGCCTTTGTGAGGCCTTTTTATGAAATTACAGCTTCAGTTATAACTTTGCGCAAATATCAGGTGGCACAACTTAGTAGATGGTAGAATAAATAAAAGTGATTATAGAAAGAAACACTACACTAGTGGGGCTGATGCTGTTCTAAGTAGTTTTTTAATTACCATTACCATGATAGCTGCCTTAAATGGGCATTGATACAACACTGCATAATTTCAGAAGTAAAATGCTTTCTGTCATGTTCAGTAGACTAAAGCTAAAGTATTTTCTTGCACTAAGAATGTGTTGTGAGCCTTTCAATGTATGGCCTTGTTGGTTTTGGAGGGATTTAAAAAAAAATTTACATACACCCACACCAGGTGAGGATATACACAGGAATAGGAGGACCTCTCCAAGCGTAGGGTGCCTATACATGCATTCTGATGTTTTCTGATTAGAACATGTCGGACCAGACTCTATTAATGGTGTCTGCTGGAGTATTCTAATTAGAAAGCTCCAGCATGTCACAGTGTCTCATGTTTATTCAGTGTCCCACCATTTTGAAGCATGGGACATTGAATACAAGTTGCTGTGGCATTTTATTTGTAACTGGTCCTGGAAGCCACTCTATAATGTCCCCACCACCCAGAAGCACATGTATAGGCACCCATTGTGCTTTACAAATCCATTGACAGTTTTCAGCGCTTCATGCCTTTCATTATGGAATTGTGTTTTTCTAATATGCGATACATCTGGGACACTTCATCAATAGATGACACAGGTTAACAAACCCATGCTGGATTTGTTAAGGGCAGGTCCTGTCAGACCAACCTGGTCGCCTTCTATGACCAGGTGACCAAATCCATGGATGTGGGGGTCCCTGTCAATGTAGTCTTTTTAGACTTCAGGAAGGCATTTGACACGGTCTCTCACCCCATCCTCATTAAAAAGATGGGGAGCTGTGGCACTGACCCCTACACGGTTG
>JAGPOW010001543.1:51097219-51111909 GCA_030014935.1 Caiman crocodilus
GGGAAGTTGTTCTTGCTCCTACCTTGGGCATCTTTAAGAGTAGATTAGATAGGTACTTGGCTGGGGTCCTGTGACCCTGGTACTCGTTCCTGCCATTGGTGGGGAGTCAGACTAGATGGCCTGCTCTAGGCCCCTTCTGACCCTAGATACTACTATGATACTATGATAACTGGGGTAATGTCACACAATACATACATGGGGAACCGGTTGTTTCTGACTAATGATTGAAAATTGTCACTTCATTTTATTAAAAAAATAAATCGATCCATCTTGTTTTGTGACTTATTTGTTTTCAATTACCACTTTGAATAGACTTTTTCCACAGAAGGTTTATAAGGCAGAATTAAATACATTGTTTGGCAACCTCCCTTTGTATGAAACCAGAACCTTAAGGGTGACTGTTCAAAAGGAAAACATTAAAACAAAATCCTTTAGAGCTGCACCCTTTTGCCTATATTCTAACTTACTGCAACCTGGGGCAGTACTGTAAAACATTTTCTTTTTTATAGTGGCTGCAGTAAGTATCTTCTAATGGAGACCTTCTCTAAAACAGTTTCTCCAAGTGCTCTCCCAATTGCTATCAATAACTGTGGTAAATAAAAAATGGCAAGTTAGCAAATTAAAAAACAGTCTTTGGTCCATCATATAAATTCCTAATGTATATGGGATACTGTATGGTAATGGCACACCGCTATAAGAACCCCTTTTACCTTCTTGGAAAGAGTCCTGAAATAAATGAAAATGAGTTCTGACTCTACTCTGAAATTAAGACTGGCCTCACTTATTCATGTCATTATTATAAATTGCCACAGTGATTGTAGGGCACCAGCTGAGAAAGTGGAGACCTCAGTAAGAGTACTTAACAAACAAAAGAAATAAATGTGGTGCTTAATTCAACAGCAAGATCCTGCATTCTTAAAGTCTTAGGCTACATTATACTTTTTGTAGTTTCAACTGGTTGGATATGGTTTTAAAAAGTCAAAGAAATACCTAGCCATGGTCTTTTCTGTTATATAGAAAATTATTTTAGTTAATTTATGGCTGCATCGGACGTTAAAAAACAAAAAAAAAACCCAATACTTTAATTCAGGGCCTTGGTTGGACTGGGCTTGCCCAATGTCTGTCTGTAAAGATTGTGCGCTTTAGTGGGCTTTTTTGGTGCTTTTATCTAAAAAATGATTGAATCATATTTAGCTAAAAGCACCAAAAAGCCCCACTGAAGCACTGACATGCAGATCCAGGTTAAAGTAATGTGGTGCTTCCATTAAAGTGTTTTTTGTTTTGTTTTACATCTGCAAGCAGCCCATGTTTCTATATTACCAAAGTGAAAACTTTCTAGCAGTAATGCCATGGCTAAGGATCCATCCTTGTATGAGGGAAAGGGAGCATTATTAACAGTTTCTGATCTTGTTCTAATTTCTTTCTCTACAAGCTACTGTGTTGTATCCCAAGTGAATCAAAAGCCCAGTGAATTGATCTACTCTTCATTACAGTTGTGTTATCCAATCAGGCAGTATAAGCAATACCATCTGACTGAAGTGTCTAACTATAACAATGTTCATGAATAACATACGCACATGATGAACACTGAACCTCTGACAGGCTGGAATGTGTCTGAAGATGTCCTTGGAGAACTGTAAGAAACTGATCAGTAGCAAAGTCTGTCAACGACTAACAGTAACACAGGAATGTTATCTCAAAGAAATCTTCAAAGAACCTAAGCACTAAGAACCCAAGTCCCATTGTTCCCTTTCATAGAACTGAATTATAATCTTCTTGTATTTACCCAAATCTAAGATGACTCTGAATTTAAGACCTCCTGCCCCATAACTAGATTCCATACCTAATTTGTTATAGTTTTCCACGTATAGAATCTAATTGGTGGAAGGTTGTTTTAAATTCATCATGCCTGCTTCTGTGACGGGGAAAGTGGTGGGGTAGAAGTGCCAGACTTCTGCTCCTTGCTCCCTTGCCACTTGTCTGCCCTGCTGCCTGCCCCCCCTGCCACCTGCTCTCCATGCTTGTTTCTGTCCCCTTGGCTCCTTACACCTGACCCCTGCTGCCTGTTTCCCCCCACCCTCCCACCTGTTGCTTACCTGCTTCTGCAGCTCTGCTCCAGCTACAGGGCAGTCAGCAGCAGCAGTGGCCCTATTCTGGCCATGGAGAAGCAGTGGCAGTTTCCTGGCTGGGTTGGGGTTGGAGGGACCAGAGCCAGACCAGAAGGGAAGGGGAAGAAGGGACAGCTGTGATGGAGGAGGAGATGAGCAGGCTGCAGTCTCCCTTATGCTCCTTTCAAACTGCACAGGTGGGTTTCCCCTGCCCATGCCCCCTCCCCTGCTAGGTGAGCTATCCCGGTCTGGGGCAGGCATCAACCTGGATCCTGAGGCCAATGCTGAGCTGCTGTCTGCCCCAGGCCAATACTCAAATCCAAGATGAGTCCTCTTTTTCCCCGATGCTGATTGCAGAGAAAAACCTCATCTTGGATTCAAGTAAATGCCGCATAGCTAACTGAAACAGCTGAAAAATAGGATCCTTGTTGCCCCCTAGACCAGGGGCAAGAAAGTATTTCAGGCAGAGGGCTGCTTACCCAGTTTTGGCAGTCTTTTGAGGGCGGCATGGGTAGCCCTGCCCCTTAACAGGTGTCCCGCCCCCTGGTTGCCATCTTGGGACCAATGTCCCAGCAGCAGTGGGGCCCAAAGTGGGGCACAGGCTGGCAAGGGTCTGTGGAGCTGGGCTGGGCTACCCCAGCAGGGACAGTGGAGAGCTGGCCTGGCTCCATAGAGCCGCTGCAGGCTGGGATGCCACATTCCTGCCACCCTGCTCTGGGCCCCGCTGGCACTGGCCCTGAGATACCGGTGTAGGCCCCGTGCTTCTGCTAGCTCCCACACCTGCTCACTCCCAGTGCCCCCCAGCCCCGCGGTACAGGCAGGGGGCAGTGCACAGCTCTGACCCCCTGCTCGCCGACGGGGAAGAAGCTGTACTGAGTGCAGGGAAAGGTGGCCACTCCCCCGCCCCATGGACAGGGTTTCCTGCTGCAGCTGCTCACAGCCCGTACGGCGATGTCTGGAGTAGGTACAGGCAGTCCCACACGGGCTGTGAGCAACTGCAGCACAGGGCGCTGGGCACGGGGCAGGGCTGCTTTCCCCCCCTCCCCGCCCCTGCACTCAGCTTTTCCCTGGGCCACTTTTCCCTCCCTGGGATCCTCCCCTGCCCTTCCCCCTTACCTGTGGTTCCGGTGCGGGCCAGCCACGTGGTCCCGGGCCAGAAGCCCCTGCTGGGGCTTCCAGCTTGGGGGGCAGGGCTGGGTGGGCCCTGCTGTTGTGGGAACCTGCTGGACTTCCCCTGGGTCCTACTGCCATTGGTTCCTGTCATTTTTGACAGGGACCAAAGGCAGATAAATATTAATTTTCTAAACTTCTTCGGGGCCCTTTGGTCTAGATAGTATGGCCTTGCAGGCTGGATGTGGCCCACGGACCGTATTTTGCTCACCCCTGCCCTAGACTCAGTTCTGGAACTCATTACTAGCTCAAGGGAAGAGTACAGTGCCATCTACTAGACCAGTGATGTCGATTTCTGTAGTACCTGGGCTTCCCCTGCTGGTTCTCTGCCCAAATTCTGACCATGTCTAGGTATGTTTAGCTTCTACAATTGCAAACTGAATTGATTTGGCTACAAGCCATAAAGAGATATTAAATACAAATAGACAATCTAGCATTGTTTCAATCTCTCTCTACAGGGAAAAATAAAGAGTTAAATTGTTTTGATCTTGGTCATGAAGCACTTCTCTGACGTGTGTGAGAGAGAACACTGCAGTAGTGTCATTTCCACTTTAGCTGACACAGCTTGAGTAAGTTCATAACTATTTTGATGGGTGCCAGTCTCGGACTATTTCAAATTCTCCCCATGCTGGAGTCAAACAGTCCAATCATAATCATAACAATATGTGCATTGATTAGAAGTGCCAAGAGATGGTTTGGTGCAACTTTGAGTGCATTCTTCTTAAAAGAAACGGAGCAATCAAAATCATCAAAGAAAATCTATTTCTAGCTTCACAGAATTTAATGCATGCCATAATACCCAGTCTACTGCACGTAGAGCACCACTAAGAGCCAGGTATGCTTATACAGCATAGCAGCTTAGGAGTGGATCTTTTCAGAAAGATAGGGAACCAAAAGGGAAAGGTTCATATGAATTGGTAATGGGAGTGCTGATTTTTTAGTTCATTGCAAAAATAAAAAAGTTTGCATTTAGACGTGTGGCTATTAAATCAATTCATCTCAGGGTTTAGCACACTTTGCAGAGAGAGAGGAAGGTAGATAATTTACAATGATATTGCATCTTTCATTCTAAAGCATTTTATGACCAGAACCATGCTTCTCCATTTAGTGCACAAAACAAGAGTTTACAGGAAAAAGTGAGTAATACCACCACCACCGTGCAGAGAAACCAGAAGTGAGAATGTAAGGAAGAAGTTATAAATCTGCTTTTGACAATCATTTGAGCTATTCTTACGATACTGAGTCAGCGATGGATGCTCCCTACTGTGGTATCCAGTAAATCCTTGCTGTTGCTGGGTTTCTTTTGGCTTTCTCCCATGCATTTGTTGTAAGATGGTGACTCTACTTGGTGGGGGGGAAGGGGATTTAGCCATCACAAAGCTTCCTGGAGGAGAAATATCAGAGGAAAAAGGGGTTTAACTTGGATCAAGCTTCTTGGGATGGGATTCTTGTTTTATTCTGAGTAGATGGGTAAATATTTATCTAAGTTGCTTAGAGGGCTCCAATTTCTCTAGTCATTGTCATCTTCTTTCCACTGTAATACTCAAGTACCTCACAATTTTTAATGTATATATTCTTCCTTATGAGACAAGGAAACTGTCATCGCTGATTTACCCACTGAGATTTTTAGTTTTCACAGCTGCTAATCTGAGAGCTTTCATCAGCATACTCTCCCTATCTTAATTGTTAGAAATAAAAAACTGTCAGTAAAAATATAATTATGTAAATCTTTAACAAGCCCAAGGACAAATGATGCTTTGTCTTCTCTGGGGGGGAGGAAAAAAGTGTGTGCGTGTTATATTAGGTCGTCTAATTCAAATGTTAACTAATTTATCTTAAATTAGAATTGAAAACATGCCAAACTGATCAATCTAAACTCAGATTAACAGTTTGAGTTCTATCCCAGGCTACCTACAAACTGTTGACCCAAGTCGAGAGCTGAATTGTGTTTTCACTACCGTTTTAGTTCCGCTAATCTAAGTTAAGAGTTTATCTTTTTTGCAGTGACGTTACATACAGAACTCTATTTCAGCTCCTCAAGGTAAAAGTGGTCACACATTTATGAATAAAATGCATTTTTACTGAAAAGTCAACCTTTTTTTGGAAAATGAACATTTTAATGAAAGTATCAGCACTGTTTCAACACTTTGCAAAAGCGAGGTGGCAGAGTAAATAAATGTTTATTTAAAGTACTATCAAAATGCTTTCTGGGAATCTGGTTTTATGAGGATTTGGGGCAGGGGGAAGTTAAAACAAAAATGTCTTGAATACTTCAAAATTAAGTTGACTTCTGACTCTGCCCCTACCTTCATCCTACCCCAACACCCATTTGTCATTAAGTTTCTTGACCAGGGCCATATTCAAGCATGTTGCATTTTTTAAACCTAAATTTTTAGTTTCTGAACAGGCAAAACTCCTGTTAACTTCAGTGAGGCTTTCACCAAAGCTTCAAGCCAGAAATCATTTTGGAGGTCTGAAAATATTCAGTTACCAGTTTTCTAGGTTGGCCCAAACCAAAACTTAGGTTCCAGACCAAATGTGGAAGATCTGGAATTCCACAACGTGATGTTCTTGGATACGTCTTGGGTAAAAATCTTGCAGCATTTCCAACTGGAAGCAAAAAGTTCTACAAACCTCAGGAGGCCTCCTCCTCTAACTAAGCTTCCATCCCAGGTTTTAAGAAGTAGGAAAGTCTTAATAATAATCACAATTATAATAATTTGTACTACTTCAGTGCCAAGGAGCACTACGTATGGGCCAAAACCTCATGTCCTAGCCATTGTACAGACAGAGAATGAAAAATGGTCCCAACTTTAAGTTCTTACAAAGCAATAAAGGTAGAAAAATGGTTTGTGGGTGTACCTACATGTGCAATTCATGTATTTGAATTTTCTGCCCAGAAAATTCAGGTGCATTAAGTTGCACCTGGGCGCATGTCTCCATGTGTGCCTGAGTCAGAAGCAAACTGAGCTCAACAGGAACAGCTTAAGCTAGGGCTGCTCCTGCCCTGTTCTGCTCCCCCTGCAGCTTCCAGGAGCTCCAGGCTTCCCCAGTGCAGGCCCTGACCTGGCAGGGTACATTAGTGGCAGCTCTGGGCTGGCAGAACAAGAGACAGCTCCTTCTTGGAGCTCCAGGGCTAATCCAAGCAGCACTTATGGCCCCCTGCTGCCTGGGCTGACTGGGAGCAATTTGCTCCCAGGTCAACATCTACACATGCATTCAGGAGTATTAACGTAAAGTGCCATTGGCTAGTACCTTTTTCTATCGGTACTAGCCAATGGCACTTTACAGTAATCTCCTGTGCAGTAATTGCTGTGCATGTGTAGATAGTTACACTTTACTATACATTAGTTTAGTCTAATGTGCAGTAAAATGCAGTGTAGATGTGTCTGCTTGAGAACCTTTTACGGAAATCTATTTAAATTTACATGGCCTTTTGAAAATACCCATCAACAGTATCTAGTGGAAAAGTCTAAACTGTGTTTCACCTCCAGTATTCCTCAAGTTGAAGCTACACCAATAGGAAACGAATACTGTATACTGCAAATATACCGTTAACGATAATTCCTATTTTACAGGAGGTTGGGGAAAAGTTAAGGAACAGAGATTAGATTTGCTTGAAGTCTCAGACAGAGCCAGTGAAGAAGCCAATTTGGAACTCAAGAGACTTCAGTTCTGAAGTCTTTTCACTTTTCTTTGGACTATGTTGCTTCCTTTAAGAAGGAGCTATTTCTTCAAGGAGTCAAGGGAGTAGGGTGTAGAAATCTTGCTTGGTATAATAGAAACCACATGTATGTTAAGTGCCTGAGTGTGCCTTGTCCACCTAACCCCATTAAGATGGGTGTTGGCTCCTTTGAGAGGGAATGAGACTGGTTTCCTTTGGCATTTCTTTTGATTTATGCCTTAGCAGCAACCTTGCAGCCAGGTTGGGAAAAACCAAATAACCAGAGAACTGAAGCAAAAAAAAAGTATTATAGGATGTCAAATGAATCTTTTTTTCCTGCAAATCCTTGCCTTTGGCAATTGGTTTGTTATGTGGTTTAAATCAAACCTTTTAAAATACAGGTAGAGGCACTAAAAGGCTCCAGGGCTCTAGGAATTAGGGACTGGATTGTGTAGCTAGGGTAATTTTCTCAATTAGCTGAACATAAATCAGCAATAATGAGGTGCTTAGTAGAGCTGGTCATGTTTAGTGCCCTGTCCCTTCCAACCCTGAATCCCCTGTCTTCCTTTACCCACCAGCTCTCACCTGTTTATTATGTAGAGCTGTCACTTATTTTATTTTTCCATCTCTACAAAGCAAAGTGTTGGGATTTAATGTCTCTGATTCAGCTTTGGCACCTGGTGTGCATATGCACATGTGTGTGTGGTGATGGTGGTGGGAGGCATTCAAAACATCCTAACTGGGGAAAATGTTCCTATTTCGTAACTAAAGCAGGACTTGTGTTTAACAAGGACATGCAAAACCAGACAGTCTGTGGTGCATGTTGCTCCTGCATATGTGACCTATTTGAAGTCAACTGAAATGGACAGGGAGACTGCTGCTTCTCCTCATGCAAAAACACAGAGACCACTGAAAGATGTCTAATTTTCAAGTGAAATATTCTACCAGTACCTAGCATATGATTAGACTGAAAAATCACAGGAACAAGATCTGAGGCCAGTTGCTAAACAAAATTAGAAAGAAAATAGATCCCTAGAAATAATAACATCCACAGTTTGGGTAGATGGAATATCGTTTTTAGTATGGACATAAACCCTTGCTTCAGGACATAAGCCAATTGCTATGGATTGGGTCTGAGGAAGAAACTTTTATTAAATTATCCTATAACTGCCTCAACAGGATTTCTTATAGTTGAAACTGCCCTGGATTAAATGGACTTCTGGTCTGATCTAGTTTGGCTTTCCCCATAGTTTAGTTGTTAATATTTATAGTACTGTGACACACAGATTTCCTAACCAAGAATGGAGCTCCACTGTACCAGGTGCTGTACATACATATAACAAGAGACTGTCCCTCCCGTTAAGATGTTATATTCTAAATAGAAAAGATAAAGGATGGGACCAAGAAATGGGGACATGAAAAGGGAAAGTGATGCAAACAAGGTGGCATGGCAAGCCAGTAGCTAAGCCATGATTATAAGCCAGATTTATTGACTGGAAATCTAGTATCCTGTCCGTTAGATCACACTACTTCCCATTACTTAGCTTAATCTGGTTACTGCAGTACCCAACAACAAACAAATAATGGCACAATGGACAGCATAGTAATAGGAAAGTGACAAAGCAAAACAAAGTTATTTCATGCTCCCCCTAGGCTGAACATCCCCACTTCCTTTAACCTGCCATACAGATTTTCCCTCTAAACCTTGAATCATTTTTGCTGTACCCCTCAGTTTCTTTCTGATTCTTTTAAAACATGTGGTGCTCAGTTCTGAATCCATTACTCCAGAATGGGAATCCTTGATGACTGAATAATGACTAGGGCTGTGCAAAGCTTCAGTCCCCGATTTGACTTCGCAGAGATTCGGCCTGATTCAGTGGCTGAACCTCTGAATCCTAATTGAATCAGAGGGCCCTTTAATCTCTTTAATCATCCCTTTAATCCCTTTAACGAGTTAAATTTGGAACCCTCCGAATTGATTTGGAGAGTTTTAGCAATTGGGACATAGACACAGCTTTATGTTTTTTTTCTATATAACTCTAGGCAGCAGGGTCTCATGAATGCTGTGATGGTGGGGCACATGGAGTGTCCTATAGAAACATGGGGAGCATCCCCAGAGCACTTGGCAGCAGACCCGGAAGCACTTCTGGTCCACTTCCAGGTTTGCTGGAGACCACGTGGGGGGGCCCCCCTATGCTACCCTAGCTTGGCAACTTGTGCCTCTTGGGTCTGCAGGGGCACCCGGGGTCCCCCTGTAGCTGATCACTGAGTCAGGAAGGCAGGGGGGAAGTACTTCCGGTCCATTTCCAGGTTCATTGCCGAGCATGTGGAGGCCCCCCCACACTCTCGTGGGATGCTCCATGTGCCCCAGCATTGCAGCAGTCATGAGTTGTGATGGTACCTTGAGGTACGTAAAAATCTTTTAAAGCTGTGTCTATGTCCAAACCGTGGATTCTCTGAATCGGCATCGAATCTTCAGATTTGGATTTGGCCGAATAAAATCAAGGACAGTGATCCGAATCAACAAATCGAATCACTGTCCCTGATTCAGGCCAAATCCAAATTGAATAGGACCTGTTTCACACACTCCTAATAATGACTTTGTTTGTTTTACTTATGGGCCTTCTGGCCTTCTCTGTGACAGCACTCTGTTCACTCACAATCAATCACACCTGCCCATACTTGAGTAAGCTTCTTCTACATGATACTGCCTAACCAAAATGTCCCACCCCTGCTGTGGGTTTTATCTATTCTGTATTGTCATTAATGGGTGTATCTACACAAACATTAATGCAGCGTAATTATGGTAAGTTTAGTACCTGTAATAATAGGTACTAACTTAATGCACCGTAATAGGCACTACTGAGCAGTAGTGCCAGTGCACACTTTGTGATGCTAATGCACACAGTAGACTAATTCTACTGCTCATTAGCACAGTTTTTGCCTGCTTTGCTAATGTTCAGTGGAATTAGTCTATTGAGCATTTAGTATCTCGTGTAGACATGAACCACTGAGTCTTAACTTATTCCTTTCCTTTATTTCCACTGTAACTCGTCTATGCTACATTTTCATTTTTATGATCCATCTAAGATGTGAATATTCCACAGCAACCTCCCTGTTGTTAATAAAAATAATTAATAATATCAGATCCCAAAAAGATCCCCAAAGAACCACGCACGATACCTCCATCCAAGATGACAGGCCATTCCTAATTACAAATTTTGTAATCTAGGTTTAATTTTTGTAGTGTGTGAATTAGTTAACAGTAGTATTGTAAAAACTATGTAATCCACTAGGGATCCTGGCTATACATACACTCAGCTTGTTAGACTATACTCAAGTCTTCACAACTATTGCTGTCCATGTTAGCTAGATAGTTATACATGATGCAGTAAACCTGTTAATGACTGTATATAATTACCTTCAGACTGACTGATAAATTAATCTAATCCAGCTATGCTGCCTTTCAAGGAATTTCCTAATTTTTTTGTGGAACCAGGTTCTTGTGGATGTGTTAGTTTTTTGATGCAGCAATGGGTTCTGATTTCCAGCGATTCTGCTCTGAATCCAGATTTTTGTTTTAAAGAAACACTTTTGAGAATTTGTTATTTGATGCTATTTGGGCTGAACATGCATGTGCAAAAAACTAGGGTATTGTTAGCAATTTACAGGTCATGTTTGACACACCAAGAGGCTATGATCCCAGGAGGTGGGGTATGAAATACATTCTGATAGTTATCTTCACTACAAGGAAAGAGATACATGTAGCTGCAGGCCTATGCTGAAAGAGATCTTGTTCCACTCTGACATTTTCTATAAGGAGAACATCTTGTAGTTGTTTAAAAAGCTATTCCTGATTCCCAGAAGGGTCTCCATGCCTCTGCTACTTTTTTCTAGCTTCCAAAAGAAGTTGTTTTTCTTCTCTTCTCAAATCAAAATATTTAGCAATGGGCTTTTCTTGATGATATCCTACTCCATACCCAGATTACTGTAATGTATCTATCATGTCAGCTGACAATAACCAGCCCCAAGGGAAGTAGTCACCCTCAAACATATAGAAGTAGCAACAGAAATTAACTCTTACTGGTAGGGTATCTCAGCACATGCAACCTACGAGTAGTAGAAGAGAATAGCAGGCACTGATATGTACTATTATCTGAGCCTGTATCTCAGCTTCCACTCCCTTAGCCTCAGCTCAGAATAACAGTACCACATTCTGGAAACGTTAGCTAATAGAGGTAGCTGACTTTTGGTAGATAAATGGTGCACTTGATAAATGGTGCTATTATTAATTGCATTGTTTTCTCTGTATCTTATGCCCTATTTCACCAGCTCTACAGCTGATAGACTATTATGTGTTTGAGAAATTAGGCACTATTCAGTTAATACATTTTGGAAGCAACTGTGGGCCATGCAAAAGCAGTCGTTCTAACCATGAATTAGAAGAAAGTTTTACAATAACAAAACAACATAGACTAAGTGTTGCTTTTGAAGCAATGATAATCTGTGACCTAAATGATAATACACAGTGCAGTAAAACTGAATACAGAACTGCTCAAAAGAATTCTCCTACTTGCTCCATTGTTGCCCAAACCCTTGTTCAGGTCTGGTGTTGGAGGAGAGTTTAGCTGATAAATGTATGGACCACTTGCAGCAGGCAGTAGAGATTGTTCAGACCATCAAACAAAGAAGCATGCTGCTGCACCCTGTATGGTGACCATGAATTTGGACTCACAGCATTTGTTTCAGGACAAGTCTCAGGTGCAAGCTTGGGTTCCCAAACAAGAGCCCCACTAAAGGTCAAAACAAAATGCTACTGCACACATTGGATCAAGGAATTAAATAGGGACATTACACACATCAATTTTATTGCCACAGAGATAAAACAAAAACAGGACAGGTAGACTATGGCAGAGGAATGGAAGCAATTATAACCAAATGTGCATGAGACTCAGCAACAACAGTCAGACAACACAAAAAGGAACACAAAAGGGAAATTATAGAAGTACTCCACAAGCAAAGTTGTTTAAAGGAGTAATGGTCACAGTCTGGACACTCTAGTTGTGAAGCAGATTTTTCTAATTTTGAGCCTGAAACAAATCTGAAACGATCTTCCAGGAGTTTGTGACCATTACTCCTAGTTTTCCCCAAGGGTTCCCTGGTGAACAGTTGCTCACTGAGCCCTAGATGTACGCTTCTGATGTAGCGGCTGTGGCGGCCAGTAGGGGGCGCTCCCGCGTTGAGCCGCCCACCTCCCTGCGTCCAACCACCTTCCAGGCTCCAGGTGCCTCCCTTGAGATGCCTCTGTCCGGCCGACCCCTTCCCTGGAGCACACCCAGGCTAGCCTGGGGTTCCTGCTGCCACCATCCAAGGCTCTGGACTTACATCTGGCCCTGTGCACCTTGGAAAACGCAGGCCTGATCGTCCAATGGGTCCTAGACCCAATACCAGCACTTGGGGCCCTTTCCCCAAGTCAGGGGCTTATCAGTGAAGCTTCCCTTAGTCCGCAGACCTAAGGGGCCTCCTAGGCATAATTTAGACCCACCCCTCAATGAGTCTCTCACACCGGTCACAAAGGAGAACTTTATTGATTACAGGGGTAGGGTGGAAACAGGGTAAAAGGTAAAGCAATATCACAGAAATAATAGAGGAATATCAAAGGAATCCCATAGAGCAAACCAGAGTGGCTGAGGTAGCCGTTTAAATACGCATCTGAAATACTGTACTCTAAATAACTAATTGGATCTTGAGAAGCTTACTCACTTTCATCATCCAGAGGTAGATGATGTTTCCCTCTGGAGGCAGGTCACTCTTAGAGCATGCAGAGAGAGCCCGGTTCAGGTTCACCTGGATGACCGCATGGCTAATAGCTGCCCTTCTTCCTCGGGGCCTTTTATCCCCTCACTGACCTCAGCAGCCTGGTCCAATCAAAGCTGCCAAAACTGGTCACAAGCTGACCCATTTCCCAAGCATCCCTGGCTACCTGGGTCCCTGCGCAGGGCTGGGCTGTTTCCCCTGCCCAGATGACCAGAGCATCCCCTCCCAGGTGCCAGGCTTTTGTCACGCAGACACGGATGAGATCCCTGCCCTGAGGGATTCAACACCAGCCTCTCGGGCTGGCACAGAGAGAGGTTTCTGGAGAGGGGCACCAACAGTGGCATTTCTGCCACAGTGGCAACCTGCTACCAAGTCTCCTCTCAGCCTTCTCTTTTTCGGGCTGAAGAATCCCAGGTCCCTCAGACTTTCCTCATATGGCTTGCTGTGTAAGTCTCTCATATTGGTAGCCCTTCTTTGGACTCTCTCAAGCTTTACCACGTCCTTGTTAACGTGCAGTGCCCAGAACTGGATGCAGTACTCCAGCTGCAGTCTCGCCAGAGCTGAGTATTGCCAAGTACAGCAGGAGAATCGCTTCTTTGCAATGGTTTTGCTGGAGATGTATCATTTGATGCATGTCAGGGTATTCTTGGTTTGGCTGGCTACAGCATCACACTGCCAGCTCATGTTCATACTGTGGTCAATTATTACCCTCAGGTCTCGGTGACAAGTGATGGGGGATTTTCAGTCCTGCTGCCTGATGAGAGGCAGCAGTTGCACAAGCACCCATGTCACAAGTTCTGCCTGTAAACAGCTAGGTGTGCAGAAACCCCCTGCACTGATCTCCTTGACAGCTGGCAGTCTTACTGGCTGCAGCAGGGCCTAGCAGACAAGCCTACAGTGGTTCCCCCCACTCAGCCCCAAGACAGACAGAGTTGCAGAAGCACCCATGGCATGAGTTTTGCTTGTCTATGGCTAGAGATGCAGGGCCCCAAAACCTACAACCCCTGCACCTATCTCCTTGACAGCTGGCAGGCTTCATGGCTGCAGCAGGGGCTAGCACAGGGGCAGGCAATTATTTTGGGTGGAGGACTGCTTACTGAGTTTTGGCAAGCCATCAAAGGCCGCATGACAGGCAGCCAGGGGCAGATAAATATTAATTTTCTAAATTTTTTAGAGGCCCTGCAAGCCAGATAGAATGGTCTGGTGGGCCACATCTGGCTTGCGGGTCGCATTTTGCCCACCCATAGGCCAGCAGGCCTGCAGTTTTCACCCTGCTGTGCCTTAACACACACACTGTCACCCACGGCATGAGTTTTGCTTGTCCGCAGCTTGAGGTGCAGTTTCCCACAAACTCCTGCACCTATCTTCTTGAAACTCAGCAGACTTTGTGGCCTCAGCAGGGGCCACCAAACTTGCAGTTTTGACCCCACTGTGGCTTAACACATACACGTAACATGAGTTTTTCTCTCAAAATTATGGGGTGCGGTTTCTCTGAACCCTCTGCACCTATCTTCATGAAACTTGGCATGCTTTATGCCCTCAGAAGGGGATACCGTTCTGGCAAGTTTCATCCAAATCTGGCCAGGAATAACAAAGTTATAGCCTGTTTTGGCCTTCCCCATTAGATCCTATGGGTGAAATGTCAAAACGGCAAAACATTTTGACGGAGCGAAACAGAACAGTCATTTCAAGTCAAAACATAAGTCAAAACAGAACACTGTTCTGTCGAAATGTCGCAACACTGGTTGAAATGGAACGCTTCCGTTTTGCACAGTCCTTATGGCCTGTACCCTAACAGCTTACAATAGAAAAGGATGCTATTTGAACACGGGATGCTCAGGGGCAACCAGCATGGGTTCATCAGTGGCAGGTCTTGTCAGACCAACCTGGTGGCCTTTTATGATCAGGTCACCAAATCGTTAGACGCAGGG
>JAGPOW010001543.1:51114203-51212279 GCA_030014935.1 Caiman crocodilus
AAAAGCATTGGATGCAGGTGTCACCATGGATGTAGTCTTTCTGGACTTCAGCAAGGCCTTTGACACTGTTGACCACCCCATCCTCATTAAAAAACTAGGCGACTATGGCACTGATGCCTACACAGTCAGATGGATTGCAAATTGGCTGAAGGGTTGTACTCAGAGGGTGGTGGTGGACAGGTCATATTTGACCTGGGGGGAAGTGGGCAGTGGAGTCCCCCAGGGCTTGGTCCTTGGGCCCACACTGTTCAATTTCTTTATCAGCAATTTGGACGGCGGGGTGAAAAGCAACCTGTTTAAATTTGCTGATGATACCAAAATGTGGGGTGAGGTAGGCACTCTAGTAGGGAGGGAAAGACTGCAACAAGACCTGGATAGGTTGCAGGGGTGGGCTAACAAAAACAGGATGTGTTTCAATACTGACAAGTGCAGGGTACTTCACTTGGGCAGTAGTAAGCAGCAGCACACTTATAAGATGGGAAACTCCTTTCTTTAGAGCACGGAGGCAGAAAGGGATCTTGGAGTCATTATTGACTCCAAGATGAACATGGGCTAACAATGCGAGGTCACTGTCGGGCAGGGCTAACCGGACCTTATCATGCATCTACAGGTGCATCTCAAGTAGGGCCAAGGAAGTGATCCTCCCCCTCTAAGTGACACTGGTCAGGCCACAGCTGGAGTACTGTGTCCAGTTCTGGGCACCCCACTTCAAGAGGGATGTGGACAACATTGAGAGGGCCCAGAGGAGGGCCACTCGCATGATCTAGGGACAGCAGGGCAGACCCTACAGTGAAAGGCTACGGGACCTGAGCCTGTTCAGCCTTCACAAGAGAAGGCTGAGGGGGGACCTGGTGACCTTCTATAAACTCACTAGGGGAGACCAGAAGGGTTTGGGAGAGACTTTGTTTCCCCTAGCACCCCCTGGGATAACAAGGAATAATGGCCACAAGTTGTTGGAGAGTAGGTTTAGATTAGACATCCATAAGAGTTACTTCACAGTTAGGACGGCTAGGATCTGGAACCAACTTCCAAGGGAAGTGGTGCTGGCTCCTACCCTGGAGGTCTTTAAGAAGCAACTGGATGCCTACCTGGCTGAGGTCATTTGAGCCTGGTTTTCCTCCTGCCCAGGCAGGGGGTTGGACTTGAAGATCTACAAGGCCCCTTCCTACCCTACTTCTATGATGCTATACCAGGTGCAGCTTGTGAACACTGTGATGCTGGGGTGGATGGAGCATCCCACAGTAGCAGGGGTGGAGGGGCTTCCAGCAAACCTGGAAATGGACCAGAAGTACTTTCAGTCCACTTCTGGGTCCACTGCCAAGCTCGTGGGCCCCTCCCCCCCACCCCTCAGCTCGGCAATCAGCCATGGGGGGACCCTGGGTGCCCCTCCCCCCCAGACTCAGGAGGCACCAGTCACTGAGCTGGGAGGGTTTGGCAGGGGGCCCAGTATGCTCCCCAGTGTACCTGGAAGTAGACCAGAAGTGCTTCTGATCCACTTCCCAGTCTGCTGCTGAGCGCGCTGGAGACTGTCCCCCTCCCCTCCCGTGCTCTTGTAGGATGCTCCATCCACCCAAGCATCTCATCATTCATGAGCTGCCTGGTACCTTGACAAATTTAGAAAAAAATATTTAAAGCTATGTCTATGTCCAAATTGTCTAATCTTTCTGAGTTGCTCCGAATTGATTCAGAGGGTTCTGATTTGATTAGGAGAAATTAAAGGGTCTCCTGATTTGATTTGGATTCAGAGATTCAGCCACTGAATTGAGCCAAATCGACGCAGTGACTGAAGCTTCACACAGCCCTATTGTCTATCTGGTCAGATAAAAAAAATTGTCATCTTGGGTCCCCCAGATGCCCATGCATACATATAAGTACATGCGATGGCATATATCAGTGGCAGTATGATCTAGCAGAACAAGTGTGATTATGCAGACCCCTATCTTACCATCACCAACATGATAAGTCTTCATGGAGCTCCATGAACTTCAACAGGCCTCTTCTATGGGTACTGCAGCCAACAGAGGGGCACTGTCCACTGCAGGAGCTGTCTTAGATTGTGGGTAATGACGGATATGGTGAGGGGGGAAAAACATGTTCTACTGGAAGAAGCAGTGCATTAGTTAGACCCAGCTCCACAGTGTCTACATATATTGGGTGCTTCAGTGGGGCTTTTTGGTGCTTTTGTCTAATAGCTTTTATCTAATAGCTGATTCAATCAGCCAAAAATCCCCACTTAAGTGTCTGATCTATAGAGACATTGGGCTATCCAGGTCTAGCTAACATGATGCCTCTTCTGTGCATGTGCTGGGCTTGGTGTGGGGGTATGTACAATTTCAAATAAAGCAGCATTTTTTTATGTCTGTAAGCAGCTTGTAAGCTCTTTGGGGGCAAAGAATGTCAATTAGTTTGTTTTTTATAGCACTTTGGGATTCTGATCTCTGTTACAGGTCTGCAAGTCCCATAGCAATAAAAACAACAAGCCAAAACAATGGGTTCTCCATCATTACTGTTCACAAAATACATGCTTAAAAACAGAAAAGTTAATTATAAAAAAGAATGGAGAAATATGTTTCATTGTGGACTTTTCTATTTGATGAATGTATTCAAGAAGAGATTGACAAATATTATCAGTTACAGCAGTAATTGAAGAAAATTCAGGGCATGAAGTATATAAACCTAAAAATAGTTCTTTGTGACATGTTGGGATCTCATAACAGAAATATCAAAACAGTACTGCATAAACTGTGAAATGGCTATTATAAAATCATGGGTCCTTCTGGAAGCAACACTGATGGATAAAACGGAAATACTACAAGAGGTGATAAGATTCTGATCTCACGAATACCTTGGTCTAAGTGACTAAGTTAGATCTGTATGAGTGTATTCCCCCAGGAATCCTGGGTAGTGGGGAAAGAGTCACAAAAATAATAATGATAATACTTGTAGATATATATGCTAGAAGTGGCTCCTAGAATCCCTTCTCAATTTCTGCCAAGTAAGTTAATGGACGATTGAGGTGGTTCCCCTGTCTTCAACGGTGTTCAGGCTCATTCAAACAAGAGACACCTTGCATCATAGAGAATTTGTTTGGAACCACAGAGATCTTCTTCAAAGATTTGGAGAAATAGACAGATGTAGACTTAGATGTGGTAGGCTTGCTGAAGAGAGACTTGCTCCGCCGCCATCTGGGGTGAGGCGAGGAGTAGGGACCTGGGTGAGAACTACCCCTCTCCCTGATTGGCCCATTTGCAATCCAGAGGCAGAGCCTCCAGAGGGGATAAAAGAGCACCATGCCCGGCACACAGGCAGCTGTGTCAAGGGACAGTGAAGAGGGTGGGCGAAGAAGAGCTGGCAGAGCTGACCAACAGGGCAGAGCTGTTGCCCTGAAGAGCCCAAAGAACCCCCTTCACTGGACGGAAAATGGCAACCGACCACGTTCCCTACCCCCATCACAAAGAAGCACGGTAAGCAGTGCATAGACAGTGCACACTGGGTCCGGGGGCTGAACCAAGACCCTGAGAGCCACTTGAGGTGGCTCGGGTCTCCAACCCCTGGCATGAGACCAGGAACTCAGTGCACGGACAGTGCATGCTGGGTCCAGGAGTGGATCAAAATCCTGGTTGCTGCTCAAGGCAACCCCTGGCATGAGGCCAGGAACTCAGTACATGGATGATGCAAGCCAGGTCCAGGAGCAGACTGAGACCTTGCACAAGAAGGCTCGGGTCTCCACCCCTTCGCATAAGGGAGATCTACTGGTGTATGAAATAGTGCACAGGGCTCTAAGCAGGCTGACAGAGGAAGGAGCCCAGAGCAGCCGTGGGCCCCTCCTGAGCCAGAAGGCGCCACAGCTGGAGAGATGGGGACAGCCTCAATGGGCTTTGGAGTCGTGAGTCCCAGGAAAGGGGATTTCACACAAGGGAGCGCGGAGATACCCATCACTAAGCCTAACCTCGGGCAGAGAAGCCTGAAGAGGGGGGACCCCTGGGTTTGGAGGTTTCTCTTGTGGCCTATCCCAGTTGGGTGGTTGAGGGCCTGGAGGCATTGGAGATCTTTCCTCCTCCCTTATCTCTGGAGTGCTGCTACTAATCCAGAGGCAGCCCAGGTTGTTCTTTGTGCCTTTCAAGGTTTAAGCTTTTTGACAAAGTGGGAGGTCCCCAACCAGCCACAGTGCTGGTCTCCCACTGCCCCGGGCATGCCAACTGCCTCTTTCATCTGCCACACCTTGCTGTTATTAGTTGGTAACTAAATGGGAGGCTGCCCTTCGAGGGCCCTGATGTCTGAGGGCCGAAAGTACACTCCTACCACCCCTTAATGAGTCCCGTGTCTTACAGATGTTTTTAACATCTGTGCTGTAGTCAGCCTGAGGCTGGACCCAAGTCATCATAGCGTTAGGTCTCTCATGTTCTGCCGTATTAAGGGCCACGTTCATATTGCCATCCCCCTCACTGAGGTCTCTTGTTCCACCAGCTCTCACCCCGTCTCTTTCATACTGTCCTTCCTGGGCCTTACTCATACTGCCCCTCATTCCCCTGGGGCCACACTCAACCTGCTCTATCCTGGAGAGGGGGTCCTCGGGCTTGAGTCCCATCACTCCCTGGCCAGCAAGCGTGCAACCTTTTGGGTATCTCCCACTACCCTCATCTGAATGAGTGCTGAGCGGTTCATAGAGCACTGGTCTGACTCAGCCTGTAGTCTCTTGCCGAGTCACTCACCTAGCTGCTTTCAGTCACGGGGCTCCTGACTTGCCCTTGTTGTTTACCTGTGGCTCCTCCTCTGCCACATCTCCCAATTGGCCTAAGGCCCACTTGTGACCTCAGGTACCCGAAGGCTTACCTGGACCTCACTTGGCCCCCATGCTAGCAGGACCTACCCTGAAGCCCACTTCTCACAGGGGCCCAACTCATGCCCCTTTACTCGCTGGGCCTTATCTCATGCCCCTTTACTCTTAGGGCCTCACAGTTACCACTCTCTACACACCCCTCTCTCCTGGTCCCCATAACTACCAGTCTCATGCAAGCCTTCAGGTGCCTCTCTGCACCCTACTCTGCACTTCCGCCTTCCTCTCACTGAGGCACATACTCTGCCCCCTGCTCTGGGGTCATAGTTTCATAGTGCTTAAGGTCGGAAGGGACCTAACAGGTCATCAGGTCCGACCCCCTGCCCCAGGCAGGAATGAGTGCTGGGGTCATAACATCCCAGCCAAATATCTATCCAGCCTCTTCTTGAAGATAACCAAGGTAGGAGAGAGCACCACCTCCTTTGGGAGTCCATTCCAGAGCCTGGCAGTCCTAACTGTAAAGTAATGTCTCCTGATGTCCAGCCTGAACCTTCTCGCTGACAATTTGTGAGTATTATTCCTAGTAACCCCTGGTGGTGCCTGAGGAAACAGAGCTTCATCCAATTTCTGCTGGTCCCCCCAGTGAGTTTGTAAATGGCCACCAGATCCCCTCTCAGCCTTCTTTTGTGAAGGCTAAATAGATTCAGGCCCTTTAGCCTCTCTTTGTAGGGCCTGACCCACTGCCCCTTGACCATGTGAGTGGCCCTTCTCTGGACCCTCTCAATGCTAGCCACATCCCTCTTGAAGTACAGCACCCAGAACTGGATGCTGTACTCCAGCTGCGGCCTGACCAGTGCTGCATGAAGGGGAAGGATAACCTCCCTAGACCTGCTTGTGATGCATCTGTAGATGCACGACATGGTGCGGTTATCCTTACTGACAGCTTCCTCGCATTGGCAGCTTATGTCCATTCTGGAGTCAACAATGACTCCAAGATCCCTTTCTGCCACTGTTTTGACTAGAAGCGTGTTCCCCAACCTATACGTGTGTTGCTGGTTCCTTCTCCCTAGATGCAGTACCCTGCACTTGTCTACGTTAAATTCCATCCTATTCTTATCTGACCACCTCTGTAAACTGTCTAGATCTGCTGGATTCTGTCCTCCCTTCCAGCATGCCCACCTTGCCCCACAGCTTGGTGTCATAAGCGAATTTGGACAGCCTGCTTTCCACACCCACATCCAGATCACTGATAAAGATGTTGAACAGTTCAGGCTCCAGGACCGAGCCCTGGGGGACTCCAGTTCTCACATCCCTCCAGGTCAAAAATTACCTGTCCACCACCACTCTCTGGATGCAACCATCTATCCAATTTGCCACCCATCTGACTGTGTAGGCATCAGTGCCACAGTCGCCTAGTTTTTTTTAATGAGAATGGGGTCAGAAAAAGTGTCAAAGGCGTTCTTGAAGTCCAGGTAGATGGCATCCACCTCAGTGCCCACATCCAAGGACTTGGTGAACTGATCATAAAAAGAAACCAGGTTAGCCAGGCAGGATTTGCCCTCAACGAACCAATGTTGGTTGCCCCTGAGCATTACCTCCCTTGCAGATGTGTTCCTTGGTAATTTTCTCTAAGGCCTTCCCAAGGACCAAAGTAAGACTGACTGGCCTATAATTGCCGGGGTCCTCCTTTCTCCCCTTCTTGTAAATGGGACCCACAATGGCCATTTTCCAATCCTTTGGTACCTGGCCAGAGCCCCATGAGCACTCATAAAGCCATACTAGGGGCCCCACTATGACCCCTGCCAATTCTCTCAGCATCCTTGGGTGAAGAGCATCTGGACCTGCTGATTTAAACATGTCCAGCCCCTTCAAAAGTTCCCTAACTAGGTCATCCCTGACCCTAGGCATGGCAGTGCCTCCCCTGGGTCCGTCCGTAATCCTAGTGGGTGAAATGTTCCAGTCCCAGTTCAGGAATATGGAGGTAAAGAATTTGTTAAAGAGGTCAGCTTTTTCATTTGCTGCAATCACCAGATTGCCAAGCCTGTACTGTAGGGGCCCCATGTTACCTGGTGCCTTCTTCTTTCTCCCTATGCATTTGAAAAGGGACTTTTTGTTATCTCTAAGTCTGCTCGCTAGCCCTAGCTCCATCTCTGCCTTGGCCTTCCTAACAGCCTCCCTGCAATCACAAGCAACAGAGGTGTAATCCTCCTTGGTGATAGCCCCTTGCTTCCACTGTTTGTACGCCTCCTTTTTTGCCCTCAGGCATTTCTGGATGCCTTTGCTGAGCCACGGGTGCTTTTGAGCACTCCTGCCTCTGGTTGGTATGCATTGGGACTGACTCACTTAGAGCTTGGAGGATCCTCTCCTTGAGGAACAACCACCCGTCTTGGATTCCCATCTCATTCAAGCTCCAAGAAACCAATGCCTTTCCTGCTAACCCTTTTAGCTCATTGATGTCGGCCCTCCTGAAGTCAAGGACTTTTACCTTGCTGCTTGCTTTCACTACCCTGCACTGGATAGCAGGTGATGATCACTGTCACCCTGGTGGTCAAGTACCCACAGAACACTTACCAGGTCATCACCTGTGGCAAGGACCAAGTCCAGCAAGGCATTTCCCCTTGTGGGATTATGCACCTCCTGGGTTAGATGGAGCTCCTGTAACCTAGCTAGGAACCTACGTGAGTGGTCAGACCTCGCTGACTGCTCCTCCCAGCAGATGTCTGGGCAGTTTAGGTCACCCATGACAACCACATCCCTTGACTTTATAGCCTCTGAGAGCTGACCTGAGAATTCCATGTCCAGCTCATCCCCCTGGTGAGGTGGTCTGTAGTAGACACCCACACTCAAGTCCCTTTCCCCATGACCCTCTTGCTTTCTTACCCAGAGGACCTCAGTTTGCCCCTCCTCTGACCCCATCCTGATCATCGAGGCTGTGTATTGCTCTTTGACATAGAATGCTATGCCCCTGCCTTTTTTCCCTGCTCTGTCTCACCTGTACAGCCTGTATTCCTCTATGTCCACTTCCCAGTCACTGGGGGAAAATCCCACCAGGTCTCCATAAGCCCCACTAGGTCTGTGTTTTTGCTAGGTAGCAGGAGGGCAAGTTCCTGCTGCTTATTCCCCATGCTTCAAGAATTTGTGTAGAGGCATTTGAGGCCTCCTATAAGTGCACATGCTTTCCCCTTATTCCTAAGCCTGCCCTGGCCCCTGTCACTTACCTAGTGGCCCCTGTCGAACACTCCCACAGGCTCAGGTGTCACTCACTGGCATGCCTGATCTACAACTCTCACTTTCCGGGGTCTTGCATCCCACACCGGCTCAGGTGGCCACAGTTATGCCTGGGCCCACTACCCACTCCCTGGGGTCTTGTACCCTATACAGGCTCAGGTGGCTGCAGCTGTGCCTGGTCCTCTACTGCATCTGGTGTTAAATAATCCACTTGAAGGTGGGGGCTGGGGTTAAGGCACCCCTCCTCACTTTCATTGGGGAGTTAGCTGGCCTGGCATTTCCTGGGGGCTCCCATGCCACTAGGAGCCCCACCAGGCCACCCTTCCCTGGCAGGGTGCAGTTTTAGGTCAAGCCCAGGACCAAGAGCCTCCTAGTCATCCCCATAAGCTCTTGCTTTTACCTCCTAATTGTTGTAGGAGCAGCAGCTCCACCAGGAGATGTTCCTTCCATGGTGCCAGGCAGCAAACTACTGCCTCCAGCTCTGCATCTAAAATGGCCACCCATCAGAGATGGGGCATCACCTGCCACCAGCTGTTAAAGTGGCAGACACCAGATGTGCTCTGCCACCCACCTTCCCCCTTTAAATGGTTCCTGGGGAAGGCTTTTCCCTGCTTGCTTTGCAAGCAAGCTCCCACAAAGCTTGTAATAGCTCCATAGTGGTGAGCACCTCACTTGTGCTCCACCCCAAGCTTATATCTGATGTTCTTATGCCTCACATTTTGTAAGTTAGTATTTTATATTTTGTATATTTGTGTTTTATGTTGGTGAGTTCACATTTTATAAAGTTTAAGGCTGTATAAGCTTTATTCAAGACCTTGGTCTTGATCCTTTACCTGTTATCTTAACCTGTGATCCTAGCCTGTCATGTTATTTACCTGTATCCTGAGGGGGTATGTAGGATTGTGTGTGTATGTGTATAATATATATATTGCATATAGTTTCTAGGTCCCCTCTGTGTATGTGTGTGTATTTCTCACTTTTAACTCTTATTTATTACTAAATAACTTTGTACATAGTTAAGTTCATAGAGTGTCCAGGTCTGGCCCTATAGGAGTAGGAGGGAAACTGTGTGCAGCAGCAGTTTCACCCCATAGTGCCCCTGTCCTGCTAACTTTGCCCTTTGATTGGAGAAGGGAGTATGCAACTAGGTACTACCCAGGCTACGTAGATGTGGTTCTAGACATAGACATAGATACTTGTCTTTAGAACAGACTATATTTGAATAATCTTCCATTTGGACCCAACCCTCAGTATCCATCCAACTTCACAAAAAATGTAATATAGGCTGAGCACCATTCTATACTACTGTTCATGCATGACATGAAGCTTCTCAGCTGGTATAACTCACCCAAGCTCCATTGATGTGACTAAAACTACATTAATTTACACCAGCTAAGGAGCTGGCTCTTTATATTTCCAGAAAGAAAATGTTAATACTGCCAACAAAAGTACTGCTGTTCTTAGTTGGCTCTTTATTAATGGTTATGGTTATGAGATAGAAAAGCTAGCCCAATGGTTATGTTAGGGCTATGCTAAGGAAGCCTGAGTTTAATTCCTTGCTCTGCCACTGACTTCCTGTATAAGTTTGGGTGAATTTCAGGTTGACTGAAACTATTCGTAAATTATGCTAAATAGTTTCAGGAGGAATTTTTTTTTTGCAAACATGACACTCTTTTGGCTGACCTTTCCTCACTGAAACGTCTCAGTGTTTCATTTCAAAATGATGTTTGCTTAAAAATTTGCCCAAGATTTTTTTTTCTTTTTAAAGGAAAAAGGCCGAGCCCACTCAAACACTATATCTCAGTGTTTCATTTTTGGATGGAACAGAATATTTTATTTGACCAAAAATGAGGCCCTGATTTCAGCTGAGGCCTGTAGTAGACACAGTAATACAAAACATAATCATCATCATCATCATCATTCTTAGCGAGTGCTAACATGACTCTGCATATGAGGATGCAACAAAGCACTCAAGCCCTGGTGGACATTCCCAGCCTCTACTGGCTAGTAGAAAATTAACTTCCAGAAAAGACTAAGTAATATATCCTGAAAGGAAACTTTTCAAGCAACTTTGTGCAATGGTGAAGAAAGAGCTAGGAAATATCACGCCCGACCACAGATTCATGAGGATACTTTAAAATGAGACAGAGTAGCCGGAGTCAGGGTGAGATCCCAAAGCTTCTTTGTGGACCACAAAGCTGATGTTGTGCATCAAGATCTGTGTGTCCCTCATGGGTGTCCAAATCAAATGAGCTAGCAGTCTGGAGCTGAATCACAGGGCTTCTCTTGGGTTGGATACACACTTCTGGGCTTGATGACCCACTTCTAGATTTGGCCATGGGGCTTCTCACTGTAGCTACCAGAACTGATGTGTCAGCATCAGCAGCCAAGAAGTTAATGCCACCAGCACTTGTCACCTCCTCCTTCCCGCCCCCCATTACCATGGCAGCCAGAGCCACTGTGTTGGTGCAGCCAGCATCTGCGGGCCATGAATTAAACTATGATTTAAATACCATTTAAAGATCCCTGTTGTATATGACCCTCAGCATTCAAAAGCAGCTAGATATATAGAGAATGCCTTTGGTTGGTAGCAAAGCTGAAAAACTGGGGAAAAATATGTTTGGGCTGAACCAAAACAGACATTTTTCAATAGAATTTTAAAAAGAGAAAGCACTGTGAATCAACCAGAAACATTTTATTCAGCAGAAAACTAAATGTTTTGTTACACATGGGTATTACTTAATCCACTCTTAAAAACCTGTTAAATTTATGATTTAATTAAACTATATTTTAAAATGAAAAATGCAATTTCAAAACAAAGGTTCGATCATTTTTATTTTGGAAATGGCTACATGAAATATACTGGCATTTTAAGATTAAACATTTTGGTATGAAAAAGTTGGACCAAAAAGTTTTTACAATTTTTAAAAGGTTTGCCTCATATTTGTTTCAGCTGAAACTATTTCCCATATTTTACTCAGTTTTGTGAAAAAATTTTTGTCCCTCCAAAACTTATTTTATTTTGTTTTTGCCAAATTTACCTTTCACCAAAGATTTCACTTAGCTCTGTGTTCAGTGGATTTGGATTCCATGAAAGGGGAAAAGTCAGACTTCCACCCCCCCTAGAATGACAGAGGTAAAACTCCACAAATTTGACTTTCCAAACACTTTACCATACAGACTTCTTTAATCAAGAGTCAAATCCTGCCTGCTTTAGACATGTCTAGAGTGTCAATGAAATAAGTGGACCACATTCCTATCAATTCTACTAAGAGTAGAATATCCTGCAACAAAATGAAAAATACAGAAAATATCAAGAGAAGATGGCTTCGTTTTGTTACTTCAAGAAACAAATATGCAGTACTCAATAGTTTAATTTTTAGACATTTTCTAGTGACTCAGGATTGTCCAAAGGCAGCAAGACAAGCTCCCAGCTCTACAAGGATAGAGAAACATATGTCAATACTACACTTCTGCAAATGTGTGAGGCTGTTAAGCTCCTAATCCCATCTCTTATTTTTATGAATTTTTGCAAGAGTGGAATATAATCTATGTTAAACCCAAAAACATTAACTACTTTGTTTTTTTTAAAAGAAATGTCAATGGTGTATTATGTTTTAAATTACAAGGTGCAAAATAAACTCTACAAAACTTACAGTTTTAGTACAGGAACTCCAAAGTCAAATAAAAATGTAAAACCACTGATAAAGTCTCATCTACTGTAAAATGGCCTTGGATTAGAGAGTTCCAGTAAGTTTTGTTTTTTTCTCCCTGCATACTTGGTTAAAATAATTTATTTCCAATATAGTGTTTATGCACATTAAACTGTATTTATTAAAGGATATGTATATTTCAAGATTGATTATAATGAGGCTTGCTGAAATCTGTAAGGCACAGTACAACATTTGTTCTGAACAGCACTAAATCTTTTCTTTTACTTCTTCTATGCTGAAAACATTAATGTTGGGGGAAAAGAGGCATATACATTTTTTCTCATTATTTTATATATAATATATATTAAATAACAAGAAAAAATCGCCTCTCTATACCTTATAGCCATCACTCTTCCAGCATTATTTACATCATTGCAAACACTTACATGATGATAGTATCCTCACAATTACAGCTTAATGTGTTTTCCAGGCAAGTAATATTACTTATTGAAAAAATACCAGTATGTTTTATGTTGAACAAAATTGTGTGTGTGTCTAGAACAAATTTGGTAAATAGTATTAACCACAATAAAAAATATTGAAAAGTCAAGACATTTTGCTTTTACAGTCTTTAAATGAAACATTTTGATATTTCATTTTGAAACAACCCTTTAAGCCCCAGTTTACTTGCATTAAAATTTTATTTAAAATAAATGTAAAACCCTGACATTAAAAAAATCTTTTCTTTTGAACAAAATGCTTTCCTCCCTCCAAACTTTTTTTCCTGGACTGTTATTTCAGCAAGGAGATGAGAATTTGTTTAATGTTGACCCAAAATAAAATCACTTTTTGATGGTTCAGTTCATCCAGATAACAAAAAACAGCTATTCACACAGTTGTGTTTACCACAGCTCTTTGAAACAGTGAGCGAAACCAAGACACAGAGAGTATAATTTTCATAAATAGGTGAGTTAGGAACCTAAATCCCGTTTTAAAAAGTAATCTAGACATGTAGCAATAGATTTTAAAGGAACTTTGTTGCTGGGCTTTTATTGATATGCATCTATTAGGCATCTACATGTTCATAAAAATCTGCAGATATAGGCTTTTCTCTGACTTCATTTCCCTTCCTACTTAGCAAGGTTATTGTGACTAGAATCAGGAATCAAATGGTACATTTAGATGACAATCATGTACTGTGCAGAAGCAACGGAGCTACCTTTAAATAAACTAGTTTGGTTACTGGAAACTTGTCTCCACTTTAGAAGGGGCTCCACCTGTCCTAATTAGCCATGCTGAGAAGCAGTATGGATGCTGCTATTTTGGGGGTAATCTTAAATAACCTGATCCACCTAAACCAGTCTTGTCTGCATTGTGTTTCAGTTGTGGTATGTGAGCAGTGGGAAGACTGATTTTTTTTTTAGGAGGGAGAGAACAGTCAAGCAATCAGTTTTTCTACCACTTGTCTGTCTTGTTTGGCTCTAAGGGTAGGAGAAAGAAGTGGGATGCAGAACCTATGGAAGTTAGGACCAGAAAGTTAGTGTCACTTTTGATAGATTTCTTATGTTTGTGGCCTTCAGTGTAAGTCTGAACATGCTATGCACTACAGAAAAGAGTGGGTGAAGCGTGACTTCTGGCTCTGGATTCAGCAGAGCTCTCAGGTTCAGTTTGGGCTAACCTGTCATGTCAGCAGGGAGGGGAGATGACAAAATAAAGACTTCTTCAGTATAGCTGGTCAACAGGGGGTGCCTTGAGTAACAATGTTCACGTACTCTGTATTAGCTTATGCTAATGTAGGTATGCTGCTTCTAATACATGAGCTAGCTCATTCAGAGCTTGCTTGGTATCTTGGCACTGAACTGTGCATTGTAGATGTATCCTAAATGTTACTGAAAGACTATGAGAATTAGGCTCCTACATGTCTAAAAAGTGACTTGGTTTCATAAATGATATTTAGAAATTGGTCAGAAAATTGATTTTTATTTTTTTAAATCTAGCTATTTTTTTTGACAAAAACAAAAAAAAGTGCATCGTTGCCTACATTTTTCTTCAATATTTTCCCCACGTTTAAGCTGAAAACTGAAAAATATTAAGTAAGTTAGAATTGTTAGAATTTCCAAGCTGCACTCTGCAAAAGTATTGTTCTTTGGTCAGTTGATTTGTGTGGTTGGTTTGGTTTGGTTGGTTGGTTTGTTGGTTTGGTAATGCAAATCCAAGTATTTTAAACTGAAAATAGGAATTATCTTACAAAAAGTAATTGAAACACCCTTTTTCATAAAAAAACATAAAAGCATCTGTATCTTGGAGAAACCACTTTCAAGACAACAGCAAATCAGATGTCCTTGGGTTTTTTTCACCTTTTCTCAACATATGAAATCACTTCTTTTTTCCAATAATTTCAAAGTATAGAAATTCCCTGAAGAGAAAAATTAACTTGGAGAAATCTGCTATAGTAGAAAAGTTTGCTTTAGACTAGAAGGTGCTTCTAGAGAGTGAGTAAAATAAAGGCTATAAGTGTGCAATCAAGGAATTAAGAGGGAGAATTGGTTGAAACTGGGAACAGAGTAACAAAGCACAGATCTGCTTTGTAACAAACACCAGCACGGGAGACATTTTTAGACATATGGAAGTCCATTTAGAAAGAAAATTGGTTGCAGCAGCTCACACAGACCTGATTTGAAGCTCATTGGAGTCAATAGAAAGATTCCCATTGACTTTGGGTCAGGTCCATGCAAGGTCCCAGGCCCCTATTTAACTAAGCACTTAAACAAGTGCTAAGGTGGTTTACTGGATGAGAGGGTACAGCCCAGCACCCTTCTCAAGCCAGTTGATGGGATTTCACTGGACTTGCTGCTCCAGTAAGAAAACTCAAGCGAGTAGAGTCACCAGATCTGAGGCACAGCAGTCCCAAATAGCAATAAGGCAGTAAGGGCCTGCTTTAAAGCCCACCAAAGCCAGTAGAAGCACTTCTTTTTTTTCTTGGGGAATGTGGATCAGCCTTTAAAAATTGCTGCTTTCACTCCTCTTTCCATTCCTGTCCTGCTCCTTCTCTCCAAACCAGATGGAACCCATCTTACTCAAGGACACATAAGAGAAGAGGATTTGGCTGTTTAACAGCATGATGTAGCTATACAGAAAGGAACGTTTTATTTCCAATTGATTGGCTGCAAATCAGATAACTAATGCCTCAGCTTTGAACTGCTCGCTATGCTAAATGGAAATGTTATCTGGGTGCATCTGGCCCTTCTCTCAGTCAAATGCAGCTTTAATCACACCAGCACGCTAATTGTATCCCACAAGAAAAGCTTTAAAGAACTGTTTTGACAAGCATAGAATCTATTTATTTCTGGCTGTAATTTTTAGATTTTTCCTAGGAAAGCTTGTTGTATAATTTAATTGTGCTGTACATGCTTATCTGGACATCAGTCCCTGTAGAACTTAGGAATGGAGATTCTTCTCAGGGTACGTGCATACCTACGCAATGCGGAGTTGGGGGGTATGAAATTTAAGGGCTGCATGCTGCGTGCCATCTAGATTACATGTTTAGACACTATAAGTTTAAAGAACCATAACTCTCAAATGACCTTTTTGGGACATATGTAGACATGGAATTAGATTTGTGGGCGCCCTGGGCAGAAGCTGAGGCATAGGCCCCTTCCTTCTGTCACCCACCCACTGAATAACTATCAATGTTACTCTAACAACATGACTTATAACAGGCCCCAGACAATTGCCTTTGTTGTTTACTGCTAAAACCAGTTCTGGAAATAGTGATTATTTATCTCCCACAGTTCCCTATGCTCTACTCATATACTGTCCTCTCACTTTTATTGTTGAAAGTTGTTTATCTTGGACAAAGGATGGAGGATGGAAGCATAACTGTACATTGAGAGAACCCTGATTTAGCCAGGAAGTACCTGCAAAAAGAAATCTCCAAGCAAAATGCAAAATGTGTGAGTGTTAGTCTGGAGAAAAACTAACTGACATGTCTCTAACATTTTAAGTTGCCAACGAGGGGAAAAAAAGTATTTGCATTATATAGAAAAATAGTTACAAGGGTACAATACAGAGTGTGTGATGTCATGAATGCTACACTAATGTTAGGGACAGAAGTTACATATCAACTGGTGTAAGTGATCAGAAACCAATTCAAATCTGTAACACAACAGAAGTTCAGTGTACACATAAAACACTTTCAAAATGGCTGAAACTGGTTTAAGATAAACCTGGGTGGATGTAGTATCACACTTCACTGATTTAGGTTAAATCAGTTTATTGAACGTATGGCCCAGACCCCTCCAGATCCAAGTTAACTCAGTCCCCCAATATCCCAGGATGCTTTGCACCTCCCCCACATTCCCCCATTCACAGGATGGGTGGGCTAGCCATGGCTCAAGCTGTCTGCTTCAGTTCCTGCTTCTGGCCTGAGCCACTGCAGACGTGTGGCTGCATTTCCGGAAGCAAAAGTGAGTGTCTGTTCACTTGCTTATCAACTCAACCAACTCAGCTTAGAGTAAGCTATGAAGACTGAATCGATTCAGCCTTGGGCTTTTTTATTGTCTGTACTTAGCTTAAGAGTTGGAAGACCTGGGTTTTGTTCCCATTGATTGACTGTGTGACCTTAAACAAGGTACTGGGGACCGGCTGATGTGTTCTGAGTTCACACTTTAGCTTACTTTATGACAATCTGGGTGTTTGTGGTTGGTGTGCTTGGTCGGAGTCTTTAGGTGCTACGATATTAATGATAAAAATGCAGCTCAATCATATTGTTAGATCATTCTGGGTGTGCAATAGCCCTTCTTCCCTCCTATGTCTCTGCTTGACTGCAGTTTAAGTAACATGATTAGAGTTCTCTTCCCTGTGAGATCTGGACAATGAGTGTGTTCATTACAACATAATAAAATGATCTATTTCAGACATAAATGGATTAAAAACCAAGAAAACAAAGTTGATATTTTTTACAGTCAAGCTATACAACAAATGATTTTCTTGGAATCAAATTACTATATTTTTTTCACAGCCATAATACTTAAGCTGGCTTAGTTTTCTGAGAACGCCGGAAGTATTTATTTCCCATTATATTATTCGAAAAAGCAAACCCACAGCATTGTCAGGAGTTCATATATTCTGTGTAGCATAGTTTCATGCCCTGCATAGTCATTCAGCCCTGAAACAGTTAATAGTCTCTAAATTAAAAACATATCTATTTATTAGTTTAAAAAATGTTGGCTGTATTTTCACACGTTCCATCTTCAGAGACCGGCATTTAATCATGTTTCCATTTCCTTAGAAGTAGCTTAAAAACAATGTAGCAAGTATTTGATTTAAGAAAATAAATAAATCAAATTCAATTTTGGGACTGTTGAATATCATTTAACTAAGTTTTCTTATCCTGCAAAGATTTATATATGTGTTTAATTCGAAGCATGCCCGTACTCCTGTTGAACTTTTTTTTTTTAAGTTGAGTGTGTAATACTGTAATGTTGCTCACAGAAATATATGTCTTTGAAGGAACCAGGACTAACAAACAAGTTGTGCGTTAGGCCCCAACCCAACAGAGCTCTTACTCATGCTTACTAGTAAGCACAGGCTTAAATGTTTCTGGATTAATGCCTGATATTAAAATGTCTTCTTTTAGAAGTTTAAAATATATTGGGAAGTTGTTCAGTAATTAATTACTACCATACAAATAGCATAATTTGTTTGCTAGATAAAAAAAATGCATTTGAAAGTTTAAAAAAACAAATTTTAAAATATTAAATTGGATGCTGTTTTAATGACCACTTGCAAAGGAGATTTATTGAAAAGCATAAATTGCTTTCTATGACTGAAGGGCTAAGCTTTTCAGAGTTACCTTTCTGTGGCTTTTTCCCTTCTGAAATATAATACCCCCAAATATTTGTGAGTTGCGACTAAACTCTGAAGGTTTATTCCTCTTTTGGAAAGCTGGGGGTGGGGTAGGGGGAAAGTAGTGGTGCCAATTTGTCTGCCCAGACTCTGATTATGGGAAGCTTTTTTTTTTTTGAAAGGGAGAGGAGTTTGCTGGGAAGGTTTCTTCCTTCAGGGTCAGAGATATCTGATATCCATCCTGAAAGCAGCCATAAGGCCAAACTTTCATCTCCAGCAGTGAACATTTTTTTTTTAAGTCTGTGGATAAAACTGTTGGTAAAATTTGCAGTACACTGTCATTTCCATTAGGCAATTACTGCTGTTTTAACATTTCTGATGGTAAAGAACACTGCTGTTGCTTTTTTTAAAATTTATATATAATATTTCTTGATCATTTGAAGGGGGGTAATCATATTTATTTATTTATTTGGTTTCCCTCCCCCTTGCTCCTGTCTGCTGTCTCAAAGTGCTCTCCAATGACCCCTGGTGCTGATTAAAGTTTCTGGATGACCCCTGAGTGCTTTTGTTACCCTGGCTGGTAATAAAACCTGTTTAAACTGCTGGCTTATCCAAACTCTCCTTTCTTCTGTGGAAAACCTCTAAAATCAGTTCAGGTCTCAGGCACAGGGAATTAACAAAGCAGCTGGCGTTAAATGGGAAAGCAGGGACTCAGAGCTTAAGTTGGTTCCCTTTTACTCGCTCCAAGTCAGACCCTTATAAATAAGCTGTAGTATTGATTCCAGTGTGACTTCTTGTGGAGTTGGAAACTACTCGGTGTAGAATGGTGGCTAATGATAATCTGAATTGGAACTATAAATCAAAGGCCAGAATCCACCCCCATTACTCAAGAGGAGTACTTCCTTACAGGGCTATGCGAAAGTTCATTGGACGTTTCATTTCAACGCTGTTTTGACTCATTTTGAGTTCAAAATAGAAGCAAAATGAAGGGCTTTGAAAAAGCTTTGAAACAAAATGAGGGCAGGTGAAACATTTCAAAAGTTTTGAAATGTTTCGAGTTTTGAAGCTGAGGCTGGGCTTGCCTGCAGGGAAACACAAAGTAAAGGGAGGGAGGGGGATGAGGGGGGGAGTACTGTTCTCATATTGACTGGCTGTTCAGCTGCCTGAGATGCTGCTGGTGCTACTGTGCTGCTTACTAAGTTATAACCTGTTGTCATTTAAAGTGGTGGACTGGGATGAGACTGTAAGGGAGTAGGATGCCTCATTGGGGCACACTGCCATGTCATGTAGAGGCTCCAGCACCTTAACATGAACACACACAGTCACACATCATGAGTTTTGTTTGTCAGCATTGAGGTGCAGCTTCCCCAAAACCCTTGAACCTATCTCCTTGAAACCTGTCATGCTTCATGGCCTCAGCAGAGGCTACTCTGCCTGCTGTTTTCACCCCCTGTGCCTTCACACTTACAAGTGACGCGAGTTTTGCTTTCAAGACTTTGAAGTGCAGTTTCTCAGAAACCCTAAACCTATCTCCTTGAAACCTGGCAAGTGTCATGCCCTCAGAAGGGTCTATCATCCCTGCTGTTTTCATCCAAATCTACCAAAAAATGACAAAGTTATAGGCAGTTTTGTTCTTCCCCATTATAGCCTATGGGCGAAACATTGAAACAGTGTCAAAACAGCGAAACAGTTTCAGCAAAGTGAAATGGAACAGTGCTTTCAAAGTGAAACCCCCCCCAAAATGAAACATTGTCCCATCTAAACAGCAAAATGAAAGTCCAAACAAAATGGTGTTGTTTCTCACAGCCCTGCTTCCTTACTCCCACATGGTAACATTTTACTGTAGATTACAATAAAGTTAGAATCTCACCTTATATCATTAAACCAGTGATCTCTTTCCATTCATAAAGGAGTTGAAGACCAATATAAGTGTTAAGGAATACAATTAAAATGAATATATGCTTTGTTATATCTCCTTGTTCAGACATTTAGAGAACCCTCATCCTCAGAGGATCTGGCTGACATAGGTTACTGCTACTTGAAAGGGGCACTGTCCATTTAAAATCCTGAAGGCCAGATTCTCTGTTACAATGAATTACCTAGTTCCATTTGCTTCAGTGCAACTCCATGAATTGACACCAGCAAGATACTTGGTTCCTAATGCTGGAACCAAGGAATAAATGTGTTTACGAGGACCTGTAATCAGGCAGTGATTTTGGTGGTATCCTTTGCTACTGCATCCCATTTTATACTGAACACAGAGGCCCTGATGTTTTACCAAACAACCACAGGTGAGAGGTAGATGGGGGTACAGGGGGGCACATGTCCCCCTTGAGATTGGCCCTCAACTCAGCACTGCTCAAGATGGGGCAGTTTTTTTGCTGCTTGGGCTGGCAGTGTGTTGCAGTGGGAGAGAGGAGGGAGGCACTAAGCCATGGCACAGAAGTATAAGGGCTTTTGGCCTGCTCCTGGGCCAGCCCACAATTTGTGCCTCCCCAGACTCAGGAGGCACCAGTCACCCCTGCAAAAAACTGTATCTTTAGTGGCCCAGTGGTACATGGGCCCCATCAGCTCAGGTCAAGATTGATAAATCTTGACCTGAGCTGCACGAGAGACCCTTTCTAGTTTAGCTCCCAGCATGGCCACCTGGTTTTGGCCTTCAGGTGCCTTGTATCCTTCTGAGGGGAGTTTACAAGCTTCTTTAGTTCCTCACTGTACCACTGAGAATTGTCAAAAGTCTGATAATGCCAGTTGCAATGCTGATTTTATTGCTGTAGACTAAGCAGAGACCACCCAACCCATTTCATCCACTGGTGCCATTGTCCTCTGAATAGGGAAAACAAACAACTTGTGTAATTACTGTTTACCTGGTTCAAATCAGAGTCAGTGGCCAATAGGTGCAAAGTGCAATACCTTGTGCTTCATTCCCCTATTTTATCTTCTTCATTAAGATCAGGGTCCAGCAAAGAACTTAAACACATGCTTAACTTTAAGCACACAAATAATGGGATAACCTTGCTTAAAGTTAAGCATGTCTTTGAGTGTTCCATCAGCACAGGGTCTGAATTCTGAATGCAGAATTTGTGCATTCTTCAAATAATCTTCTCAATATTTATTTAGAAAAAACAATAAGCTGATTGCTACCTCTTTGAAAAATAAGAGCATACAATGAGAGCACTGTGCACTTAAAGGGAATGATTATACATGATGTGAACTCACAAGCTCCAAATATAATACAGAGGAATAATAAATCTTGATTTTAAATTGCTGCCCCATTTAAACTTTGATTGGGCTCTGGTCTGTTCACCCTAAAACCCCCTGTATTAATCGTGGAGCACTAAACCCTAATTATAAACTGCTTGTAGCATTTCCCAGATGATATCAAGATGTTTGGGATTAAAAAACAAATGCTGAGATTGCTGTGTAAAATGAATGTAGACTACCTTATACCCAAAGATCCTCTAATGCACCCTTATGAAGAATGGAATATGAAATATATATTGGTCCCAAAACACATCTGAGGCTTAGTGGAAAAGGGGATTTCTGGTAATATTGTATGCATTACATGCAAATACATGTGTCAAATGTGTGAGCGCATGCATTGGAGTGCATTCTTGGACATATACTTATGTTAAAATGTATATGCATGCTGTATAGTTCTCGTTCAGCTAAGGCTGGAAATTTGACCAACCTAAAGATGACATGGAATAAGGTGTTACAACTATACCTACTCAGTAATGTACAGAAGAAAATCTTTTTCAGTCAAATTTGTTTACCAAGGCTGAATTCAGGGCCTCAATAGTCACCAGCAGAGGGCTTGCACAGGTACAAGTCAGATGGCATCCCAGTTCCTTCAGAGATGGGCATTTCACTGTCTGGCAGGACTGCAGAAGGGAGTAGGTCCAACCCTAGAGGGGGCGGAGCCCAGCCAGAAGGGTGATTTGGTGCTTTGTTTTGACAGCCTCCTTTTGGACCTCTTGATCAGTGGAAGATGGTGGTATCACTGCCTGATTTCAGGTAGGGTGATTTTTCCCACCATCTCCATAGGCACACAGAGGGATGAAAGTAAGTTTTACCCCTCCCAGCTCTTTGAGGTGAATCCAGCCAACAGAAACCACTTGTAGGAACAAATCTAGTTTTGCAGCTGACTTTTGCAAAAACTGTTGTTGTTTTGATTGGAACAGGGCAGCCTTTAATTCACAAAAAAATCCTTGCAACTCATATCAGAACCACATTCACATGCCCACTATACACAGACATTGTTGTAATTTTTCATGGTGGCTTTTTTTAAGCTTCAGCTCCCTGAGGTTACGTGATTGTACAGCTTTCATTTTCAAATAAGTTTTGTAGGCAAAAGCTTGAGCCTGTGACACTGCCAAAGGCTAAGAAACTAGAAAATAAATATTTAAAAATGGTTTAGAACTATTAGGTTTCTTTTAATAAAATCTTATGATGGAGTAGGCAGGGCTGACTCATAATTATTGAATGTTAAGGGCTGGTGCATATCTACAAGCCATAACAAAGTATTCATTAACAACTAGTAAGGGAAAAATATATTCTTCAGCTCAGATATTCAAGCCATGAAATATGATTTTTCACTTTCTAATTCTGTATTGACGCTAAGCAGAATTTTATACAGTGCCAGATGTTTTACAGCATAAGCTTTAAAGGTTCAGTTCTCCTCTTTTGAGTTAATTGGAGCTTAGCCTTTGACTTCAATGTGAGCAGAAGAAGGGGCTAAGTGTTTGTTTAATGTAAAGACCTAGTTGTGTGAGATATGGAGGGGCTTCTGAGACCTTGCGTCTCACTGGGAAAGCAGTGAGGTGCTCTGTATCTCTTGGAAGGCAGTCAGCACTTCCCTGATTCTTCAAACTAAGAACATGGCCAGCAGTGCAATTTAAGTGTAAAGTAGAATTGTATGTGTAGTATTTTAAGTGACAAGATTCTATGGGCATGCCAAGTGACATTACCCTTACTCTTGACACCCACCTGGCAGCCAGAGTAGTGGGAACTTGGGGTGTCTCTGGTGTGCACAGAACACAGTATGGAGTGAAAACAAGATGCTGGCTCTAACCCTGGTGTTACCAGTGACCAACTCAGTGATTTTGCACAAATGACTTTCTTCTTCTTATACCTCTGATCCATCAAGGTGGTAAAGTGATTGAGGCAAGGACTGTTTCTCATTCAGTGACACAATGCAGCCCTGACCTAACTTCAGGCTTGGGGGTGCTACTTTAATATATATTAGAATAGGGGTGAGGGAATTTTTTGTTAAGAGGACCTTCTCTTGGAATACACAGGCTCAGAGGAATAGAATTAGCCAGGGTACCTGTCTATTAACCCAACACCTTTCTTTCACACTAAATTAGCTTATAAAACAGAAGTTAAATGGGGTTTTTTGTATTTTTTTGTTTTTTTTATAAATCGGAAGGCAACACCTTTATTGCATGCAGCCTGTTTTAGTACAGGGGAAAAGTACAATAACACACTAAAACCAATGGGACGACTATGCCCTTACTGTACAATGCTTTGAGCAACAAGCTTAGAGAGGAAAGGTAGTCTTACAATTGATACATTAACCTGGGATTTGAGATCTGAGGTCATGTCCTGGCTCTGCCTGACGTTTTGTGGGCATGTTTACACTTCAGTGACTGTGGCTCATTCAGACAGACCTGAGTCACCTGTCAGCTAGCCAGTTCAGAGACTGCTTGCAATCTAGTTCTTACAGCACAGAGCTCAATGCAGGATGTAAAACTCACTCAAGAAGCCTGTGTTAAGCTCCATATTCCCACAGCTACAATGCTAGAGCTCTCTTGGGGATGTCTACACAAGTTGCAGTCCCTGCACTGTAGACGTTTGCCATATAACTTTTGGCCAGTTTGGTCTGATGAATAGTCTTATTAGCTTAAGTGCTTTGCCAGAAAGGTGTTGTTGATTACCAATAATGTACTCTTTCTGAAATGGAGAGAGACCCAGGTTAATCACTAGAGTTAAGGCACCAGGATCATACCTAGAGGCCAGGGCAACACAAAGGTGACACAATGCAGAGCAACATGACACAAGACAGGCCATTTCAGTGTGGCTGTACAGCTCACATTCTACCCGAGGAAAATTTTACATCCCCTGAATTCAGCCTTTAGGGTTTTGTTAATCTGTAAAGCTTTGTCTCTTGTTTTCCTGTCTGAGTCATGAAGCCACCTTTTAGCTACAGTTTGCAAACTGAAAAAATGTAGTCACAGTCTCCTGGAGGCACATATTTAAACAATAAGATGAGAGCGAACAGCACATTTCTGAGTGATGATAACACACCTCAGGTAGTGTCATAAAGCGGGAAGGCTGATTTTTACCACTTGAGAAATGTACAGTCTGGATTGTATCTTACTGCTGGTGTGAAATGGAATTTACTAGTATATAAAACGCACAATAATTAGGCCAATCACTGGATATTTTAGAAATGGCTATGACATCACTGACAGCCAATAAGAACGCTCAGATTGTAGATTCCAAACTCAGTTCAGACCATATTGCCCCTATTCTGACTTTATCTTCTGAAACAGTATACTACCTTGTTCCTTTTAATTAAGGTCACATTGTTAAAGAATGCACTTAAAAGTTCATCACTTGGAAAGTGAAATCAAGCCCCTGTCCTTTATGCAGAATATGCAACTGGGTTGCTTTCTGAATATATATCTTTTATCGTCAATAGCTACTGCTGAGCTCATAATTCACCCCATGGGAGAAGATGGGAGAGGAAAAAGAAGCCTGGTGAGCTGTGTAAGATCAGTTGTACCAATAGGAATATAAGTCAGACAGTTATTTGCTGGTGATATCTGAAAGAGGATGAGCAAAATGGAGGCTTAAAGGTATCTGAAGGGCCATCACAGAATCAGGTAGAGGTTGCTCCAGTCCTAACCCTGCAGACCTTACTCACATGAGTAATACCTATAGATTACTTTTCTCTGCCTGCTTCCAAATTAGGAGATTGATAATCCTAAATAGCCTCTGCTTCTGTTCTCTGGGACACCGATGTAGCAGAATCTTGCACTTAGGCCAAAGGCTGTGAGGAAGGAAGGATCAATAGGACCTCTTTTAAAGCCAAGTTCATCCTCACTGAAGGGGTCTTTTATAGTCTGATCAGGAGCAATATATGACTAAGAAGGTATCATGGGAAGAGAACATCACTCAAGTCCCCTCTGCTAGAAAGTGGTAGATGTCATGCTTTGATAAAACAGTGGGAGTTCAGCTGGTGGTACACAGCAGGCCACTGGCAATGCATAAGTACTGACAGTGGGGAAACACAACTCTGCGCTGCCATGCTGGTGCCAGGCCCTGAATCCAGCCAGGCTGCAGCCTCACTCCCCACCATTAGCATAGAAATTGTGCTGCCGTCTCCACCCTACCACTGCTGGGCCCTTACTCTGGCCAGGCTGTGGCCCTGTGCCCCACTGTTGGGCAGAAATCTGGGGAACCATGTCCCTCCTCATGCCCCACTGATGTGCCACCAATGCAGTGGGCACAAGTCAAGGACTATGAAGCAAGCTAGGAAGAAAGAGCAGGGGAGAAGTAGAGCTATAGCCTGGAATAACTGAAAAGACCAGGAGAAAGGGCTGAAGATGTTTGGGAGAGATGGCAGCTTAACATTGGGAAGAGAACTGTGTGTTCAAGCTTGAGGCAGGCTAGTGATACGTTAGTAAGTGTTGAAATCACATGTTCATGACCTGGAAAGTGTTGAAATAAAATGTTATTTCATCCTTGGCTAGGTCTTTGTTCACTTACACCATATAAATCCTGTTACTGTGTCCCTACTCCCCAGGAGTGGAAGAGGAAGGACACTTTTGTGGCTAATGTGAGGCTTCAGAGCTCTGGTTTGGAGCTTCCCCTCCACTATATACTTGCTGTTTTGCTGAGGGCAAGTCACCTCATTATCTCTTCATGTCTGTAAAATAAAATAAGGACAGTAGCCTTTATTGTGTAATATTTGTGAAGCATATTGCTACTATGAGGGTAACGTTGTTAGGTATGCACAACATCTTGTGGAGAGCAACTGAGCTTGATGTCCTCGCTAGTATAATGAAATACTGTGGGAACTAAGATAGGGCCCAATACAGTAGGGCTCTATACACACAGGAAGGGTCAGTCTCTGCCCGGGGTAGCTTACAGCTGTGATTTGCTTTGTCCATCTTGTTTGTTTATTTAGGTTTTGCAGATAAAAAACCGAGGCAAAGAAAAAATCTCAAGCCACACAGGATGCTAGTGACTGCTGAGAACTAAATCCAAACCTCCAATCCACTGCCTTAATCATAATAAGCCCATAACTGTGTCTGTTCCACCCTACCATTGGGTCATGGAGCACACTAATATTTCTTGCTTTGGGGCTTGTAGCATTCCAAGGTAGATTCTGTGAGTGCGTCTGAGCTAGGTTATGGCTAGTCAAGAGACTGTGTCCCTTTCCTCCTGATATGGACACTGGACAGAGCTTTGTTTCTACAGCCATCTGAACAGGGCATGTATGGGAGATGGTAATCGATAGTGATAAGTTTCCAAAGCAGTTAAATTAACCTTAGTTGGATGGCAAGACTGCATGCACTAGATAGCTGAAACAGAATTTCTAAAGCATCGCTTTTTATTGAAATTCAAACTTTGCAGGTTTTTGAACAGGTCTAATAAACATTTCCAGACTGAAAACAAAAGACCTGAGAAAAGAACAAACAGTTGTGCAGGGCCAGGGTTGGCTTTAACCTTGAATCAGATCAAGAGAAGTGGCTAGAGTAGGGGGATCTCCTGTTCATTGTTTGGAGAGGTTCCAAATCCACTTTTAATCAGGGCCTCTAAGCTTAGGCCTCAAAGTTACAACTGCGTATTTTCCTCAATCTGCAACAGACGGGGAGATAAGGAGAGCAAAGAAATGTGCCTCTCTGTGCCCAATAGTTTGCAGTCCTTGGAAAGATCTGAGCTTGCACATGAGCAGGGCTGAGGTGTAGAAGAAAGAGGCCAGCAGGATGAAATATTGACTATGAAAGCCCTAGACTGTGATACTTTCACACTGTAGTACTTAGACAAAGAAGGAAGCCAAAGTCACCAAACTGATAAGCAATAAAGAGTTCAGTAATTGCCTTCATGAAAGTCATCAGATAACAAGTCTGAAAAATAAAATAAGGGAGGTAGGCATGGGGGAGGGGGGACCTAGATATCTCCTTTGCACAGCTTCCAGCTCCTGATTTGAGGACAGAGTAATTTGCTCATTTTTATGTGAATAAATAACCTGCTGCTCCTGCTGTTTCCTTGCATTAATTTTATTTCATTTTCACGCTGTCACACACACTTGATGGAGATCCCCCAGCTGGACACTGCTCAGGCTGTTGGATTTGGAGCCCCACCATATGGACCCTGTGTGCTCCCCTTGTTCTCAGTAGGCTCAATAGCATTGGCTCCTTCCTTAGCCTCTCCAGTGCACTTCTTGGGCACATGCTCCCTGTTTGTTACCCTTTCATGGAAATGGAATTTTTGTGGTATTTATGCCCCTAAGTTTCCCAAGACATTGCTGAATCCTTTCCCTATGCATTTCCCAGAAGTGTAACCAAACCTTTTACCTGACACAAAGGGTTTGTAAAGGTTCCAAAAGCTAATTATTCTTGACTTTAGGTAGCACAAGATATAAAAACTTCTTGACAAAATAATAAATGCCTACATGCATTTTTCTGACTCTTATTCCTTACCTCTCTTGAGCATTCTTTGGACTTGAGGCACATTCCACGGCGGAGTCCAGCATTGCTTTCTTGCACTCTGAATCACAGAATCAATCTGTTTGTCCCTCCTGTGCAGCCAATTTTACTGTTCCTGAGTGAACCCATCTACTACACACACATGCTCCACTCCTTCCTTTTGTGTGTGCTTCATCTGAGCTTGCCCCTTTGAGTGCATCTTTCTCCTTACCAAGCTTCCTCTGTGAGAGAGTCACAGGCAAGTGATAGGAAGTGATTCTTCCATTCTGTTCAGAACTGGTGAGGCCTCACCTGGAGTACTGTGTCCAGTTTAGGACACTGCACTTCAAGGCAGAGATAATCACACTGGAAAGAATCAGGCAGAAATTAACAAAAAGTGGTCTAGGAAACATGACTTAGAAAGGTTTGAAGAACTTGGATTATAATATCTGGAGAAGAAAAGAATGATGAGAGATTTTAATATCTGTATTTTAATACATGAAGGCTGATTATAAAGAGGATGGTGACTGACAGTTCTTTCTGACTGCAGGGGAGAGGACAAGAAGTGCCGGTTAAATGGCAACAAAGGAAATTTAGGTTGGATATTAGGAAGAATTAGAGTGGTTAAGCATTGGAATGGTTTATGTAGAGAGGTTAGAGTCTCAGTAATGTGGCTGAGATATTTTAGAAAGGGATGATCCTGTTATGAGTAGGGATTTAGCTAGATAGCCCCCTGAGTTTCCCTCCAGCTCTGTTTTTCTATGATTCTAACATCTACCAGAACTCATAATTGGTACATGAACCAATTCCCTGAATTGTCACAATTACATTTTTGTAAACTTTTGGGAAAGCTGAGAGAACATTCCTTTCACATCCCCAAAGTTATAAATGGAAACATTATAGTCCACAAAGAGCTTTTTTTCCACTTGTTTGTATAGATTAAAGAAGTTCATTCCTGAGTTGCATACAAAGGGAAATAAACACACGTCTGATATATCAAAGGAAAATAGAATCACATTGTAAGAAGTATCATTGCAGTGCAAATATTTAAATTAATATTGTTTGATTCCTATCAATGCGCTCAGAAGCAACAATGAGGACAAATGACATTTTGCCATTCACTTGGTTTCTATGGTCTAAGATCTGCCAAGTGTTTAACCACAGCTCTTTGGCTTGTACTAGGAGCACCCAAGATTTCTAGGTGCTTAGCTTTTAAACTCAGACAAGATTGTATGCATTTGATCTGACACAGTTATAAGCTAAATTAATATTTTCTATAATATAAATTATTTCATATTAATTTAGTTTATAACTATGCCATATCTATCTAATAGAGAAAAGGAGTAGTTTTATTATTCTACAGAATTATGTTTCAGGAAAGAGAACAAGGTTTTAAGTATTTTGAAGTGATCTATTAAATTCTGCATTTTAAACATCTATGTCATTCATTATATGTACATTTAATTTTATTGTTTGTAGATGTATTGTGGTAGTGATATACAAACATTTTACATAGTCAAGCATAAACTTAATTATTTTGTATGTACGTGTAACAAGTTTAACATGTCAACTATTTACATGGCTACATGTGCATTTCATTATATTGTATGTGTGCCTTCACAGTAATAGCATGCAGACATTGTACAGAGCTACATACACATTTACTTTTGGTATAGGCTTGTATATCACCATAATATCAAGTTAACATTTGACCTAGCTGCTTATACATTTAGTTATATTGTGTGCAGCAGTAGTAAGATGTAAGTATTTTACAAAAGTGCAGGTACATGCATGGATGTGGTATGTATCATGGTAAAAGCATTGTGACATTTTCCAGTTACACACAAGAGTAACTCTTCTGCCTGGGGCTCTAGCTTCATACCATAAATGTTGTGTATCCTCATAATAACATGCAAACCTTATCCATAGCAAGGCATGTAATGGTATGGGTTGCATGTATATCAAGGTCATAACTTAACATGCAAACAATTTCCATTGCTACCTGTACATTTAATTGCATTGTAGGTTTGTGCATCATGGAAATATCACACAGCTACAGATACATGCGTTTATTTTGCATGTTGTGCTTTGTGGCCATATCAGGCAGGATTTTCCATTGCTGTTTGGATACCCGTGGAACCTTTGCAACCATTGCCCCAGTAACCTAGTGGCCTGGTCTTGTTTCCATTGCTTGGTTTACTGATGAGGTCTCCTACATCAAGAGCTAAACTAGACATTGTTTATTCTGAAGGAAATCTATCACTTCTCTTAATTTTGTTCTGTCCCCCAGCACTGCAGAGGCAGATGGGGTCCCGCATTCTTGATTTAGGAATAGAGAAACACCACAGACTGTGTATATCAGCCATAGTGGATTAACACATGGGCCAGGTAGGCCTGGGCCCACCCAGGGGCCTCTGCTTTGGTGCAGATTAAACTGGCAGCTGGGCCAGGTGTGCCTGATGCAGCAGACCGTGGCTGCTGAGTGCCATTTGCCAGGCACCTCTGCATCTGGACTGAGCCATGGTGGGGCAAGGGCCTGCCCCAGAGCTCGGTCCATGCCGGTGAGCAGTAGGTCTACAACCCTGATGCCAGCTCCAGTGCAGACTTGTGGGCAGGGATGGCCACAGCTTCTGCTCCAAGCCTTGGGGCACAGCATGTCCTGCTCTGGATGCTGCTCCCACTGCACCAGCTGGGGATGGAGCCTACGGCTGCGGAGCAGAGAACAGGTTGGGGGGTCCTGGGCTGTGGGGGACGGGATTCTAGTTTAGCAGCTGAGCTTTCAGGCAGAGACTTGAGGGATCACTCCCCTTAACTCTAGAGTGGATCAGGAGCCCCTCAGGGTGCACCCCTTCAGGGGAAGCTGATTATGGCATGTCCCTGCTGGAGCTGGGGTCCTGGGTGGCTTCTACCCAGAGACCTCATACTGACTTGGGATATCGAGGGGGAATGGAGCACTGAGGCCCCCTGGGAAGGGGTTAGCTTCCAAGGCTGTCCTTGGCAGGTTCCTTCCTCTTTACACCATCCTTTCTCCTTACATCCCTTCTCAGCTCAGGCTCCCAACCCCCACAGGGTAGATCCTCAGCAGCCAATGGGCCAGGGGCAGTGACAGCAGTTGGTGTCCAGGAAGTCCTTGTCTAAGATGCACACAATCAAGGGCAGGTTCTTCCTTGGGATAAACTCCCTCAGCCTTGCACCCTTGGGGTATAGGCAAGAGCAAGGGAGACCCATTCCAATCTGGCTAGCACTTGGGGTTTATGAAATGTCTCCTTAGGCTGCAGCAGGGAAAATCTAGGTTAGAGACAAGGAGGAACTTTCTGTCTGTGAGGGTGGTCAAGCACTGGACCAGGTTTCCTGGAGATGCTCTAAAATCTCCATCCTTGGAAAGGGCAGGTTGAACAGGCATGGGCCTGGGGATGGTTCAGTGAATGGTAATCATGCTTTGAGGGGGCTGGACCAGATGACCTCAGGAGGTGCCTTCCCACCTTCTTTTTCTCTGAGCCTGCTGGATTAGAAGGGTGTGCTGGAGAGGGGAAGGGCAGAGAAGGTGTCCTGCTGTGGTAGTGTGGCTGGGCTTTCTCTGCCTGCCCTGGAGAGGTTTCCAGAGAGGCAGATGAGAAGGGACTTGGCATGTGTCTAACTGGGAGCACTCCATTGTCTTTCAGCTCTGCCCCTGGAGTTCAGCAGAGGCAGGAGTGAGTGGCCTCACCCCCACCCATCCCCCTCACAGAGAATAACCCTTGAACTGAGTCATGGTGGCTGCCCTTAGCCAGAGCCAGAGCATGCAAATCCCCCACCAGGCTCACCCAACCTTCCCTCACACCCACCAGAAAAGCCAGATCTGCCACAACAGCCATCAAAAGCCAGATTTAAATAAGAAGTCAAGAGGCCCATTGATGTGTGAGGTGGGAGTCTGCTGCACTGGCATCCAGTACAATGCTGGGCCTCAGAGGAGATGTGCCATGAGAGATTGCCATGCGTGTCCCTGCCCCCTAGTATACAGGCAGCAGGCACACACAGCAAACTCTCATAGCCTCATAATGCAGGCAGTGCTCTCACATCCTCCTGAATGTACCTACACACATGGGTTCTTACACAGGGCAAGACAGGCACATGGGCACCCACAGGCATGCCTCAAACACCTGTGGGAATCGCACATGCCCAGGCATGGGAGAGAACCCTTCTCCAGAAGCATAGACAGAAAAACAGGTTTAAGACTTTATTAGGGTATGTTAAAAACCACAGTCATGTACGTGGCCTGTATGCACAGACAGATCCAGACTGTCCATGGTACACACAACCATCTTCCAAGAGCACAACCACTTATACAGCCTTATCCCCCGTATACACACAGACGCACACACTGGTCCCATACACACATACGCTAGTGGAGAACCCTTCTTCAAGCACACACATACATGTGACATGAAGACTCACACACACATGGGGTGGAAGAAGAACCCTTCTTCAAGCACACACATGCACACGTATTACTCATACTCACAGAAGGTTGGATACACATTCATATGCAGACAGATGGGTTAGATACACAAGTATATACACAGTTTGCACACACATATGCAGAAGACTGGATATATACTTGTATATGGGAGTAGGTATGCAGAAGATCACTAATACCCATGCAGAGGGTTGAATACATGTGGCACAGAAGGTTGGATGCAAATGGCACACAGGAGGTTATGCAACCAAAGGGTTGAATGCACACACACATGCAGGCCCCCCATCAGCCCATACCTAGAGCTACAGAGATGCCCACGTACACACATTTAGGCCCATGCACCCAAGTTGATGGATGCAAAGCAATGAGATTGTGTGCATGACTAAGGCACACTCAGTGCTGCCAGGGCAGCAGTCTGGGTGCTCAAGGCTGCAAAGAGTAAAAGGAGGAGCTGAGAGGGAATCCTGCAGGCTGGGAAGAGGGGAAGGGGGGTCACGGGGCAAAGGGAGAGGACTAATGATGAAAAAGTCTCCTCCATCCCTGCTCCTTAATTAAATGCATGGAAAGAACCAAGGGAAGCACATCTGGTTTCAATCTGAAGGCCTTTGATGGCATCAAATGTTCTTTTCCCAGATCAGGGGGCTGGAAATTCTGGTCTGTCTATGGCAGCTTGGAGCCCAGACTCCTGTCATTGAAACACATGAGCCCGGCTCTCTCCTGTTGAGACCCTCACTTAAGACTCATGCAACCCCATGGGCTTCTCTGACTGACCACTCTGCGAGAGGAAAGCAGGGCTTCTTTGCTTACTTTTGCCCTTTCTTTTTAAAAAAAAAACTTTTAAAGAACTCCCTAATATTAAGTACTTCATATTTTACCTGATCTGATGGCAGTAATTCATCCTTTATGAGACTATTCAAACTGGTACAGAATGAATCTCACGTGATCAGTCAATATTCACTGGTATTTAGATTCCCCAAATGTGTACACGGCTCTTTTCTTTCTCTCTGTCTCATTGTCTCTCTTTTCAACAAGCCTCTTGTAAAACCCTAGTTCCTGATGAACTGAATCAGACTTTTCCTATCACCCATGTCCCAAATCCCCCTTTATTTCCAAAAGAGAGGATAGGTATCTCTCTCTCTCTTTTTTTTCTTTTGCTTACACACATGGTATGGAGGGCTGCAGGGGCTGAGTTCAAGGCAAAGCTTGCTGCCTCTAATTCTTCAAAAGTTTCTGACTCTGGCTGATTCCAGATCACCCAACCAAGCTGACATACCAATTTCCCAATCCTTTTCTTCCCATCTTCCTGTGCTTCAGACTCCAAAAACAGTCCATAAGCTGCAGAGAGGTTTCTATGCCTCTGCCCCATACCTCTAGGTCTCCCCAACAGCTCTCCACCAGGTGCTTCCATCAGCTCCCATTTGCTGGGTCTTTTCTTTAATAACAACAGACTGTCTGGCACAAATAGATTTTAAAAAACAATCTAACCCCTCGTTTGGGTTTGTTTTTCTCTTTCTCTTTAATCGCCTGAAGCCAAACTGTTGGAATAGCAGGACATGTTAAAAAAAAAATAGGAGAAAACTTGATTGGACTGGACGGGCAGTATTTCCAAAAAGTTTCCCGTGCAGCTGATATCAAAACATGCAAATGAGATTCTCCAACAGGCTCTTAAACAAACCAGGGGGAGTTCAATGTGAAGCCACATAAGCAGCCTGGTTGAAGTGAGGGGGGTTTCAAGGTTGACTTTTCTGCCCGCGATGCAGTTGCAAAGGGGAGGCAATGAGAACTCAGTCTTTATTTCAGAAAAGCAAAGAGAGAGAAAGAGGGAGAGCCTAAGTCAAATGGTGGCAAAGAGGGAGGGGGCTCAGCCTGTTTTTGGTCGTGGGGGGAGGGGGGAGGAGGAAGAGAGCTTGCGAGGGGGAAGAGGGGTCTGTAAAACGTCAGGAACAGCACAAAGCCTTTGCCACGTAATTACAGGCTCCTATTAAGTCTCGATCTGCCCTCCCAGGGGTGTCCAATTTTCATGCAGACCCTACAAAGGCTCCCCTGCATGCCAGCCTGTGCCTTTTGAAGTGCCAGAGAGCAGCTCGATCCAGCGGAGAAGGGGGGTGGGGGTGGAAAGCAGCTGAGAGGGAAGGAAGGGGAAAGAGAGAGGAAGAGTGGGGAGGAAACCCCCCACAAAACCAAAAAAAACACCCTTCTGTCTGATCGGACTCGTGGAAAAAGCTTCCCTTTGCCTTCAGCGAGGATCCGGCCGACGAGTACATCTGCAAGACATCAGCACCCTCCCACCGCCTCCCTCACTCCTGAGACTCACCAGGAGCGCGGCGCGGGGGGAAGCGCCTTCCCTTGAAGATGTTTTAAAGCCGGGACCAGCCGGTGCCTCCGCGCCCGCCCGGGGACTGCGCCGCTTCCCCCGCGAGCCGCGCTCGCAGTCCGCCCCCGGCCGCGCCCGCCCCGCCCCGCCCCGCGCCGCGCTCCCGCCCCCCGCTCTGCTTATGGCCCTTTTCGCCAGGTGCCCCCCTTTTTTCCCCCTTCCGTGAGACCTGGAAGCGGCTGGGCAGAGAACGGCTCTGGATTATCGCTCGGGCCCCTGCTGCCCCGGCAGTGCTGCTGCTCGGGGGGGAGGGAGTCCCTTCCCTCCGTCCTCCTCCTCTTCCTCCTCCTCCTCCTCCTCGGCGCTCTCCCGCTCCTCTCCTGCCTGCACTTTCCCTTTAAGGCTTGGGGGGAAACCATGACTTCCAGCTATGCCCATGTCCTGGAGAGACAGGCCGTGCTGGCCACCCGCTTGGAGAGCCCCGGCCACCTGGACAATTTACAGGCCAAAAAGAACTTCTCGGTCAGTCACCTGCTGGATCTGGAGGAAGCCGGGGACATGGTGGCGGCTCAGGCCGACGAGGGCGTCGGGGAATCGAGCAGGAGCTTGCTGGAGTCCCCGGGGCTGACCAGCGGCAGCGACACGCCGCAGGCGGACAGTAAGTGAGGGCGTGCGGGCCCGGGCGGCGGGGAGGGGACGCACCCAGAGCGCAGCGAGCCGGGGCAGATGCGCCGGGACCGGCCGGAGATCCCGCGTCGCTCCCCGCTCGGGCGCAGGGAGGGACGGACGGGGCAAAGCTGCGGGACGAGAGTCCCCAGCTCCTCGCAGAGATCCTGCCCCGTCGCGGGCTCTGTAGATGCCCCCGCGGGGGAGCGGGGCTGCGGGCCCCTGGAGCGCTCGGAAGTGCCCCGGGTCCTGCGGCGGCGGGCGGCTGCACGGCCACCCGCGCATTGAAAGCAGCTGCCGAGCAAGGGTTTCTAACACCTCTAAATCCCTAATAACGAGCGCCCTGTAAGGGGTTATGGCAGAGGCGAGGCCGGGCTCGGGATCGCTCTTTGCTTCGGGGGCTGGAGAGCTGGACTGAGAAAATCAGCTCCGAGCGCTCCGCATCTCGTGTCAGTGCGGAGCGGGGCTGGGGGAAGCACCCACGCCACACTGGCCCGCTCAGCTGCTGGCTCGAGCCATCTCTCCCCAAGTAGACTCTGGTCCCTTTTTCTAGGGCCTTCTTCTATCTTCAGTCTCGATCGGGATCATCAGGGGACCAGCCTTTACGCCAGCGCGGGACCCCGTTCCCTTATCCCGTCTCACTGCCGGATCAAGGGAGGCTGACCCAGCCCTTCCTTCATCCCTGAAACCAGCCCGTCTTCATTCCTTTACATACCCCTCGAAGCCCTCTTTCCTCTCCAAGTCAGTAAGCAGGAGCTGGAGAAGGAAACCCCCCGGTGAAGGTGGAGAGCCGGACCCTTCTTCCCCCGGCTCCGCCGCTGGTTGTCCGTGATTGCCAAGGGCCACTGGCCCGGCTGCCTCCAGGCCAAAGCCCCGCGCTCAGGGCAAGGCAGAGCCGCCTGCAGAGTTTCAGTCCAGGCTGGAGACACTGCATGGCTGGACCAGGCGCCGGGAGCTGGAGGGGAGCAGGGCTGGAAGGGCTCTTCTGCCTCCCGGGCAGGCTTTGTTGGAGGGAATCAGCGGGGGTGAGGTCTGCAGTGGGGACTCGGGATCGAGCCTTGCCTCCGCAGCACCCAGATACTCCAGTTTCGTTGCGAAACCCGGGTTTAGCCCCTCTCCCGCCTAAAAGAGCTAAAGAGGCGGCTGGGCCCGATCCGATTGCTCCTACCGAGCTGGGCCCCGGTCTTCTCCACTGCCTCTAACCAAAGCCTCTGGAACCGAAGGGGGCAGGATCCCGCCCCTTTTTGCCCCCCACCGCTGTAACCTGGAAGGCTGCAGGGTGTGGGGCCAGGGCCTGCCCCGCGGAGGACTCTAGGCAAGGGGGCTGGAGATGACTTAAGACAGCTTCCCCCTTCTAAGTCCCCAGCAAATGAAGCGGTTCAGCAGCGAGGCCGGGCGCCGGGGGCGAAGCGCTCCCGGCAGAGTGAGAAGCCCTTGTCCCGGCTTAGAGCGTCTCCTCCGGGGGGCTCGAGGGGCGCCGCGGGGGCAGATGCGGAGCCCGAGGGGGATCCGCTCCGTGGCTGCTGCGCCGGGGGGGCAATGGAGCCCCTCACCCGGCCCCTTAGCGCCTCCCCGGGCCAGGGCGCGGCAGGATCCACAGCAGCCAGCGAGGGGGAGAGGTGCCTAGAGACGCTACCTTGAACCGATGTGTAAACGCATCCCCTCCCGGTGCTTCTCAAGGCGCTGGAGGGCGAGGGACTTCGCTTGCAAGCCAAGCAGCAGGGAACAAGGGGAACCGCGCTTCCTTCCCACCTGTCAGCCCCGCAATCAGCCTGCTGCCCAGCTCTGCAGCCTACCCGCGCCCGCTCCGCATTCACTCGGGGCTGCGAGCAGGGCGGGCGGGAGACGCAGTCCCCCGCGGGGGGTTCATGGTCACAGGGGAGATCCGCGTCTTCCCCGCTGGGCCCGGATCGGGAATCGCGACTTGCTTCCCCTCTCCTTGTCCAGATGAGGTGCCCCAGCCCGCTCCTAATTCATCATTTGATTTAATTGGCAGCTGCCCCCACCCGCCTGCTCCTGGGGAGCCGAAAGTTTCCTGAGCTCCCCATCCCCAGTCATCTTCGCTGGGGGACCCCGCTGGAGGCTGCTCCGCACTACCCGGACCCTGCTAGGAGGTGCAGACAGAAGAGCAGCTCCCAGCTGTAACGATTTTTGAAAAGCCTTTTGAGTTACAACTTTACCCGAGACCAAACAGAAGTTCAGTGTTGGTTCCCCATGATCACAGAGATTATCAGCTGCTCTGGGACTCTCTCAGCCCAGTGCCCTTCAGCAGGCAGAGGGTTTCTGTGTCGCTGGTGGAGATGGAGGTGAGGGTGCTCAGGCTTCTATAAAGCGGCTCCGTCTTCCACCTTCTATAACTTTAAATTAGTGCAGCCAGCTTGTCCTAATAAGATCTTTGCTAGAAACACATGTCGCCATAAAAAGGTAGACTAAAAGTCAATTAGAGACACCAGGCTGACGTGTGGGGTGGGCGTCCCGGTCCGCCCCCCTTTCCCCACCGGCCACGGAAACCAATCTGAGGCGTGTTGGAAGAAATCGATTAGTCAGGAGGCAGAAGATTAAAGGGAAGATATTAATCATCTGAGGGCAGCGACGATAATTGAGTCTGTAGCACTGACAGCCGGCGTGAAACGTCTGAGTGTGGATCAGGAGCGGATCTAGGGGTTATCTGGCATAAAGCAATCGCTTTTTACAAGCAAAAACACAAGGATCCCAAACACGCCGCCTCGTAGGAGAGGGGATTGTTGTCAGGGAACGGGATGGGAAGGACGCCGCGCTTCCCTCCGGGAGACAGAAATATTGTCTGTGATCGCTAACACGTATTTTATTGCCTAGGAATAAATTGCCCGATAGGCAGACGTTTATTCTAGTAAATTCACATCAGATGTGAGGAAGCTGCAAGGACACTTATCTTCTGGGATCTAGGTTCAGAAATGAGTTTTTACCCCTCGCTGGAGCCTATCTGTTCCCTCTTCTGCCTGGCGTCGCTTTTTTCATCTCTCCACCTCATGAAACGGTAAAATGCCCCTTAGAGGGAAATTCCGTTTTGTAGAGCCGGAGATCCGGGACACACGTGTCCAGCTTCCCCGGTCCGGGAGAGATTTTCAATGTCTGTTTCCTACAGACATTCGCTTGGGAGAGCGAAGAAACCTGCTTTTAGTCCCCCCCTCCCCACCTTAGCATAGCACATACTTTCACCCTGACAGGGACATTTCCATGACCAAGTGTTACCGCTCTCATTGAAATCTATGCCCGAGCTTCCATCGATCACAGATCAATTAGGCCCGTCAGGAGCATTTATTTAGGGGCATAGGGCGGCTTCATTTAGACTGCTCTCCTATTTCCCTCCGATGTCTCTATACGACAGTATTTTTTAAAAAAGCAGCTGTGTCCCGTCTCCTGTGACCCCTTAGCTCCTTCTCTGGTTGATGATCGCCCCACTGGGTACACAGAGAGGACCTCAGAGGTAAGAGCCCGCTCTGTGCACAGACTTCTCACTTCCCCACCGGCTTTCCAGATAGCTGTCCTATTCACGGGCGGCAGCTCTGAGAGATCCGAGAGGATGTTAAACTTGTAGTAACCCGAGGTGGAGAAGGAGCGCAGCCGCGGAAGTACCCGGAGCCTCGCAAATTTTACAGCCGTGGAGGAAAGCGCCTCGCAGGGCGCCGCGCCCCTGGAGCAGGCCCCGCCGCCGGAGTGAAACTGAGCAGCCCGGCTCCAGGCCTCCGCCGCCCCCCGGGCCCGCCGCTTCCCCGTGCCCTTCGCGGCTTGAGCTCAGACACCCCAGTGATCTGAAGATCAGCGGCTCCCCCAGAGAAGGGAGTCGCAGCCCTTGGGATAATCTGGGGAACATCGTGGGGCATGTTTGGTCCTAAATTCATGAGGACCCGTCCCTTCCAGCCCCACCATCTATTTATTTCAATGCAGGAACTCTGCTTTTTTGCTTTATTATTATTTGATTATTATTATTTGACGATGATGATGATTAAAAAGACCCGTGGACAGAGCTTTCAGCAGGAGCCGGGGGGGCTTCCTAAAGAGATCCGTAAATCCGTCCGAAGAAAAGAGTGACCTTTTAAAATCAGGATGCTCTGAGGACTCGACAAAGCCCTGCTTGGCAAACAAACGTACCTTTGATCGCCACCTGCTTCCTAGCGGATGGACTAAAAACGATGATGGGTGTGGCTCATCGTGTGGCTAAAAGAGCTCTCGGGATTAATCCTTCCAACGCCCGAATCTGGGCTGCCGCGGCGTCTAAATCGGTGCCATAAAAAGGCAGGTAGAGTGATGCCAAAGTCATCAGCTTGGTAGCCGAATTTCAGCTCTTTCTCAGCTTTCTGGGCTGCTAGGATCCCCCGGCTCACCACTGCGCTCAGTAGCTACAGCTGTCTCAACAGCAAACAACTCTTAATTTATTCTGAGGAATAACAAGAATAAATTATTTTGTTAATTCCTTTTTTCTCTCGCCGCAGTCTCTAGACATGGAAAGGACATCGAAATCTGTACATCTTTAACGGGGTTTGGGGGGAAGGGGAGACGCAGCCACTGCGAAGGTGCCCCCGGAGAGATTTCCAGAGGCGCCGAGATGTCACCTGGGGACGAAATGACGGGAGGACAGAAATCATTTAGAGCTCCCCGCGCTGCTACAAGTGGCGCGTCTGTCTGCTCGCAGTCGCGTTCCGGAGTAAATCGCCAGTCATTAATAAGACTTAGAGCAGACTCCTGCAGGGCGAGGAGACCTGGAAGGTTAAAAGGCTGTTTGGATAAGGATCGCCTTCTGCCTTCCCTCCTCCAGCCCGTATCCAAACATTTACAGAGCAAGCCGTGAGCAGCCCCCACCCAGCCTTGCTCCAGCCCGCGCTGCCCAGCTCCCTCACCCCGCGGATAGACAGAGCTCAGGTCCGTATGGCCTCATACGGGATCCCGCGCGGGATCTTTTCCCTCTCAGAGTAGGATGCAGACTCTGTGTCCGCCTTGCTTGGCTTTGATATGGTTTCTCCCCCATTCCAGGGGCGCATCCCTCCCATCTGCCGCTTCCCGAGGTGACTGCGCTTGACACGGTTGCGAGTCGTTCTCCTGTATTGGACATACCTTGATGACAAAATAATCGCGTATCGAATATTGCATTTTATATCCTGATAGTGTAATTTAGCACTGATCTGAGCACGGCACAATACAGTAACTCGGTGTATTTGTGTGGATAAGGCTCTTCTTCCTGCCGAGACCTGGCAAGAAGCGCTAGGAAGTTTTGTTCTCCCTTGAAACTTAGTGATTCTCTACTAAGATGCCTCCCTGGGGTGCCCTGAGATCCTTGCAACAGTGCGGCTGGGTACCACGCCATGTTAGGACTGTTAGGTGTGCCTACGAGATCAACCCGGAGATTTCAGATAGGAGTCCACAGGGTCACAAGCTTTCTGACCTGCCCCGATCGTTCCGAGTCCTTTGCAAGGGAAGAGCTGCTATTAAGTTTCTGTAGTAAAAAACCCCCACCCGAGTGAAAGCCAAGAGCTGACACGTGGAGGGAGGCTTTACACCCAAAGCCTCCACGGCCACGCTGAGCGTGGGCATCGGCTCGTGGGTTACCAGCCCGGGCGCTTTGCACGTGAAAGTCCCACCAGACCCACACTTAGCCGGATGTGAGCGAAGTCTCTGGATTGTCACCACGCCTGTGCCAGCGCCTTGCTGTTAATCGTCTTAAACCAGTGTCTCATCCAGGGAGAAAGGGGAGGCGGGGTGGTAATGATAATCGAGGGCCGAAGGGATTTGGTAGCACGAGTCCCGTTCCTAAACCCCTTCAGCCATTTCAAAATCTCCTCGAGTTTTGTTTTCTTTTAAAATTTCCAATACTCTTGCCCTTGCCACTAATTGAAGTGATGCTTAACGGCCCCGAAGGATCCGTCTTCCTGGCACAAGCAGTCGCGGCGAGGCTGCTGCGTTGTGCGGGGCGGCTGTGTGCGCGCCCGGCTGGGCGAGGGCAGGGTGGGAGCGCTCCTCTCCCCTGGGCGAGCAGCTTGCCGTCCCGGCCTCATCCCCGCTCTGCTTTCTCTGGAGGGGCAATATTCGGGTTGCAGGACCCGGTCGCCGCCGCGGATCAGCCCTTCCCTGGAGCTCTCCCTCCGCCAGCAGGTCCCGGAGAACCAGCCCCTGTGGGGGATGCGGGCTCGGATCAGAAAGGTCCCCCCGCCTCTGCCTGGCACCCACCAACAGGTCTATGGCAGAGCGGGCGCCTTGAACCCTGCCCCTGGGGCAACCGCCTCTGAAGCTGTTTAAGCTGCCCTGCTTCCACCGGGGCACTTCAAAAGAGCTGCCACCAGCACGTGTGTTTGGTCACAAATATAAACAGCTTTCTGTGGCCAGATCCGGGAAAATTTTCACTTCTGTCTGAACCCCAGAAACTCTGGCTGCTCCTCCCCCGGGGTAGCTGAGCCGGGGGTGGGGACCTCCCAGGTCCGGCTGCGAGAAGCCCTGATCCACCGTGTCCATTTCACCACCAGGATCCGATCCACGTGCGACTCCCACTCCCCGGGCCCTTGGGAGCAGAGTGGGGTGGCGGTTGGGGATCTTCATCCCCACGAGCCCCCTCCCTAGCGGGGTCTCCTGCCCCCTGATCCTCTTCTCCCCCTGCTCCGTGCTGCCCCCCACCTCTTCCCTGGCACGAGGGGAGATGGCAGGGCTGCCGCACGCCTTCTCCCCAGCATTAACTCCGGGGGATGGGGGAGCAGAGGACACGGACCCGCCTGCTGCGGCAGAGGCAGCCTCCGTGGTATTGGTAGCTGAGGAGAAAAAGAGATCAAGGCGATGGATGGGGCCGGGGCGATTTCCTTGAGTCAGGGGACATTGTGAGGCCGGGGAGCGCGGTGGGTGTCTGGTAGGAGGGAGAGAGAAGACAGCAGAGCCGAGAGCGAGGGCTGCCCACCCTCCCAGCCCATCTCCCGAGGCTGTCCCCCCATCTAGGGAAACCGGGCCAAGGCTTTCCCTGAACGTGTTCCTTACCGGGGACCGCACCGTGCGCAGGGACAGCTGGAAAGATGAGAAACCCGCCTTGCACCAAAGGGCAGCGAGGCGTGAGTCCACCTCGGGGGTAAAGTGACATCCTCAGAAGCCTTCGTCGCGGAGACAGGTTGAAGCTGAAGGAGGGGCTTCACAGAGATGATGGGTCAGGGCTGCAAAGAAATGGGCGCTGCATCTCTTCCCCCCGGGGCGTCCTGTCTCTGCAGGCCCGGGGCTGGGCTGTGCCCAGAGGCTCTAGCTTCCCTGGCCATCTTTTAGAAACTCTAGAGAAAACAGATCGGAAGGATCCCACTGACTCTTCCCCCCTGAAACGCTCTCACCCAGCCAGACAAAGCTCTCCCACCCACCACCCAAGCCCCCCGTCCGTGCCCGTGTCTCCGAGGAGCTGACAGCCACAATCGCCGTCTGTCAGAGACCGGGGGGCTCAGTTGTAACTGTTACATTTGCCGAATCATTCTGAAATGTATCGGCCTCCGTGGTGGAAACAGAAGTGATGATGATGAGCCCTGCTGATCCCTTTCTTTCGCGAAAAACACCTCGCAGAAGGTTTTGCTTACTTCGACAACTAGTTCAAGCCGAGCGCTTTCAAACCCGAGCTGGTTGTGTTTGTAGAGGGCTCAAAAATGGGAGACCCGGCGGTTCAAAAGAATTTATTTTTAATTTCTCCCACCCAGCCAACATCTGAAAAGATTTACATGCCACGAGCTAGAAAAATCAACATTTCTTTTTTCTCCCAGAAGCGATAGGTGTCGTTTTGGTTATGATCAACATTTATTTACACTCATAACGAAGGTGCTTGGCTTCAATTTGAGTGGAAAACTAAATCTAGTCTTAATTATTGAACCGATCTGCTGGGTAACTCCTTGAATTTCTGTACGCGGTGTTTTATGACATGGAACTGAGGCCAAAAAAACCCCTAATCCGTGCCCCCAAAGATGTTTATAATGGAAAAGGCAGATGGGTTGCAAGGCGCTGAGTAGGTGGACTGTTTTGCAGTTGAAATAATAGAGCAATCATAAAATCATATTCAAGGCCTTACTCAAGTGAGTAAGCGCCGCAAAGATGGAGACACAGGGAAGAAGAGCCATTGCTATCAGTAATGTACGATCCAAAAGCCCAGAGCGGGAGTTGTCTTACAGGAGTTCATTTTCCCGTGTTATTCGACACATTTTAAGTCGAACCCAAGACGTTTGTTAACACAGATTTTTATTTAAAACAGTGACGAGGGGTTGGGGACTTAGAAATAGCCGCTGTGTTCTTGGCTATCTCTGCCCGCAACGAGAGACTGCTGCAAGCGTTTGCTGTAGCAGAGATCTAGGAAAGTAACAATCAAACACGCCTTGAGTTTAGACTGCCGGCTCCTGACTCGAGTCAGAAGTGATTCCCCACTCCCAATAGCCCTACCAATGCCTTCCCCCTAGAAAAAAGCAACTTCCCAAAGTTAAACCTTCGAAGTGAACATGTATTTGGTTTTGTTTTCACAACTAAACCTCATCTTTTGAGTGAAAATTGGAAGATTGGGGGGGCAGTTTCAGGGTTTGTTTTTTTTAAAGGAAAATCCAGATTATTTTGACTAAAATGGAACACATTTGTAAAACTGCCATTAACATAAAAAAAATTCCCTAGGACAGGGGAGCTAGGGAGAAAACTACTTTTTTTGCCCCCTGTTTTTGCCCCCTCTGCTGCTTCCTGAGAGCTAGGAGTCACTCCCTTCAGGACCGGGCAAGAACCAGACAGAAGATGGGGAATAAAATGACGCTCATCCCCTCTGTCCGTGTCACCTCACTGTGACACCAAGAAGACGACCATATGCCACATTTCGGGATATCATTCCTGCTTGGGGTAGTAAAGCAGGGACAAAAATATACACCTGCTCCTTGTTTGGGACATGTTTCTCATGACTTCAGATTTAGTAATGGGCTTTGACAGTGGCAGCAGCTTTCTTACGGAGTATAAGGAAATAACATTTTAAATGGAAAAAATACACTGACAGTGCTGAAGCCAGTGTCTTGTGTTGGTTATAGCACAGGACTCCGGAGTTTCATTTCTGGCTGTGCTGCTGGGCTGCTGGGGGCCTTTGTGCAAGTCTCTTCTCCTCTGTCTCTCGTTCTCTGACTTCGTTTCTCCGTGGGAAAATATGAGTGACACCTGAGCTTATTTTGAGATCTGATGGAAAGAGCTAAGTGCTATAATAATGGGATGAGCTTTTCTCTTCTGCGAAAGTCCGAACTCCTTACATTCCTCCGTCCCCCCACTGAAAAAGTCTTTATTATTATACGTGTTATTTAGGGAAGGGAAGTCGGCATTGCCCAGTAAAACCTTGTGCTGTGTAGAGAGGATCAAATGCAGAATTTCTATTCTGCAGGAAAACCTGATATTTTGGCATTTCTGTGTAGCCCAAAGTGAGATGAAAAATCAGACTACTGAAAAGTTGTGTACGGTTTCAAGTTAGAGACTGGTTTGATTCAGACCTCGCAAAACGTTTTTCGTTAATTTTTAATCAAAACGAATGCTTTGACAGTCCTGCATTCTAACTTATATTTTTACCCACATAAATCATTTATATAACCTGACAAATCAGTGACTTTAATACAAATATATATCAGGAACACTATGTCATTTTATTAAAGGATAGATTTTCCGTAGTCATTGGTAATCCCTCGCAGTTAAGGATGAGTGTCTTCCATGATTGCTTTACCTGTGGGTCGGAAGATGCCTGACAAGGCCGATCTGGGATTAGCAGGCTCTGTTGCAACTCGGTCCTGGGGTGGCTCTGGATTCTTGATTCAGTCCACGAGACGCTGTTTCAGTTGCTCCCACCTTTCTGTCTCCTGTTGTCATCATACGGTTTCAAAGTGGTGGTTTTCCTTGGTGCTGAGTATTTGTGACTCTCACCGTTTTCAGATGGATTTGCAAATGCTCTGCAACTCTGAACATCAGACCCTGGATAATTAAAAGCTGATTGTAATTTATAGTCAACATCTGCAGTTAAACTGGAAAGATTTTGAAGCCTGATTTCCTTCTGATGCCAAATCTCGAGACAAAACACAACCAATGTTTGGTTTAATTAGCTGGGGTTTATTTGTCTCCTGCCAGTGCTGCGGGGTGGGGTGGTGAGAGAGATACATATACTCAAAAGTTCATCAAGGGTATTGACCTCCATTCAAAAGGGGGTGAACAGTCTCATTACAGAATCAATCATAGCTTTTGTCTTCTTTTCCTTCTATGCTGCATCGGGAAATTTCATTTTGTGGAAAATAGATTAGTTTCTTATAATCTGTTATCACTGACTGTTCCATATTTTGTTCTTTAGGGAAATGCCTTAAAGGAGTTGGTCTGTATTATGTATAGGCTGGTGTACCTGGAACCACTACATCCAAATAGTGCTGATATTCCAAATTCTAGAGCTGGTAAAAATTTCCCCTGCCCCCCACCTTTTTTCTTGAAAGCCTTTCCAATTTTGAAGGAAATAAATTATGAGAACAATGTTTTTATTGAAAATTATGTCAGGGAAAATTCATCACCAATTCTATCTAATTGGTGTATTAGCCCTGAATGTTTGAACAATATTGTAACTGGGTGGCAGCAGAACTGCATCTTTCAGGTTAAGAGACTTCGGTGCGAGTGTGACCTAGTGGTTAAAGCAGGCACAGGGGAGCACTGCTCCTGGGTCCTGCCCTTCCCCCCCAGGACTGGCAAGCCCCATAACTTGCTTGCATCCTTGGGAATACAGGGATTCAAATACAGGGGACGGGTTAGAACAGTGACTCTCGAATAGGGTGCCTTGAGAACCCTTCAGAGGTGCCATGTAATGTTAGCACTGTTAGGTGTGAAACATGATCAACAAGATAAACCCAGAGACTTCAAATAGGAATCCATAGTGTTAATAACATTCTGACCTGCTGTGGTCTTTCTGAGTTGTTTGTGACAGAATTGCTGTATTATTTTTTCTGTCATGAAAAATGAGTGAAAACTAAGAGCTGGCATTTTCTAGGGAGTGCCTTGAGTCTGTCTAGGGGTGTCTTGAATTTAAAAAGATTGAGAACTGCTGTGTTAGATCAAAGCTTTCTTCTATTTTGGCGGTGGTTTAGGTTGGTGAGTTCCGTTACAGCTCCTCTTTTTTCCTTGGCTGGTTCAGTCAGAGCCTTTTCTAGTTTCAGTCTGTTCTGACTAATGTTTGTAAACCAGAATTCATGCTTTTCCACAGAGGGTCATTCAAAAACAATGAGATGTTTGTAAAGACTTTGAGATCTACCATGGCTAGATCCCATCTTAAAACAGCTTGCACTTTAAAGGAAGACAAAACATCTCATTCTATCAAAATGGGGTATAAGGCCAGGAATATGACACATCAGATCCCTCCATAGTTACTCTAATGAAAACCTGTTTGTTGGATTGTGTGAAAGGCATGAACAGTAATTGTGAGGTGAGAAGTTATGATCCACTAAGAAATTCTATTCATTTGTTTTGTTTTGTTTTTTTCAAAGGTTTATTATATTCTTTTTAGTATCATCTGACTCTTTTCTTATGTTTTAATATACAATGTTCATTCTCAGAAGATATGGAGATCATGGACTTGGAATGGACAATGAATAGAAAGAGAGAACATTCATGGGATTTTAGATTTATTAAAACTAGCAGCTGCTAAGTTTACCTTCCTGCTCTTTATACATAGTCCAAGGACAAGCAGAATGTCTACAGAAGAGTTGGTTGTTAACACCAGGAAGTTACAAATCAGAAACAAGGCAAGACTATTCAACTCATTTAACTCTTGTATCATCCTTTAGCGTAAGTGGCATCCTGACAACACTGTCAACACTGTTCTTGGAGTGGGTTAACAAAACCCTTTTGCCTTTTTTGGAAATGTGATTGGAGTAAAAATATTTTTAAAACATTTCTTACCTGTTTTTTATAAAAAATAACCATAGATTCTGAATCCAACAGCTTTTTTGTATGCTTATGTAAGAAGCCTTATGCATATTTTGCATAAGCAACAATTATTTACCACTATAAAGGCTGTAGGACAAGTCTTAAATCACTGAAATTCAGGGAGAGAGGGGAAAATCCTTTAAAGTCTGATCTGCTTTTTTTCTATTTCTGTTGCTTGTGCTTTCTTTTTTCACATTTATTTTGGTACTTCTTAAGTAAGTTTCTACCCCTCATGGTTTCAAAGAAAGGCTGAAAAACATCAGCCAAGGGACAACCGCAAGCCTTAAAAACAGAAAATAAACAACAATAATGGAAAATTTATTATTCTTCATAAATTTTATGATTTGGGGTGCGGGGTGGTGCTGGAGACTTGACTCATAATTTTTTAATGTTAGCCATACTGCACTAACTTTGGAGACTGAAACTTGATTTTTTTTGCATGTAGTTAATTTCACTTTCTGATTATAATCAGCTTCACTTCCTGGTTCTCCTGATCCGGTAATCTGCTGTTGCATTTGTGTTTTCAATACTTCAACAGAAAGCTTCCAACTTTTTAATCTGAAAAAGGTTTTCAGCTAAGTTTTTGAAAATGTAATGAAAACATTTCTATTAAGGTTAGATTTTGAAATCTATCATAAAACACAAATGTTTGGTCTAAAGTACTTGAATGCTTTTAATGAACATCAGCTTTCTGTCATCTGCTCTCAATTCCCACTACTAGGCAGTCTATTTTCCATTTTTTTAAATGATTTATAAAACAGTAATGGCATGGAAAATATTACCTTATGGTGCTTTTGTGCAAATTTTACTCATGTGAGTAGTCCCACTAAATTCAGTAGGACTGTTCATGTAAATACTGCTTGGTGAATGTATGGGTCTCATCTGCATAATTTAAAGACTTCAGTCACATGATACTGCCATTGGCTTCAGTAGAATTATTCATGTTAGTAGAGGTCACAGAACTGGAACCAAATTATTTATCTATTCCACACTCAGCATTGGGCCCTTTATATACCTTGTGGTTACATCAGACACATTGAGTATGCACCAGAGGTTGTGCTGATCTCCATGGAAGGGAAAGGCAAGGGACATGCAATAGGCAGATGAAGAAGGGGTAGAGGATGAAATTTAAAAAAAAATGCAAAAAAGTAAGGAAAATTCAGATTCCTAGGTAACAATTCCTTCTGGGATTTTTCTGGCAGCTTCAGATTTGCTCCTGTGGTTTTTGATATCACCAGATCTCCTTGATAGGATTATAGCTGTGTAGTTCATGGTTGCCTGTTGTTTATGGTATATTTAATCATTTGTGAAACACATATTAAGTAGACCCTGGGGGATTATGTGGTTATGCTCTTGCAAATCTTTTTGTTGCATAATTATGTGCATTGTGAGTAATTTTCACAGTGTCATAGCAGTATTACAAGTATTGGGCCTTTCAAATAGTCTGGTCTGAGCTCTGTTTCTGATGAGAATGACTGGTTGTGGTTCTAGTTCTCCATCCTAGTAACAATTTCCAAAGGAAATTTGGCTTTTGGGTAGACTATAGGGATGTAGAATGATGCAGCCTGGTGGGAGGAGATGCCTTAGAGAAAGCTGTGACTTTTTTTAAGCAGTCATTGATTTGCACACTGTAATTCCCCTGCCAAAATCAAAGAACAAATGCCATGAGGGAGTGGTGGAGGGTATTACCAGATTTAATATTAGACTTTAGGCAGTGGCACTGAATTCATAAATGCTTGAACAAGATTTGTCCATTCTCTGAAGAGAGCATTCATTGAGCACAGCAATTCTTAACTTTAAGCATATGACAACAAACAAACAGAAAACTTCACCTAAGCTAATACACAGCCCAGTAAGACACAGTGACAGTACACACAACTTAGTCTAATTTAAAATGTAATATAATAAGCCAAAAGACAACAGAAAACCTTTGCATGAGTCTTATGTAGTCCTGAGGACAAAGTGTCTCCTCACAGCAAGGGATTCAGAAAGGAAGGCCTTCTGGGGAATCCTCAGGTGGTCCACGGTGTTAGAAGGGAGATTCCACAGGCCTCATCTTTGCCTAGGTTTTTATAGATGAATCTGCACCTCCTCCTTTTCCTTGGGTGCCTAGAACATAGTCATGTATAGCACACCCCCCACATATAGCATGCCTCTGGTGAATTTCAGCATCTCACCTTTTATAGGCTCTGCCATGCGCAACTCATGCTGCCTTACTCAGGGGGGATACTTGCCCCACCTGTGATCAGTCCTGCTGACTGAGGGGGGTCCTCCTGCCGCCGAGCCTGCTGCAGGGAGTGGCTGCAGCCGCTTCTGGGAGCTGTTGCAGTGATCGGCCAGAGCTTGCAGGGGGGTACCAGCACTCTCACTTGCCCCCCCCCCGCCCATTACCTAAGTGGTAAGTGCGGCCAGTCAGGGGGTGCACTGGTGCTCTCAGGGGTTGCACGTGCACCCCCATGCACCCCCTACTCATTGCCACTGGATTCTGCTTTAAAATGTATATGTAGTCCTTTGCTTTCTTTGGTTACACCAGCCCAAGCAGTCTCGTGTTCCCTTAGCTCTGTTTCCAACAACATACCCATGTGATGATTATGCCAGGTCTATGCCAATTAGGGGTGGGCCAGGGAGGAGTCTGGCTTTCTTGCTAGAAGGGTTTTGTTGAGCATGTTTTCACTGCATTGTTAACTTGAGTGCTCAGGTTACTCGTCTTGAGTTGGGCTACCTCAAGGCATGGTGGACAACACTGAAATAGTATTCAAGTGGCTGTGTCCACGGTGACACAGTGCTCCTTCATGTGTGACACCATGTGTATGTCAAGGCTAAAGGCACACTGAAGGATACCACATGGTTTTTACTCTAACCCTTTCAACCTTAGTAGCACAAAAATGTTATGCCCTTGCTTACTCACGTTTTAAACTCATGCTTGGTGGAGGGTAGAGAATAGGATCTTCTCCAAGGTAAGCTCTGCTTTCCCCACCAGCTTTGTCACAAGGATGTAACTAAAGCCTACGAAGGAGACTGGCTTTAATAGTCATCCCATGCCATCTTTCATTTTTTCCCACTCCTTTTTTGTGCACTACAGGCTGTTGGACTATGTATATATGCTTGCTTGGCATTTAACCAATTAACCCTTGATTTGGTTAATCTATGTCTGTAGTAGTCTGTTCATCTCAGTCCAACAGCTTTGGAAGATATTTTCCCAGTGTGCTCCTGGCTGGCCAGAAGAACACCCCAGTGTTCTTACAGCCAAGAACGTGATCTTGGGAGCAGCACCTGAAATCTGTACTGGTATGAAAACCTTTAAAAGATGCTGTCAGAGTAGAAATCAAGTAGATGGCTGTCTAGCAGATGGTGCACATTAAAAGCAAGAACAGTGTCTATTGCAAAGTCAAGGATAGCAAACTCAATTTCCCATATGCTTGTTCTTCTTTTAGTGCTGATTTGTGTGTGGAATATATCTAGACTCCGTGTGTGTGTGTGTGTGTGAGAAAAATGTACCAAACACAAGAACTTTGAATCTCCCCAAAATAAGTACAGTATCGGTGGCTTCCTTCACACTGCCTGATCCCTGAACTGGAAGGCCCTTTGGTAGTTAGCTTTTCTGTGGAGATTAGCCACAAGAGTGCCAATTATAACCAAATGCATTATTGTTTGTTGTTACAAGCACCCCTCTTGTAGTAAACAGTGATAAAAAGATTTTTTTAAAGGGTCAAATCCAAACAAGACCAAAATACCTGCAAACTTTGATCATGTTGGTTCCTTTTTTTATAATGGACTGACTCAAATCCAATTATACATCCAGGTCCAAGTTTTGTGGCTTTGGCCTATCATATTTGTAGCTGTGTAAATGTAAAAGAGATCTAGCCAATGGCCATTCTCCCTCTGTACGTTTAGATGGAAAGAAGTCTCTGCCATCTGCTGCAGAGGTAGCTGTTACCATTTTTTACTTCAGTTCCAATGCAGAAGTTAAGGATCTCTCTTGTGCTCTTGCTTTCAGACTTCATATTTATAGTTTCTATGCTGTTTTCAATAGTGAAGGGTGTCTAGACTGAGAAGCTGTTTTGTCCTCTGTGCATTTATTTGTTGTGTGGTTTAATAGATACGGTGCTAAACAGGAACAAGGGCTTTGGTTCCAGTATTGGTTCTACTACTGGCCTGCTATGGGATCTTGGAAAAAGCCACTTTATCTTTTTATGCCTCTATTTCTCCACCTGTAAAAACAGGGATAACGATGCTGATCTCTTCTGGAAATCACCTGGGGTCCTACTGAGAGAAATGTCATATAAGAGCTTGGTACTGTTAGTGATGCAGTGAGGTTCTCTCTCAGCTAGGCAGGATTTTCCACTGTCCCTATTGTTAAAGCCTGTTGTTAGTAACACTGAAGTGGACTGTTTTTAGTTAAGCAAGGAGGGGTACTATGCTGCGTGGTCTGAAATCAAGCAGATGGGAGGGCAGGATGGCACCTTAAAGACTCATTCAGAAAGGCTATACTTTTGTATGCAATAGCCTACTTTGTCACATCCTGTCAGAATCTGACAAAATAAGACATCACCTACAAAAACATATGCTTTTCTGAACAAGCTGGTCTTTAAGGTGCTACCCTGCCCTTCTTTCCCACTAAGAAATGAAACAGTAATTTGCAGCATATACTCCTTGTACAAACTTAATTTCTTTTTCTTTTTTCTTTTTTTTTTTTTACTCCTGGAAAGAGATTTGAAGTTCACTTGATTAATTTTGGGTTTGTTATTTTTACCCATTGGCTTGATCTGTTTCAGTCTTCAGTACATACCAGAATTTGAGTTTTGTTGGTTAGATGTGATCATTTTGAGCATGCTGTGGTATTCAGAAAAATACACTCAAGGAACCCACTGACTTTTTAGAGTTAGTAAATTACTGCATAACTAATGGGCCATATCACCAGCTGCTGTTAATTGGTTTAGCTCCACTGAAGCTGAAAATCTAGTGCAGTATTCACCAACATACATCTAAATTCCAAATGGCTATTTGAGTCAGCTGTAGGGTTTGGTTTGGTTTTGTTTTGGCTTGTCCCTATTCCTGATCATTTGCCAAAATGGACTTTTGCTTGCAGTTTGCTGTTTGGGTGGCTGTTCTCATATCCTATATTCATGTAGGAGCAAGGGATTTTGCCAATGAACAAGCATTTGCCATTCTGTGCCTCTCATTTATTCATGATTTGTTCCACATTATTCCTTATTCTTCTTTTAAAGAAAAACATTGCATAATCTGAGGAACAGAAACATAAGGGACCAATCACACACCACAAGTAAGAAAACTAATAAAAAGAGAACAGTTACAGAGCTCACAACCATCCTGGAGACTGAAATCTGTTTGATTGTCCAAACTATTTGATGAAGATTGAGAAACAACAAACTGATGTATAGAAATCACAGTAAGATTAGAAATAATGCAGAAGAAGAGGGGAGAGGGGAAAGGTATATGCCAGTCAGTCAATTAATTCCCAATTTATTAATGTGATCATCTTTGGAAGCAGTGGCAAACAATCAAGGCTGAAGATGCAGTAAATCTCCCTGAGAAGCCCAAGCTTCCTTTGAAGTGTCATTCTTAGGAAAATTAGCATTTGCAGGAAAATGGGGGAAAAATCTTAAATACTGATTTAATCTCAGATCCTCCTCCTTACCACAGCTTCCAGGAACTGAGAGAGGAAGCAGAAGCAGTGTGATCCTACTTCATCTTGATCCTGACTACTGCCAGTGCCCAGGGGCCTTTGTCCCATGGAGCTGTGCTAAGTAAGAGTCCATGCAGTTAAGGACTGCTTGGCAGATTCTTGAGAATGTGTACCCAGTATCCAAACCATTTTTCTACAGAAATTTGGAGTTTCTGTGAAGGACCTGAAGCTTTATGGCTTGAGTTGCTTTTTGCAGGGAAGGAAGGAGACCTGGAATTTCACTAGCATGAAAAGCTGCATCATCATGAGTGGGGGTGAAATTTCTTCCTGATTCCTAAGGTACAATCAATCCATTTCTGCCTTGAAGCCAATGATTTAAATTACCCTTAGCAGGCAAATCTGCAAAATGTTAGCCTGTAGTTGCTACTTCTCAGCAAAACCACTGAGCCACTTTCTTATCACAGAAAATTTTTCTCTTTCTTTTGCATACATGTACAAATTGCCATGTGGCATGAGGTAAGGCACCCATGAGGCTTTGGGGGGTGCATTATGTCATTACAGAAGAAGATGGAACATGTGAAAAAAACAGAAAACAAATTCTTTGGGACTGAATCACCATGGGGGAATTGGAGAGCAACAGTTTGATGCAGATCTTTTTCTTTTGCATCTAGCTTCACGAATTGGAAATAGCAGAATGTTTGCAAGTGGCAAACAAACCTGATAAGAAAGGAAAGAGTGTACAAACTTGCTGGGATTAGTGGTTTATATGTGAGATGTTATCATTAATATTGTCCTTAGTACAGGATCCCAAAGGCTCTGCTTATTATACAAACAACCTGCAAGGGACAGGATTCCCCTGAAGAGATTACAGCTGAAATAGCCAAGGGAAGCATTGAAAGAAACTGTGATGTGCAGTTCAAGGGCAGGTGGGGAACCTATGGCAGAGATGATAACTGAACGTAGATTTCTTGTGTACTACAGAATTGCCTCACCCACAGCTCATATTTCCTTGTGCACATGTATGATTTAGTTTAAGGCCTGATCCTGGAAGTTTCTGCTTTTCACTCCTTCAATCATGCTAGCTTCGATCGCTTGACTCTCCATCTTCCCAGCAGGCACTTCCATTTCTTTTTTTCATGTGGCCCTTATGAGCGGAAAAAAGATCCCAAGCCCAATCTACAGAGCTGCTACATAGTTCTCCTTTAAAATAAACTTCTGGTGCAAAGCAAGCAGAAAATGACACCCTGGTAATGGGACTAGATGTGATCATTGGTGGTATCCCTTCTCACCTCATAGAGATGCTGCTTCATAACAGTAAGCACAGATTTTATAGTATGTTCATGAACTGCTTGCTGTACCTGGTATATATTCTTAATTCAAAATCTGAGATGTTTATTTCGGGTACGGAAGGTACATGGTGCGAGTCTGTTGCCTCACTGAACAACTGTAACATATAACATTACATTTCCATTGCAGATGCTTGTCATTATGAATTAAACATTTACTATCCATGAGCATCAATGAAGTTTTAACCCAACAGAGAAAGGCAGAGGAAGAACGGATGCCTGGATTATATGAATTTTTAACAGGGAGGGTGATTCATTATTGGAACAAACTAGCAAAGGGAGGGTAGATTCTCCATCTCATGATGCCTTCAGATCCAGAATAGAGGCAGTTCTGGAAAAGACACTTGTCAAACAAATTGTTGACTCCTGTACAAGACTAGCTGGGTGGAGCTTTATGGCCTGAGGTGCACAGAAGGTAGGGCTAGATGATTTAAATGGTCTCATCAGCGCTTAAAATTGATGAGTATTTTGCAAGGTTTACTTAAATTGGTGCTTTCAATGAACATGCTCACCAGTAAATTTGCTTGCTGGAAATTCTGCAAATTTGTTTACAGGCTTGAACGAAGCTCTTCAAATGATGATGATGATGATGATGAGTATGCTGCCCTTCATTTATTAGAACAAGATTGCATACATATTTGGGGTATAAGAAATAGTGTTCTATTAGTAACAATGATGTTTACAATGTTTGAATGACTTCTAAATGCCTGAGATTTGAATATGGTTGGTGACTTAAGATTTTATTTTCCTTGAACTATCTGTATCCCTTTGCATCCACAAAACTAAATTGCAATTCTAAGAATAACAGGATGTTTCTTGAGCTTTCTGGTTTCTGTCCACGTTGGACATTCTGTGTGAATAACTTTTCTGGTAATTATGGTTATTTTGATCTTGGATAATATAGCAAATGTAGAGTGGTTGTTGCAAGACTATAAACAATGCAGGAAATGTTACTTTAAACATCTTCTAGTCTGAGAAAAAGGTCCAAATTCATAGTGCAAGTTTTTGATAAAGGTCTGAGTTGGTTGCTCCAAACTAAGGCTGATTGAATGGGGAGGGGGAGTGGGAGGAGCAGGGTGGCAACAAGGGAACCTTTACTACATTTTTATTTGAAAAGCTAAATAGTTTTGCTTAGCTGAGTCTGTACCCAATTTTATATTCATTTGCCATGACTGTTTCAGCAAACCTGTTAGCTAGTGGGAAGTCCATTCACATAGAAAAATGCAAGGAAATCATGCAGAATATTTGCATTTTTCTCAATTCATGATCTTGGGTGTTTCATTTTGGAATATTGACCCCATTATTTGCATTCATCCAACTGAGGAACAGAAGCCTTTCTTTAACTTGGCAGTCTGATCAAAGCTAGTTGAATTTGAGTTTCTTATAGTAAATAACTCATTGAAATAAATATTAAATAACTGATAAATGCTTGCCAACACTTCAAAGATCAAGAAAAATGCAGAGGCTGGGATTTACCAGTGGGATTTAATCCCATAGGTATGTTTTCAGGTTGATACCCAGAAATTATTTGGCAAATAATTACAACAATGTCAGATGAAATTGCAACCTATTTGAAGGCTATTCAGAAAATAAAGAAAAAAGATTAAAAAATCACCAAGCTACTGCAAATTATTAGCTGAGCTGTAATCAAAACTCAGCCCAAGCTCTGTTTGAAACAGCATGAAAGCATTTGCAGTAAAAGCATTTGTAGGAAATCTGGGGCAACTTTGATGGCAAATGTTCACACTTCAGTAATTCTGACCAAAGTTTTGTTTTATTACAAGACAGTTTGAGTTTGTATGGTTTGCATACCTGAGGTATTTATATATACCTGCTGTTGCACAGCATCTCAAAATTTTTATGGATTTATTTACTTGCATGATGTTGGGATGTATCATTGTCATGATTCTATAGATGGAGAAACAGAGGCACAGAGAGGCCATCTAGCTTAGTCACATGAGGAACCAGTGGCTGATCAGGGACTTGAACCTGTTTGTCGGGCTGGTGAACTGTCCATTTCACCACCCTGGGTGCATCTACATGAGACGCTACCTACTGTACTGTAGCTCATTGCTATGGCAACATAGCATCACTGGGCAAACTGTGATGGCGATGCTACTGCATTGGAGCTGCTAAAAATAACTGTGTGGCAATGGGACTGTGCAGTAGTGCGCAGACTTTTAGTATTTGCTTAAGCAAGCACTAAATGACAGCACAGTAACAATTGCACAGTCCACCACACAAGTGGATGCCCCCCTTTCTGCTCACACTAAACCTAGCATGGACCCCACAGTGCTGGGTCTCATCAGAGTTCTATGTGTAGGAAGTGAACAGAGTATCAGGTAGAGAATGATGACTAAAAAAGAAACTGTTGCCTTTCTTACTAGATTAGGCAACCCTATGCCTGCTTAAATAGCTTCTTCACCTTGGGGATGTCTACATGTGCGAATGCTGCTAGATGGGGTTACTCTTCAGTAATTTACCCTGGACAGGCATCTATATATTCAGGCATTTGGGGGCAGACTTGCTCCCACTCTTCTCTGCCCCCTTGCAGCAGCCAGGGGGAGCTCTAGGCTCCCCCCCCCCCATCCAGTGCTAGCCCAGCAGTTGGCAGAGAGCACAGGACCAGGAGACAGCTGCTGCCAGGGCTGGCTCTGATGGTGGAGCCCAGGCTGGGACAATGCCCCCCTGTCTCAGCAGCAGTGAGCTAGGCAGGGATTTCCAGGAGCTGCCTACCAGCTGTCCTACCAGTGGGGCAGTTGGCCCTGAGCCAAGGTTGAGGGGGGATTCCCCCACAGTTGGGGGTTCACTCTTAGCAGTCTCACCAGTGGATTGGGGCAGGGGGCTGGGATGTCCCTGCCTTACAGCTTTTTCCCAGCCCTGTGCCTTGATTGCCCAGTTGGGGCACAGGACTGAGAAAGAGCTGTGGAGCTGGACCTTGCCACAGACTGGGACATTTCCCAGCCAGCCCTGGGCTGTGCAGGGATGTCTGCATGTGCAGCCTGGAGCTGGCTGGGACTTGCCCAAAATAGGCTCTGGGCTGCATGTGCAGAGTTCTGCATGCAGCCTGGGCTGGCCAGGATCTGTTCCAAGGTGGGTGGGGAACTCTCCCCATTCAGGGGGCTCCTGGCCCCAGCACTGCGATCAGGGACTGGGGCTGAGACATTGCTGTCTGGCGGGCTACAGTGGCAGAGCCCAGGCTTGGACAATGCCTCCCTGCCCTGGCAGCAGGAAACTTCTGGCCCAGGCTCTGCCATCACAGCCCACTCCAGCAGCAGGCAGTTCCTGGGGGCAGGGAGCAATCTCCTGGCCCCTGCTGCCTGGCTGACTGGGAACAAATTTGCTCTCAGTTGGCTGTCTACATGTGCCTTACTTTGCAGTACCTACTCTGCAGTTAATTTGCCATCTGCATTTATCTGCCAGGTAGCAAATTAACTGTGGAGTAGACCAGTTTACTTCACAGTAAATATCTGCGCATCTAGACGGTGATGCTTACAGTGCAGTAAATTGGTCTACTGTGCAATAAAGTGTCTCATATAGATGTGCCCCTTGTGACTTAATAGTAAAACTTTCTTGTAGATAGGACTGCATCAAGACCAAGATGACATAATGTGTATGTGTGTGCATGTGCCCACGCATGGGAGTGGAAGAACAAGGGAGAGGTTCATCTCTTTAGAGAGTTCAGTTTTGCTAACTGGAGACTTGTAGTATTCCATTGCTTCTCTTCCTCCAAGCAGTCCTTGTCTTTGAGTTGAGTTTAGATCTGACCAGTACTGACTCAATTCTATGAGTTTCTCCATTTTACTTCAGTTAGAACAAGATTGTCTATCACTTGTCATCAGTTCTAAACCTCTTATTGCCTATACGAAGTCAGCAGACGTTCTCGTCTCTCCCTCAGTTAGTGTCTGAAGCCCAAAACTGCCTTGATTGAATTCCTAGCACATTTAATATAGTCCTTGCTTAATGAAGTAGAAACTAAATGCACAGTAACTAGAGTTACTGCACAGACGTTCTGGAGCATGGGTTTTTAATGATGCTTCCTGCGCAGTCGCCTAATACTACTGTGCAGTAGTGTTTTAGCACAGTTTTTGCCCAGTGTGCTACTGCACAGTATTAGGCTACTACACATTAAGCATCGTGTAGTCGTGGTCACTGTTTAGAGACTATGAAACACTTAGTGGGGCATTAGTTTTCTAATGATGTATAATTGACAGGATCTCACCCTGAGAAAAAAATGATGTCTACTAGTTAGTTGAGGGTATTATGAGCCTGAACTGCTGGTTCTTACTTCAGGATCATATGTATATTAAAAGCTCAACTTTCCTTGCTTGTGGGTAGAGTGCTCAGTCCTTTGCACTGGTATGAAACAGAAGCAAGTCTGTGAACATAGCAATGAGTGTGAGTGTGAGTATGAGTGTGAAGAGAATGACACCACCTCCTTTTTTATCTCAAAGGGTTAATGCTGCTTGTTTAAAGACGTTCAGGCCTTCATATGGCACTTGTACCCCAAACTGAACCCTATTGTCCCACTGAAATCAGAATGACCAGGTGTTCACACTGTGATTGTTAGGAGTCAATAGAAAAGTGCTTTGCCTCAGATGTTTCAGCCCAGCCCTCATCACTTATACTGCATATAGGTTTTTGATATGATAATATACTACCTGAACTGGCAACTGCTGCTCTTAACAATAATAATGACAGTTGTGCAGAGGAAGACTTAAGAAACATGAGCTCACCTTTGGGAATAAAATGAAGCTAGTTTGACTTTCCCATAAGCTCCCTCTGTATTGAAGTGCATGTGTGTGTGTGATTGGGATAGTTACTTGCTTAAACAATCCCTTTGATTCCTTGAATCTAAAAAGTATATGGCTAGAAACAAAAATTGTGTGAGAGTTGTTTCTTGGTACCCTTTGACCTCAGCAGGCTCAGGAAGGTCACGGAGTATAGTGCGGTACAGCAGGCTGAGCATTAGGAAGCATTTCTCCTCTTTCTCTTGCACTTCAGATAGAAAGAATGGTGTCTGACTTCATGGACCAATGGTCTGACCTCTTCTGGTATCTGTTAAATTCCTATTGCAGACTGGTTTGGGCTCTATGATGTGAATCCAGATTTGAACTGGAACTCCCTAAAAATTCAGAAGCTTTTGCATTTTAATTTTGCCCTATTGTAATAATCATCATGAACCCAAACATCCAGATTTAGGAGATGATATTATTAATATTGGGGTAGGGCTTGTTGGTGAGTTCTGTTGTAGTCTATTTTATTTTACCTTTAATTTACCTTTCAATATGGCTGTACTAGGCTGTTATCTCAGCATCTCTATGAACAAGGAACTGCCAAGTACATTCTAAGAAAAGATGAGTGCATTGGTATATCTGCCAGGTTGTGTTAGTTTGTTTAAGAGGTTTGAATGGGGTCTCTGACCCCATCTGAGCCAGGTGTGCAGTAAGTGATGGCTCATGTGTCAGACTGGACTGTGGCTTTAGCAATTATTTTGAGACCATCCATTCAAACCTGTGAAACAAAAATGACCTGATCATTCAGTTGTAGTCCTTGTAGGCTGAACACTTCTTCAGCAAGGCACAGCAATCACCTCCTTAGTTTAAAGGCAGAAACTGGGGAGCAGGAATGGATGATGGACAGTATGGACTGATGTTGGTAGAAACCAATGTGATGGCATGAAGTGAGGCTGGATGTAGGAGACTAAGTCAGGGCATGTATCTTTGTGATTACTAGTAATATAATGGCTGTGCCCAAAAATGGCTTGTTGCAGGAGGCTGTGGTGGGAAATGTGTAGCTGAAGGTTTATTGTAAAGACAGGAGATTGTTTTGATAGGGTCTGGATATGAACTGAGGAGATGGAATTAAGCTCTAGCTCCACAATTCAGGAAGCTTCTATGTTCTGCTTTCTGTTCTAGAGTCAAATAAGGCTGCCAGCCAGTCCATATACCTATGGACAACTTCTCAAATACCAGGCAATGCTTTGTTCCTGCTGTCTAGTGCCAAGGACCTCTCAGACTATAGGCAAGGGAAGAAGTTGATGGGGAGAAATAGCCTGGGTGACTTGATGGCTGTGTAAAAGAACACCAATAAAACATCCCCCATCTTCTAACTGCCTTGACATGGCAAGGAGTGAACATATATAGTTCCCCTGGCATGAACAACTGGTGCCTCCCATGACTGGGGAGGCACCACGGTGGCTAGCGGGGACCACCCACAGCTGCCACCAGTGATGTTGGCAGTGGCAAGTAGCAAGTAGGGACCACACACAGCTGCTGCTGGAAGTGTCAGTGATGGTGGGGGAATGGCAAGCAGTGAGTGGGGACCACCTGCAGCCACCATCGACTGCATAGATGGTGAGGGGGGAGGCAGGTGCAGGCAGCAACCACCTGCAATGGCTTTGGTGGCGGCCAATCTCAGAGGGGGCACATGCCTCCCCCCCCCCCCCCAGTGTCCCCTCTGTGCATTGCCTATGTCTTCCAGGCCAGTTAAAGTCAATGGCAGGACCACCACCAACTCCAGTGAGGTTAGAGCAGGCGACCAAGAGTCAATGCAGTATTGCAGTCAGTGGAATTACTCTCTCACATAAATTTAGCTACATACACCTTATTAAGTCAGGACCATAGCTGTCATTGTTGCATGCTTCTTACTCACAACTGCTTCAGGCCATGTATTGACTAAGTTGACTCCACTTTCTCCTTCCCTCTTGGCTTATGACAAATTCTACTAAAAATTGTATATGGGACCTAATTTTAAGTGTCTTGACCAGCATTGGCCTGGCAATAATTATGAATAATTTCATATATAACATCACTCCTAGTTATAGCTGGGTGAAGTTTTTCAGCTTAAATGTAGCAGTACTCAACCTTTTAAATATGGCAGGATATAAATCTAAAACAAGACATATAATAATACTTTGCTTCACATTGAAAACTGCAGAGTCAGGTCAGCGGTAATAGTTTGAAAATTTGTGTCACCATTTGGAAAATTCCCCCAAAGTTTAAAAACTTTTCTCGGACACTTTCAAAATGAAATATTTCACATGTTTATTTCAAATGATGTTCTAATTTTATTTAGTTTTTAAAATATTCTTAAAATTGTTTTTAAAAAGAAAATTTTAGCTTCAGGTTGAAAAGACTATTTTGTTCAATTCCAGTTTAAAAAAATATTTTTCATTTGTTGAAGATTTTGAGTAAAAAAATATTTGGGGTATGCCTGAAATCAATTAAAACTAAAACTTTAAATTTAATACATTTAAAACACATTTGGAACTGCCAGCAAACTGAAAAAATCAATTATCCACATAGTTCTTTCTAATATAGCCATTGTACTTGAGAGATCTGTTGCATATTATCTAAAAAAATATTAGACTCAATGCTGAAGTGTGGGCTGTAAATATAACTTGTCTGGAAAAAAAAGAAAAACAACCCACCCTTTTTCAAAACCATGCATGGGTGGAAGACTCATGTTCAGCATTTAGAAAGCAGTGCAGCAAAGAAAGCTGCTAGAATGAGTTAGTGTTGTGGAAATATGGAATAGTATGGGGTAAGAATTGGAAAGGTTTTCTGTTATCACAATGCCATCTACTGGTTAAGATTTAGGATCTATTTTATTCCATCCAGGAAGAGCACACACCAACTGCTGCAGCTTCCTTAGCCTGACGAAGGGTTTTTGAACCGAAAGCTTGCTTAATAGCTATTCTCCAATCATTTGGGTTGGTCTAATAAAAGATTTCAAATTCACCCAAGGAACCGTGTCTGCCTAGGATCTGTTTTATGTATTTTACAATTATATTACCCAAGCACTGCACAGTGGTGAATATTTAGCTTCTCAAGACAGCTGTGTGGTAGAGAAACACTATTATCTTTAGTTTAGAGAGGAGGAACTAAAACACAGAGGGTGAATCTACACATGCATTTACTCTGGCCTAGATTTACTCTAGTATAAACTAATCCAGAGTAAATGTTTTTGGGCAGGCTACATATACAGGGATTAGGAAGCAGATTTGATTCTCTTTGCAGTGTTCCTGCAGCCCTGCAATGGGCCCCTGCTGCCACCGGGAGAAGCTTGAGTCTTCCTCCCTCTTGCCCCCCCGCCCCTCCCATTAGCCCTGGGGCTGGCAGGGAGCACAGGACCGGAGACAGCTATCTCTTGGCCCCAGGGGGCTGCCTGCTACCGAGGCAGGGACAATGTCCCCCTGCCCCAGCAGCAGGGACCTTCTGGCTCTGGCACCCCAATCAGGGTCAGGATTGGAAAGAGCTATAGAGAAGGGACAGGTCCCAGCCCCCTGCCCTGATCCGCTGGTGGGGCAGTTGGCAGCTGTTTTGCTGTTAGCTGCCCAATCAGCAGATCAGGGTAGGGGGCTGGGACTTGTGCCATGCCTGCAACTCTTTCAATGTCCCGTGCCTCAGTCACCTAACTGGGGCATGGGTTGGGTCCTGTCCCTGACCAGGACAGTTTCCAATTCCTGCTCTGCATGCAGATTAGGATCTCCCAGCACTGGCCTTATGGTAGTGGAGCTAGTGCTAGGAGATAAGGGTCTTCCTGCCCCCACTTCACCATCGTGATTGGGGAGAGTGGGGTGGGAGATAAGGATTGCTCAGCTTCCGCTTCCCAGTTGCGATCTCAGAGCAGGGGGCTTGGAGCTCCCTGCTGCTTTGGCAGGGGGACATAGTCCCCACACAGAATCATGCGGCTGAGCCTGCCCTGGCAGCGGGTAGCTCCCAGGGGCAGGGAGCTATCCTGGTGGACGGCTGACTGGGAGCACATTTTGCTCTGTCAGGCATCTACGTAAGCGCTACAGCACCATTGCCAATCTCAAGTAAATTTGCTACTTGCATTTGCAGGTAGCAAATTTACTCAGGATTAGGGGGTTTTACTGCGAAGTAAGCATATATGCATGTAGAAACACACACTTACTTCACAGTAAACTACGCTAACATGAAGTTAAACATCTCTTGTAGACATGCCCAGAGGGATTAAGTGACTTGCCAAAGGAGATGTTGGGATTTAGTTGCAAAGCAAAAAACTGAGTGAGATTTCCAAATCTCAGATTATTATGCTGAACGCTGGACAACCCTTCTCACATGGAGGGTTTTTTGGGGAGCAGTACTTAACAGTGGCATAACTACTAGGGGTTGGAGGAGAGAGGGGACAACAGATGCCAGGCCCAGGCACCAAGTTAGCTGGGGTCTGTGTGTATGTGTGTGCACAAAAATAGCAACTGCTCCTCTGCTAGCTCAGGGCACAGAAGAGCCCAAGTATGACTCTGATACTTCTTGCTATATAAAGTACAAGCAGTAGGAAAGCTGCCCTTTACTGACATCTATCCTTTAAGGATTTCTATTTGATTATTACAAAAATAGTGCCAGTTAGATTTCAAACAACAATCCAGGAAAAATAGTTTGCCTACTCAGTGGGTGTATCTACACATGCGCATTTACTGTCCAGTAAGTGAAATTACTGCACAGTATGGGTATGCATCTAGATGTACATGCCTGTATTGTGCAGTAAATATGGTGATTTATACGGACTTGAGTATCAAATTTACCCCTGATTAATTACTGCGCAGTAACTTTGTGTGTGTGGACTGATGGGACTAACTTGAGTCTCAAGCCAGTCCACACAGAGTTAATGTGCTTTAGCACCTGTACAAGTAGATGCTGGCCTATTTCTGCTTACTGCTCAGTAAGTTACTGTGCAGTAAGCAGGAATAGGGCAGCATCTATTTGTACAGGCGCTAAAGCGCATTAAAGCTGGCATAAATACATGTGTAGACACACCCAATGAGTAAAGTTTTTCTACAGAGAGATACTCGGTTAAAGCCTCTCTTTAGAGGCAGCAGGTCGGCACTCAGGGGACTTGTATGCTTGTCCAGGCTCTACAATTGACTTCCCATGTGACCTTGGAAAAATTCTTCCCCCCTTAATCGTTTTCCCTTCTGATCCTTTGTCTATCCTGTTTTATTTAGCTTGTAAATAGACAGAGTGTTTGTTTGTATAATGCCTAGCACAATAAACCCTTGATTAAGGTCTTTAGGTGTCACTGTAATATAAATAATTATAACTTTGTTAAAACTTTACTTAATTTTCCAAAACGAATCCCAGCACCTGCTGAGGCAGAAACAAGGCACAAAAAATTCAGCCTGATCAAGTAAAGTTTAGCAAGGGTTTAAGCATCTGAAAATGAGCCTTTTAATGGGAACAACTTTTTGCAATATGTGAGCAGAAATGAGGTAGCAGCTTCCCATCTGTATAGAGCTTCTTGCTGTTTAAGGTGACGGAGGAAACAGTCATATTTCAAAAGTTGTTAAACAGGGATATAGAATGACCAGGATACAGTTATGCAACTGGTCTGGCAAGTGTAATACCTTGGAAAGTCCTGCAAAAGCATAAACACTAGACTTGTGTAATTGTTCATTCAAATAAAAGGGGCTGGACTGTAAAGCACCCACTGCCTTGTGCTGTCTGCACAGCTATGAGCATGAACTAGACTGGAACACATAGGTCTACCTTGTTGCTAGTCACTCATCAACTGGGATAATGGGGACAGTTGGAGCCTTTTACCTGCCCCCTGCCCCTTGCCCACTTGCCTCCAACTCACTCATTAGAAAAGTGACTGGGGGGAGGGCAGCATTTTGAGCATAGGGAATTGGACCAGGCTTTATTTAGTGCCTCTGAAGTTTATGTACTGTGTTTTTTTTTCCAAAGGGGAAAAGCCTAGAAACATTTTGTGGAAGAGATAGGCAAAGCCAGGGATTATTTTAATTGGAAAACTAAGATATCAAATATGTTTTGCATACTGGTCCCATCCTGGGCATAGTTCAGAGGGACTGGGGACATGGACATATTGGTGTATAAATTAGATGTACAACTACTGATTTAATGAAATCCTGGTTTTATGGAAGTTGATTAATTTTGCAATTGACTTTAGCGGTGCCAGAATTTCAGCCTGAAACCCCCACAGGGGTATAGTCTTGAAGAGGAGAGATTCTGCATGTATCTATACCAAAGCAGCAAATGCTTCAGTCTCTCCACTGAGGAAATAAACCTTGGATTTCTTTCATTCCCACATAATGTACACCAATCCCAACAATGAGGCACTGAAAATACCTTGGGGGCATCCCAAGGCATGTTTTGTGAGCACACTGAAAACCCAGGTCTTAAGTGCAGGGTCAGGAAGATACTCTTAGGGTATCCTCTTTATATTTATGGGATTAACTAGGTGGGATTTATTTCTCCAGCAGTGACACTGCATTCTCCTGTTATAGTGTAGACATATACTCTGTAGTCTTCTGGGACCTGATTCTCCAGCTGCTACTCTGTTCTGGAGAAATAATAGGACCCTTCCCCACCATCTTAAGCATTTGGCTTTCTCTGAAGTGTAAAAAAGAATAGGGATGATGGTGCACAGGCTAAAGAAATGTGATGCAAGAACCACCTTAAAGATTTAGACTGGGATTTTCAAAGGAGCCTAAGAGAGTAAAGGTACTCAGCTCTCCTTGACTTCTGTAGGGCAAAGGCTTCTCCCTCGTAGGTCTCCCTGACGCCAGTGAGAGTTATGTTTCTTAGATGCTCATTCTCTGTTGCTGTTTTTTTCCTTTCTCTTCTGGAACATACTCCATGTTGGCCTCATTTTCTCAATGACTCAGGAGAGTCTCTTGTGATGCATCCTCTGGGAGAGAAGGCCCTTTCTATTGTGGCTGTTTTGAAAGTCATAGGCACGTTTTCAACTCATTTCACTACAACGTGGCAAACTGTATTCAGAGCAGGATGCCAAATGCCCTGAATACAAAAACTCAGGAGGGAGAACAGGGGAGGAAAACTTTAGTTACTCTGGTGTTCAAATTTCCTTCCCAGCCCTGAAGTACATTATTAAGCAAAAATTTCATTTTGCTGCAACTTGAAAGTATTGTTGACAGAAAACCAAAGGCATTGTTGTCAGACACATACACCAGGGCATAGTGAATGCTGCACAGCCATTTCCTTTCTGTTCCCTTGATTCGTATCTTTCTGAAGTGTTCAACTTTCATGCTGAATTTGCCAAGCTTGTTTTCTGGTTTGAAAAAGTTTGAGCAAGCACAGTTGAGGGGTTATTTTGAGTTAAAATGGAAAAATATATTTTTTTTTCTTTATGAGTGGGTCTAAAAATTGCAATGGTGAAAGTTTGATGGTTGCAAATTGTCATAGAAACAATCTACCCAAAGGAGCAGGGCATGGTCTGGGGGGGAGGGAGGAGAGGGAAATATCTTTCGATTGTCCAGGAGGTAATCATTTGGAAAGCAAGTTGATACTAGGCCTGTGTGAATAGGGAAGTATTCGATTCGGATTTGGATTCAGCTGATTCAGAGGACAATGATTTGATTCAGAAATTTGGTTCACTGAATTGATTCGGCCAAATTGGCTTTAGAAGATTTGGTGCTGATTTGGAGAGATTTTGTGATTTGGCCATAGACTATAATGGGGAATAATTGAAATACCTATAACTTTGTCATTTTGGGGCAGATTCGGGTAAAAACAGCAGGGATGGTATCCCCTTTCTAAGGGCATGAAGCCTGCTAAGTTTCAAGGAGATAGGTACAGGGGTTTCTGGGAAACTGCATGTCAAACTGCTGAAAGCAAAACTCATGTCACTTGTGTGTGTTAAGGCAGATTTGGATGAAAACAGCTGGGGTGGTAGCCTGTAACAGGGGACCGTCCCAGTGCTGCTTAGATCTCTGCCCACCCACTTGTTTCCAGGCCAGCTGCCCACTCCTCTTTTGCTCAGGCAGAAACAGCTGATAAAAGGGACAGAAAGGCTGCCAACAAAGGCTTATATGCTGTTTCTACATCCCTCCACCAGAGAACTGTGATTGGCAGGGGACTCAGGGAAAGATCACAGTCACTGGTCAGTTACAGATATCAATTTCCTGCCCCCAGTTTCTGTTACCCTGAAAGATTGCCTTCTGGATCTCCGAATCATTTTCTGAATCTTTCCCAAATCGATTTGGAGAGGTTTTTTGGTCTCCCGATTTGATTTGGATTCTGTGATTTCAGCCTCCAAATTAGGCTGAATCTTCTCCAAATTGAATCAGGGACCAAAGCTTTGCACACCCCTAGTTGATACCATGTGTAGTATTATTTGGAGACAGGGGAGTTAAGTACAGGGGAAGAAGGACTGCCTGGTGGTAGTCTGGGATTTGAGATACAGATTTAAGTCTCTGCTACTGACTTCCAGTTTCCCCATATGGGAAATCACAAAGGGCATTTCTACTTTGCCTTTGCTGTGGAGCTCACCTTGTCCACTCACCCCCACCCCATGCTCACCAATTCTTGAAAACTAGATGGCCTATTCTGAGCATGTGTCCAATGCAACTTTCAAACTGTCTTCTGTGGCAGGTTCACTGCCATGTTCTGGGTTCACCCTCAGGCAGTTAAGGGGCCTCATTTTGGGGATTTGACAAACACAGAGCAGGAGCAAAGGTATGGGGTATGCTTTCATGATGATGCTTCTGGGAGCCACACAGAGATCATGTAGATGTGTCTTCAAACTCTCAATATAGCATTATTTTCTCAGTGCCTCAGTTTCCCTTCTGTAAGAGAGAGTCAACTGTTCTTCCTGCCTTCCCTCCATGACCAAGGAGGTAAATGCACTGAGGATTGTAAAGTGCTTAGGTACATACTTCAGGAGCAGAAACCATGCTAATGCCTTAGAAAAGTGCACTGCCTGTATATTCATAAGAAACTCCTGAGCTTCTTGTCATCAATGGAAGTATTTTGATGGGATGAATGCCAGACCCCAAACATCCAGGCTATATATCTCTGAACAAACTGGTGACAAGTAATATTTATGCCAAGCTGGAAGTAGGGGAGTGGAGTTTGGACTCTAGAACAAGTGTAATATAACACACAACAGACAAAGAGTAGGTGGCAATGTCTGCAGTGGTACAGGTGGGAGTGATTCTGTTCATCTGGTTCATGGAGTGTGCTTTCTTTCTGAACTTTAGAACAACTTTTTTCTGACTGGATATTTTGTGTGGCACATCTCTCTCACTCTCTCTAATATTTTATATAGATATAGATCGCTCTCTCTCTCTCTCTCTCTCTCTCTATATATATATATATAATTTTATATATTTGGGGAATAGATTGGGCACTTGTTATCCAGAGTTTACCTTCTACAAACACGGGCAGAAAATCCCCAGAAGAAACTAGCTGCCTGGGAAAGGGTTGAGAAGTACCTGCACTGGAGCCGAAACGCAGAGGCTCTGATGAAAATGGAAAGCAACAACAGACATTATCCAAATGTTGTTAATGAAAAGGGGAAAAAGAAGGTTTCATCTGCATAAAGAATCAAGTTTCAGATTGACTTTAGACTGTTTCAGCTGCTGCTAACTGAATGGTCTCTTAACAGGTTTGGACACTGTCCCACTGGTCTAGCTAAAAAGATACAGTTACTACTGGGAATGGTATTGGACCAGTTCCCACACATGTCAAAAGATAGTGAGTGCACTGGAGGTTTTCCCATAGGACTCAGCAACTTCCTTTCCTCTGCAGAGGGAGATTAGAGAACCCTAGAGTATGCAGGGGTTGCACCATGCAGGAAGAGTTGCAGCCAAAATATTTCATCAATGATTTTTTGGGGGCGTGCTGTAGTTCTTGATTGCCCAGCTTGAGGCAGCTTCTTCTTTTGTATGGCTGATGTAGATACAGAACAGCAACTATAATTTTACATTTAGATTGTTGAGCCAGACAATTGCATCATGAGCAGCAGAGTGCATTGCTGTGATACCTCCTTTATATTTGTGGACTGGGCATTGAGTCATAATATGTTCCACATTCTGTTCTGGGTGACCACAGTCACATAGTGGAGAATTTTTAATTTTCCATTTTTGCATCAAGTATCTGCACCTCCCACCCACATTTCTACGGGAAGTGAGGCAGCTGAAAGGTCCTGAGTGTTCCCTCTCTGAAAAACTGGCTAAAGAGTCTCAACACTGAAGATGCACCCCAATCTGTTTATCTTGGGTACTGATAAGGCCCCTTTTGTGGTTGCACTTGAATACCTTGCAGTCATTCACACTTCCATTCCTGCTGTGAGGTATGGCACTGCCCTTGCCACCTTTCTCTTTATAGAGAGGGAAACTGAGGGACTTGGCTAGGATAAGGAAGAAATCCTAAGGTAAATTGACATGATCTTTTGACTAGGTGACTGCACTAATCACTAGATGATCCTTCCTGCCCATATTCCTTTTATAGTACTTGGAAGAGCTCAGTATCAGGAAACTGTGCAGGATTCTGATCCATTGTGAAAATCCTGGGTCTAGACTGGTATGCAAACAAGAAAAACTACAACCAAATCCTGCTTGGAGGTGGTAGGTGGACTTGCTGACCTCTTGAGGTCCCTACCAGCCTCTTTTCTCCTATGATTTCTGTCTCCAAAGTTGAGGAAGGCATACAGTATATTACCACCAGTGGGGCTGTCCTGTAGTTGTTGATTCTAACAAAACTGCCAAATTTAAGGGAGGAAGGGTACGTAATGCTTGATTTTTTTTTTATAATGTTAATAAGAATGGCTTTCTTCAGAAGCTTATGCATTACATAACAGTACCGTGTCCATAAGAGGCATGACTTTGCATACCTACTATTAAAGGAATAATCACAATGAGTAATTTACAGAGACAGACCTCCCAGTGGCATTTGCTAAATCAAAGGCTTTGATAGCTGAAACATACTGCATCAGAGACTAGGAGATTGATTTTATATTTTACTAAGCATATTTATTCCCCAGCTGCTATGATGCTTTTAATATTCTAAACAGATTTGATCAAAACATTTGTTAGGAATAATATATCTGATTTTGAATTTTGGCATTTTTTCCTGATTTAGGAAATTATCCCTGTTCAGAAAGAGATCTTCAACACATGCTCAAAGTTAAACAAATACTTAAGCATTTTTTCTGAATTGGTGACTTGATCATTAGCAAACATATCTTTCATTAGCTCTAATAAATGGTCCAAGAATGCAAAGTGATTTTGCGTTTTGATTTATTTTTTCCCCTCAGTCATTGAACAAATCATTCCCATGTTGGCATTACTAATCCAACTCTCTTTGTGAGAATGGGCTTGGTTTGATAGATGGTGAAATAAATTTTAAAATTGACTTTAAGTGAATAAGAATTAAGACGGACTCCAAGATTTGTCCCAAAGAAAAATAATACTATGCACTTCCATATCAATAACTATAGTAGGGCTGGAGTATTGTAGCCACGATGATCCAAGCAATGTACAAGAGACAAGGGTTTTTGTAATTTTTTTTTATTGGACTAACTGTATCATATGTTAGACAAGCTTTTGGGCACCAGATGCTTCTTTTTCAGGTTTAAAAAAATGTAGCCTGGGAAAGAAGGGCACTTCATGTCCAAAAGTTTATCTAACATCTTTCAGTTATACAGTTGGTCCAAGAAAAAGTATCACAAAAACTCATGCTTCTCCTATCAATAAATGGCCAATATTTACAAAGGCTGTTGCCTAAAGTTAAAGCACCTAAATATAAATGGACTAAATTTTCAAGGTGCTGAAATTCCATTGGCTTCAGGTCTTTACATCTGGATTTGGGTGCCTAACTCATGCCTCAAACTAGTTAAACATCATTGGTAGTTAATGGGATCCTATACTTTGGCTTGTTTATTTAGATTGCATAATCTTTGAATCAAATGCTGTGAGTGTGTGTGTGTGTGTGTAATTTATTACACACATACTGATTATAATAGTAAACAGTATAGCATAATATATGGTATACTGAAGGACTCCAGGAGCTGGAGTTTAAGAAAGAACCACCAAATGCTTGCAATTCATGATAATATAGCAATAGTTGTCAATATGGCAACTGAGATCAAGGCCCCTTTATACTATGTGTTATGTTACCATCGTGACAGCTCATTCTGCCTTATCATGGGCCATGGCATTTGGTGGTTTTTTCTTAAGTTTCAGATCCTGGAGCCATGCGACTGTGAGCAATCCTATCTTCTCCCACCGCCGACACTGCCTCCTCCTCCTCCTTCTTCTTCTCCTTCCTCCTAGCTCTTATAGGTGAAGGGAAATATGGCCTGAATGAAGAACATAGGTTAAAAAAACACAGATGTTAAATAAAAGGCACCACTATGTGCTTTTCATTTTGTTTTAACTTTTCATAATGGGTTTATAAGCCCATCTCCTGACTTTTGGGGTTTGTCGCATAAATTTTGAATTCGTGGGACTGGCTGTATTGCAGTTGGCTTTGCTATCCCACAAATCACAAGAAAAGGTGTTACACACTACATAGAGAAAGGAAAATGTCCTGTACAGAATTACCCAGCCCCATCCATGAGGAGCGGTTAGTTCCTAAACCTTTATAGTGATAATTTCTTCTTTCCTACTGTCTTTTTTTCTCATAGTCAGATCTGCACATGTTTGCAGGATTAGGGCCCTAAAGGCAAATCCTCTGGTAGCATGAATTGGTAATTCACACCTGCTGAAGATCTGGCTCTTCATGGTTAATGCCATGAATACAGTGAATTGTAATGGCCATGATGTGTGACAGATAATCTCTCACCCTGGCCCCATAAGGATTTACACATGTGCTTAACCTGAAGCTGGGGGACTACTTACACAAAAGTTAAGCTGCTGCGTATGCCTGTAGGACCTGGGGCTAATTCAGTGCTGTGTAGAATGTGCTAACCTTTTAAGATCTGTTCCAAACCCTAACAAATAACATGATGCATTTTTTTTTAATTTTTAATTTCCACAAGGACTTTGAGCAGAAATGTTGCTAGCACATGTTCCCTTTTTGGGGATAGGTCTGCAGGCCTTTATTTATATGTAAATAGTTTTAATTCCTTTCCCTACCAACTATCCAAACTTTTTTATTTTGGAAAACCCTATAAATGTTTAAATATTCCACCATGGCAAATTAAACTAAGAGTCTTTGTAAAATAAAACTAGTCTTTACAGGTTTGTTATGAGCTACTTTCTCTGAATCTGAGCACCGTCTCCACCAGAGGAAGGAAACAGTAAAGTTCTCACAGAGAGAGAGAGAGAGAGAGAGAGAACATTTACCACTCAGTAAAAGGGCCTGGGGTTTGCTGGATGAAAGCTTTAATTTAGCTCAAGCTTACTTCTCGTGAGTTCATTCTGAGAACCAATGAAAAGAGATTATTTTTGGACTGAGAAATATCCTGGCTCCTTTTACTGTAGTTTAACAAAATTAAATAGAGATATCCAGTCGAGTCCTATGATTCTTGGAAAAGGGTAGCACTAAGAGACAGCTCAGTGATAATTCCCCTGACAGAGCCAGGGAGTATGCTTGTGCGTGTATGCACATGCATGTGTGCTTGCATAAGGACCACATGGTTTTCCTTTTTACCATGCCCCCAATAGTACAACCTCTTGTGGAAAGTGTGGAAGGACTGGTGAAGGTCACTGTCTGCAGCTTCTCCCACCTCCACATCCTGTAGGCACATCTACTGCTTGGGTATCCTCCTCCAAAGCAGTATAGAGTCTTGTAGGGACTGTGTTGCTAGGAGTGAAGTCCTGCAGGGGCTGTTCAGTAATTGCCACAGAAGAGACCCAACAGAAGTAATGTAGCTTGAGGGAGCATTACCTCCTGCCCCAAATAGGAATCCAGGTACATGGGATACAAGAATACAGCCCCTCCTGTGCCCTATGCTTTCTTATACCCATTCCTTTATGTGCTCCATAAGAAGGGCCAAACCAGGTAAGATGATACTATATAATTGCTCTCTTTCAGAAATGCTGTGATTTGCTTGTGGATTCCCACAGCATATGGCTCTTATGGGATGACCTGGGTTACAGAGACATAAATTCATTTATATATGCCACTGAAGACAACTATAAAAAATGACAGATGCCTTGCACTATTCAAATGCTTGAAGCCGCTTGTCCTTCATCCTTGTGGAACACAGTGCAAAGTCCTCTGTGGTCCCAGTTTGAAATATCCCAGCTGCAAAGTAGGAGCCAGAACTCAGCTGGCAGAGACTGGAGGACTTCAGTGCACACTAGCAGAAGATCTGGTCTTATGTTTCTTCACTGTTGTGGGCAAATGAGTACAGGTACAGTAACCGCTCACCTACACTCAAACCAAACCTAAGAGGAAATTCTTGTGGGTTGAAAAGTCACGTAACGCAACTTTGGTGCTTATATTTTTCCTTTTTGCATATCTTCTGCCTTTTTTACTACAAAGGAATGCCATAAAAATACGTTTCTCATAAGAATTCCTGCCCAGTTGCAGTGTCTCAAGAACTTCAGGTTGATTTGTGTCAGTTTGCTTAGTTACTAAAGGCAAAACTCTTTTTGGTGTAAATGCAGAGAAACTCTCTTGACTTTATACTGAAACAGTTTGAATCAGATTGTCTGCTGGGGAAAAGTGACAGGTCCATTGACTTCAATTTATTCCAGCTAAAACTGGCCTATAGATTTCATTGGCATTTCTTGGGATTGACACGACTGAAAATGGAATGAGAATCCAACTTTTTTTTTTTTGGAAAAAATTACAAATTAAACTGATGCTTTGGCATTTGGAGTTTCTTTGCAGCCTGGCTGGAGCCAGTGGCAAATATTGGTCTATCAGATTACTGATTACCTCTGACAGGCTATTAAAAAAAATATCAGCATCATGGTGGTTTAATCCAAATGCCCTGAATTTGTCAGCTGCATAAATCGACGGAATAGCAGGGGAAAGAAATAATATATCATAAAACAGGCAGCAAAATCTCTCAAGAAGGGGTGCTAAGCATCAACCTCTTAATCTTCCACCCTGAATTGCTGCTTGCTGCCAAACACATTGTAGCCCAGTGTGTGTGCAGTGTTTATGGTGCATAATCTGTTGTCACTGAAGCCGACAGCAAATTCCATACTCTTGCAGTTGATGATAAATAGATCTTTTGAAGGTTGTAATTTCTCGTTTAAGTGATGCCAGTTGCAAATACTTTGTGCTGAGGAATAATCCTTTGGTGCCAAATAAAATACAGTGGAAGTCTGTGGCATGTTTTTTAGCGTATTGTTAGTTACAGCCCGCCTGACAGAGCACATTCTATGCTGAAGATAAATGCTTGGAAGACTCTTGCCAACTTCAGTCCAAAAGGGCTTTTCTTGGATGTTCTCTTCTCTGTGGAAAATGCTTCTCTGTTTTTCCAGCAAACATTTAATGAGCTGCATTTTAAAAACCCATTTCAGGGTCAGACAGTCAATTCTGTATTAAGGGCTCTTTCCTAACTAGATTTGAAGCCCCTAAGGTCTGTAGTATTTTTACATTTAGTACTTACAAAATAGTTTTCATATTCCAGGAATGATAATATCAACTTCAAGTATGTTGTGTACTCATAAGACTGAGCAGGAAACTGAGGCATGCACAGGTGAAGTCATTTTCCCAGGGCAACAGAAGAAACCATAGGAAAAAGATGGGGAAATCAAGACTGAAGGGGTTGGGACAGTTCATGCTAGTGGGAGGTTGGTGGACTTGGAGTTACCTCTCTGTCACATGCTTGATTAGCAGGCTCTGAAATGAAAAGGGTAGTAGGCAGCAGTTTGTGGTTTAGTTAAGAAAGCTTTCTTGAATTCTTCTGTTTCAGGGTAAGAGGTTAATCTTCTTCAAAGGATGTGTTGTCTTCCCCAGTTAAGCAGTGTAATGTTCTAATCTGTCTTTTGCTAGCCTGGAAAGACTCTCAACAGCTTTACAGGCCACGGCTCCAATTTCTGTTAGTACCACCTGAGCATGAATGAGAATTTCTATGAGTGAAGGATTGTAATACTGGGCTTGTTCTTGAGTGATTATTTTTGATGTCCAGAGAGACCATTCCCAAGTTGGATGATGTCAGCAAAGTGGTTTTGTAGCTCCTCAGAGCAGAATTGCTGGGTTTTGGAGGCCAGTACAAGAAAATGCAGTTTGTAAAACCAGTCCACAGCCTGAGCAGTTCTGTGGCATGAGAGCTATGGCACTATGACAGCAGGGCGCTATGGCGGAAGAGAAGCAAGATTGCTTGGCCTCTCTCACAGCAGAAGTCAAGGTTTGTGAGAATTGCTTCTGTCCGGGCCTCTCTGTGTCTTCTGCCATCAATGTGCCTTTCTGCTTGTCTGATTAAATAGTTTAAGAAAGAGCTATGTAAATACCTGTGAGGAGAGGGAACACATCATTGTCAGGGGTTGTCAGTCACTTCAGTTAGACAGTGGTTGTAGTCTCTTTCTAATTCATCTATCCTCTTGACTCATTAGTTTGGTAGCATTTGCTTAAGAAAATTTTGGAAAGAAACAGCTCCATGAGCTTTTGTGGTTGTAGCACTAGATACTTCCTGCTTGGAGAGTGGGAGAATTTTGAAGTCCCCCTGGACACAAGGCAGTGGTCTGAAGTAAACAGAAGTGTGATTCTGTTGTATTTACTCCCAAGATCCTTCCACTTCCAGAGGTGGTTGGTTGTTTATGTAGGCCTAGAAACTAGCTAAGAGAAACCCCATTGTTTCTGGATTGAGCTGTTAGATGTTTCGTCAACACAAATATGAAGGTATTGAAATTATAGGAGGCAGGTCTTCAAGGAAACCATTGCCTGCTGATAGCCTAAAGATGAACAGCATACGTGCATTCACCCTGTTTCTGGCCTCACAGGTTGAATGGAGGTACTAAGCAAAATCTTTTGAACAGTGGGCAAGACAGGCAAGGTCATTTTGAGTCCTCTGTGAATGGTGAGCCAAGTACCATGTTTTCTAAAGAACATATACTAAGCATGTAAGGATTAGGACTGTGCAAAGCTTCAGTACCTGATTTGATTTGGCGGAGATTGGGCCCTATTTGGTGGCTGAATCTCTGCATCCTAATTGAATCAGAAGACACTTTAATCTCTCCGAATTGAATCAATTCAGAAAATTTGGAGATTCGAACATAGACACAGCTTTAAATGTTTTTTCTACATACCTCCAGGTAGCAGGGGCTCATGAGTGCTGTGATGCTGGGGCACATGGGGTGTCACACTGGAGCATGGGGGGGGCTCCCCATAGCATTTAGCGGCAGACCCAGAACTGGACCAGAAGCACTTCCAGTCCACTTCTGGGTCTGCTGGGGAATGCGCAGTGTGGGGGAGGCCCACACCCCTCTGGCTCAGTGACTGGTGCCTTCTGGGTCGGGGGGCATCTGGCATCCTCCCGTGGCTGGGGTCCCCCCCTGAGGTCTACTGGGGAATGCACCAGGGGTGTGGAGGGGGCCCTTTTGCACGTTCTCTGGTGGACCCGAAAGTGGACCAGAAGTACTTCCAGTCCACTTCTGGGTTCATCGCCAAGCACATGGAGGGCCTCCTCCAACAGTCCTTTGGGACACTCCATCTATCCCAGCATCATAACATTCACAAGCCACACTGGTACCTCGAGAAAAAACTTTTAAGCTGTGTCTGTGACCAAATTGCTGATTCTCCAAAAGAGCATTGAATCTTCAGATTTGGATTCAGCCAAATTGAATCAGGGACAGTGATCCGAATCAGAGTATTGAATCGCTGTCCCTGATTTGGGCTAAATCCGAATCGAACAGGGCCCTCTTTGCACACCCCTAGTAAGTATATAGTTAGTCACTGATGACAATATATATGTCATTACTGTTTGTCCCACTGGACTAAATTAATCTCTGGTACATCTTCAGAGGTACACTGTGCTTCTCTTTGCCCATGTCTGTCTCTGTGCCTTTCTTTTTTTGTCTGCTGAGCACTTGATTAGAAGACTGAAAAGAGCCTGTTCTTCTGTATTAGATTTCCCTTACATAGTTTGGACATTTTTGCAGTCTTTAGTTACCAGCAGGACTTTTTCCACGTATCTTCTGTTGTGGCTTTGTATAACTATCAATGCTTTGATGATTAAATACATTTGATTTGTGGTTTCTGTGTTCGTTAAAATGTATGTTTGGAAAGCTGATAGAGTGATTAGTGAATGTAAGTAATAAGGGTCTACTGGTTCTTGTATAACAATAAGACAGTTATTCTTGGATAACACGGAGGCAACAAAGACTACATAAGGGTGGCTGACAGCTGCCATCTTGGCTGCCATAGGGATTGAACTAAATATTTCTGTGGATAAAAACTGCAATTTCCTAAAGCAACCTAAGTTTTAGGACAGCTGTAAAGGACCCACCTGCTCTGGATCAGTTGCAGAGTGAAGCTTGTTACATATATCTGTCAGTGGCTTACAGCTGTGTGTTCATTTGAAACATATTTCATATTACAAAAATGATGACTTCCCCCCATTCAACAAAGAACTAAGTGTGGAATCCTGACTATAGTCTCATTTAATAACAGTTATGACTAGAAAATATATTCTAGGACATATGCTAATACACTAAGCAGAATGATGATGGTTGATTAAAATGAAATTAATACAAAGTGCCATTTGTGGTACAATGTACTTGTTGCAATGTAACTTGTAACAACTTGCTAATTTTTGTCATTTTACTTTTTCTAATATGCAAAAGTCAGTACTTTTGCAATGCGTCTCCCAAATGTCGTTGTAAATTTATAACTATAATTTTGCTAATGCTTTAGAAAAGAACTGCTAAGCACAGTATTGCGAATAATGTGACTAGATGATCTCCTGAGGTGACTTCCAGCCCTATTTTTCTGCAGTTCTCTGGGTATTGACATTATGGTTTAGATTCACTATACTTTATTATGATTTTTTTCTATTACTCAGTATTATACCCTATAAACAACTAGATCTGAGATAGGTCTCATTGTGCCAGGAGCAGTGGAGACAAGCAGACAGACCCGTCATGTCCTGAAGAACATACATTCAAAGGCAGGAAAAGAATTGGAAGGATAGCTGAAGCTCAGAGGTGAAATGTTTTACCCCTAATTCTATAGGAGGTCAGAGACAGGATTTTTTTTTTTAAATTCGTGATTAGAGAGGATTAAAATGTCTCATCAAAACAACTTTTCAGCGCAAAACTGATTTTCAACTGAAGCAAAAGTATTCACTTTATGCCTAAACTTCCACATTTTTTCCATGAAAAAATAAAAAACAAAACTAAAATATCTTTGGTGAAAATATTTTCATTCTGGTAAAAATGTTCAGGTTCCCATTACAATTTTGGTTCAGATTTTAATTTTTTGGTTTCAAAGTTGACTTTTTTTTATCAAAACTATTTGGTAGTAAAATGTGTGTGTGGGCGCGGTTAACAGATTTTCTTTTTAGTATTCCCTTGCCACCATGAAAAGTATATGAGGTTTTGAGGAGAAAAAAAATCCCGTAAAAATTATTGGCATTTTTGCACTCGACCAATTGTATTGCGTTTATCAGTGCCTATATTGACAGCCCTTTGGGGCAGAAATTTTATGTATGGAGCTGTGCAGGCTCCTTTGCACTGCCCTGCCAATGTGTCTAGACAGAACATAACTACAGGGAAAGACAGAAGCTTATTATTTGGCCCATCCAGGTTTTGACCTTTTTGATGAGACAAGCCTGCAAATTGGAGTTTTCTATTGTTATGGTTGCCTTGCATCCTCTTTTTAAGTGGCCCAGTCAGTGATCACATAAAAATGATTGTTGTTCATGGAACCAATGAAGCCTAGAGGCTGAAGCAAGAGTCTTGGGTTTTGAGTCCTTATTCTTTTAAATTGTTATCTGGGGCTGGACATTTGATCTTTCTTTGCTTCAGTTTATTCTTTCAGAAAATGAAGACTATGATAATAGTCACATAACCAAAAAAGGTATATTGAGATTTATTAACTAGTGCCTTTAAACTATCTTGGGACCTTTTATGTTAAAATGCAAAAAAACCCCAACAATGTGCTCTTATTGACCTGCACCAGACAGAAAGTTTAGGCATGAAGGCTTTTTATAGCCCATAACTGATAAATCACCCAATCTTCCAGGTTGGGGTGCCTGATATTTTAAACCAGATTAAGGGAAGTGATAGGCCTGGCTGTTTTATAAATATTCATCACATGGACGTGAAAATTATTATTTAATATTGTAGTGTAGATTCCAACATATCACTCACTATCCCAATTCTCAGAAGTCCTGATGATAATGATTCTGCCTCTTCTACTGGGAATATTTTTTGCTTTTCAGACTTCAGTGAACTTTGTGAAAATATATTGGTTTCCATTTCTCATCCTTTTGATTTAAAACCTCCAGATAGTTGTTTGACTTTGGCAAGAGACCATTCAAAATACATTCCAAATATTCATCATTCCAAAAGGTTAAGAAACATAAGATGCAGCAATTTTATTAGCTAATGTGAAATGCATTTGTATAGGACAGTATAGAAGCTGGGTGAGAAGCTAGTATCAACATAAACTGCTGTAAATCTAGAGAACTCCAGTCATGTTAACAGATTCACCTTAGATTTATATAAGTATAGACTAGAGCTGTACCTGGCACATTGCTCTTTATAATTCTTCAGAACCTTGATCATGCGTGTGATAGGCCTTATTCCCCCCGTTTCTATGTCTTCTTCCTGCCTGGCCACTCTTGTGTCTTCTGTGGCAGCCTGGGGGATGTCCAGATGCGAGACTCCCCCATCCCACTCATAGTCTGAACTGTGGCACTAATTGCATCTGCCATATGCCCCTTTTCTCAATCCTAGAGCCACTTATGGAAATCACATGCCTTAGTCATACCTATCCCTGTAGGCTGCTGGGGTCAGGAGGATTTTTGACCTTGCCTTTCAGTTAAAGGAATGAGAAACTTCATTGTTGGGTTTGTTTAAATAGATCTAAACTCTCAAATCCCACAGATTCTGTCTAGATGCTAGTAGAGCTAGATAAAAATATTTTGCTTCTGTGGAATACATTGACTGTCTGGATGCTCTGGTCTTGGAAGAGGTATGTACCTGGGAAGCTAATAACCAGGCTTAGGTTCTGTTGTTACTGGATTTTGTATACCATCATTTTTTCCAGTCCCAATCAGGAGGGACCCATAAAATGCATTAGTGGTTAAGATCTGGATTTCCAAATGAAGATCTGCTAACGGCTCCAACACAATTCATACATTATTTGGGGAATAGGTCTGATTTGGTTAAAATACATTTGTTTTTGGATGTTAATGAAAGGAAAATGTCACCTTCAGAGACCTGATCTTTATGTTCTCACATTCTTTTGTGTCTCATATTTTTCCTGTAACATCCTCTTAGTACTGTAAATGGCAGCACAATTGATCCATATTTTTCCTGTAACATCCTCTTAGTACATGTAAATGGCAGTACAATAAAGTTCCTTGGTAACAAGAGCTGGCAAATAAGGTGAGCTGAAGTCTGACATTCTTGAGCTTTTTGCGGTCTGTGTATTTAAATTGTAAACAGATGAAATATCTATTGAAAATAATGTTCTTGTTTACTGGCAAGGCCAGCTGGCATTTGTATCACAAAGGCCATTGTCTATTTGTTCACATGGCCTGTGCATAGAAAAAAACATGTCAAAGTGAATTTCCAGATACAGTTAGGATGGGGCTATATGATAATGACACTTCTCAGCAGTGGAGAGAGGCCACTCGGGGACCTAAACAAGCAAAGACATTCATGAATCAAGTAAGATTGAGTAAATGTTTTCCAGTGCAGGCTATTGGGAGTTCTGGGTAATTTTGTAGAGTATTGTGGCAGCCTCAGAATTTGGAAGAGGCCATTAGAAGTGCACAAATGTTTGGTTTGCAATATATGTCGAGTTCTTCTTGCGAACTTGGGTTTTTAAAATGGTTTTGTGCAACATTTTCCTTAATGTGCCCCTATTTCTCAGGTGAGCTCACTTGTGTTTTGCTGCTTTTTTAATTTAAATAAAAAGAAATAGTCACATGCATTTGCCTTCACAGAGGGGACTGTTAATGAGAGAAGCTAGAAGACACGTAGCAGAAAAGCTCCTCAAGCAATCTGGCCTTTAGTCAATACTTCAACAATAAGTGAAATACGATGCATTATAGAATCCACAGTCCAGGGGAATGGCAGCTGAGGTGGCCTTAAGCTGGCCTTCCACTGAATCCTGGGACTCTCTGGGGACTGGACAAGTCCCTAGTGTAGCTTTGGTGAGTTTTTCTTGTGGGCTGCACTGCTGCCTGAAGTCTCTGCAGCACTGAATGCTGTGATACCACCTTCCTAGCGTCAGGATTTGCAAGCAGTCTTGTAGAAGTCTTCTGCAGTATTTGCATCAAAGGACTCCTTCCATCTATGAGATACTTACAGACCCATGATACAGTTCCAGGATGGAGGGGAGGATCCTGAATCACTATCATCAAAGCCTTGCATTTTGCCAGAATGGAACCATGTTAACAAATGCCTCCATTTGTTTGTTTAAGACTTTTTATAAGTCTGATCTAAAGTTGGCAAGCTAAATTCTGCCTTCTTACACATCTCATGCAACCTGTTTACTTCAGTGAGTTTGCTGAAGAGTCAAGTCACCTGAAAATGGCCTTTTGTCTTCTGCTGATTTTTGTCAAGGGTGCAGTTTAGAACCAGTGTGCTGAGCCAGAAAGGTATGCCAAGCATCCATCCTGTCTTACAGTGATCCTTGACATTCCATGAAGTTTTCCCTTTTATTTTGGTTTTTCCATCTAAGTCTGAGATCTAGGGAAGCTGATGCACTAGGACCTCGAGGTGAGAGCTTTTTCCCCATGTTGAGACAAAAAAATTCAACCTGCAGTTTATACCAAAGGTTCTATTTCAATATTTGGTGTTTCTCTGCCAATTTCTGTTTCCAGCAATGTGTCTTAAATGTTTTATGTGACACATCATGTGACTTTAAAAGGGTGTGGAACTGTTTTTGTGATTCTTATCTAATTATATGTGAGTCAAAATTTCCTTCTAACATTGCTCAATCCAAGGAAATTACACATATAAGACAAGAAGAGGCCAGTAGCTAAAACTGAAAGAGCAGCAACTCTAACAGAAACACAAGAAAGAATGCTTTCCTGATGCCATTGGAAGCAATCTGTTCACTAATTGCCATCTCCATGGGTTCTTGTTCCTTCTTTTGAGCCCGTTTGTACTATATACTATTGGAAATAGGATACTGGATTAGATTCTATATTTTTCTGAATCCATTATGGCAATTCCAGTATACCTAGAAAAGTTGGGAATACATTTGGCATTCTTAACAGGTAAAAACAATCTCAGCCATGGTATCAGTTGGTTTGTAATCTTCAAGCTGATCACTCACTCTGGTTAAGAAGGAATTTGACATCTACTTATTGATCTTACAAGACTTTGCATAAAGATAGGTTGGGGAAAAGACAGAGAAAGGTGGAAGGGGAAGGTAAGACATAGTTGGAGGTTAAGAAAAAGTGGCTGGAGCGAAACATGAGAGTGAATCATGATGAATACAGTCATATGTCTTGCAGAAGAAATTAAATATAAAAGGGAGGCACGTCTTAAACGTCTATAGGAAGTTTGACTTAAAATGCTTACACTCAACTGTTAAGTTTGTATATCAGGAGACATCAGGAAATAAGATTGTGTATATGGAGAATAGATAGGAAGAAATGCAGACATTGGAAAAATGGCTCTGAGGTGCTACAAAGACATGCGCAGACTTCACAGTTTTGCATACTGAAGTAGTGTATTGGAGTGTTAGCCATGCATGGAAGTTTTTGCAGGGTCAGGATCTTGCTTATGGATGTGGACAGTGCAAACCCCGGCTTCTACATTCCATATAAGGAAGGGGATAATGTTTTTGGCATTGTAGGTATTTATGAGAATGTTAAAGCTGGCTTTGTTGTAGGGTTTTGTATACTTATGTTACTGAAAATATGAAAACAATGTCTGGTGGTTTTGGTTTTCTAGTCAGTTACAAAGCACAAAATCATAGAACATAATTTGCCACTGGCAAGATATTTTTAAAAAACGTGTTTGTTTTTGATTAATTTTCCAAGGATCAGTGTAGTAATGCATATAAAAGATTACAATATGTAAAATGAAGTATAAAGCATACATGGAATTCCAAACATATAACACATCATGCCTTGGAGCACATGAAATCCATACAGGACTTATTATATTATGGGAACAATATGACCTTGAGACCTGGTAGAAAACCCAGAAACAAAAGCAGGACTAAGCAGTGTTCCTTAAGAATTTTTAGAGCATGCAGAAAGGGAACGAAATCCCATTGAAAAACTCTATTTAGGATAAAAGTAACATGGTTACATAAGAACTTGGCTTTCTCTGTGGGATCCGCTATGACAGTGAATAGATTTATACAAAATTGTTGGCTGTAGGTGTAATTCTCCCCTCCCCAATACATTTTTTGACATTAACATCTAGGACCAATATTCTTTCAAATCATTGGTATGAGACAATCTATACCATTACATGTTTTTTGTCCAAATCTGTGTTACTAATAATCATTTCCTTGAGAACTTGATACGATGGTTTCTTTGAAGCCTTCCCTAAAACGACTAACCTTAATGCAGGTGTGATGGCATATGCTCAGCATTCCTTCAGTTGTACATTGCCTTGTGCTCAGGAGTTGGTGTGTGCAGGGCAGCAGCAAGTAGACATGGTGATATTTTCTGGGAACTGCATGGAGGTGGTGCAGACAAGCCTATACTTACATGCACTGTTGGTTAGGCTCAGAGGAAAGTTATGTAACATGCTGCCTTGGGATAAGTTTTGTCTCATTAAAAGTATTCCTGTAGCATCAGTATCTAAAAGAATGAGATGAGGCCTTGTTGTCTTAAGGCAACAGCAAGCAGAGCCTGCTGAACTTGGGGGCTTGCTAAAGGCTACCCTACCCACAAAAATGACATTTTTCTCATTCCCATGTCCCCTACCTCTCTGCTAACCCATGACCACCTGCAATCCAATCACTGTGGATGGGAAAATTTGTTGTGGTATTACAGATGGTGCATTTGTGAGAAGAAAAATGAAGGGTAAAAGTCTGCAACCCCCCCTCCCACTGGCTCCCCTCCTCAAAAAAAATGCAACAGAACCCTAGGAGTGCACCCACAAAAGCAGAAAAGTGCATTTCCCTGGGGATAAACCGCAGCTGCACAGTATGTGCAGCTGCTGCTTGTCCCTGGGAAACACCTGTGTACACATTCTCTGGCATGTGACAAGTTGCCCTGGGTGGGGTGGGGTAGGGGAGGCTGGTGCCAGCACCTGGGTTGCCTCCAACAACCTTACCTAGGGTCCTGAGGGCCTCCAGGAGCTGCAGCTGTAGTAATCTGGCAGCACAAAGCCTGACTGGCTGCCAGAGTATTGCCAGCCAGGCTCTGGTTTCTGGTGGCGTACTCTGCCACCACCTGCACTGCCTCGCTTTTTTAAGACATGTGGGTTTTTTGACATCGGGATCTCCCAGTGTCAGAACCTCCTCCCAGCATTGCAAATTAGCACATACAGCATGTGTGTTGTGCGGCACCACGCAAGGGTCTGCTGAACAGCATACCACACATCTGAGCTTGTCTGCACATGCCCCAGAAGTCAAAAGGAAGCCTTCTGAGGCTGTGGACAGACAAACCTATGTAATTTATATTTGATGTACAATATAATACAATTGGATGTAGTTTTATATTGGCTTTGCATAATGATTATAAATTACATCTGGATCAGGAAAAGACAGACATGCAACTATCTCAGAGTAGCTGCTGTGAGTAGATATAGTTAGTGCTGCACTTTGGAGTAGATTCTAGCCTATTTTGCCCTTACCAGACAGGGTATCCTGGGTTGGATGCTGACAGATGATATCTACACTGGTGTCATTTAGTTTTTCTCCTGACACTTTCAGGGCTAGTCCTCTACTGGCTTAGGCAAAGTTACCTTGCTTTAGGGGTTTGCTTCTTTTGTTTGGTACTTCTTACATCAGTGTATGCTGATTTTACTGCTGTAAAACTGTCATCTCTCCATACCATTAGTTCATATTTAGGCAATTAATATTTATTTGTACTGCAGTAGTATCCAGGATCTCTGATCATGGACTATGAGCTCTTCCCAGTGCCAGGTGTTATACAAAGACTAAACGTTGGGTCAGAAACCTATGACCAACAGAGTCCTTTGATCTAGTCCATGGACAATTTATTGGTAGAGGGCTTTGTCAGCAGTTGCTACATCCTAGCACCTGCCCATCTGCCACTGACCTCAACTGGGTAAATTTATCCTGCAACCCTAAAAGTTTGCTGACTGCTGCTCTAAGTAGTATGGTTTTCAGAAGTACCCAGTCCCTGCCTTAGATTTCACTAGGACCATGAGAATACTTGCAGATGACCCTGCTTTATTTAGTGTGGGTCTCTGTGAAATCAATAGGCTTACCTAAAATTCAGTATGTGCCTACCTAAAATTACATTAAAAGCCTGTAAAATAGAGCTTCATATAATGCAGAAGGGACATTTGATATACTTAAACATTGTCAACCAGGTAACAGCAATTTAATTAAAAATTCAGATAGATATACAATGGAGGAATGCTTCAGCTCTTTGTTTAATGTTGAACATGTACAAACATCTATTCTACACATAAGATTCAGTATCTTTGGTTGTGTACCGTTTCCAAACTTCTCACATACTCTATGTACATGGAATGAACTGTTTGAAAATTTACAAGTGTATCTGAGAAACTCTTTCAATTGTATTAATTAAAACCCAGGACCATTAAAAAAATAGCATCTGTTTTGCTTTTTCTTTGTCCCAAATGATCTTAACAATGGAGAGTCAGACTTTCTGTATAGTTACAATGTAACTGAAGCCTTGTATGCAGCATATATTTAAAAAAAAAATCAGGTTGTAATAATACTAAGTCTTGGACAATTATATTGGGCCCATGTGAAGAGAAAAATTAACCTGCATTTTCCAACATCCGTTTATTCTGAAGTGGGGCCACAATCATTGAATTGTCTTAATTTTAATCATTGGTTTAAGCATTACTGAAGGGCAGAGTTAAATTTGTATGGGTAAACTGAACTGGGCATTTCTTAAAATGTTCAGTTTTCTTTTATGTGTAAACTTACCTCTGAAATGCTCAAACGTGTAATGCTTGGTTTGGGGTAATTCCAGCATCTCTAATGCTTTTTTCCCCTGGAGCTAGGGGCATATAAGCTGAATCCATTTACTTTTATTTATCTATTTTTTATGCCTGCGAATGCATATGGAATCAGGTCTCCATACTCTTCTGGGATTGTTCAGAAGAGTATCCTGGGCAGATCTGACAGCAAGACCTTGCTCTCTTTGCTCACATCTACCTAAAGTCATTTCAGTTTCAACTTTTACGATTGCTGTTTACTGAGAACTAGGCTTCTTTAGACCATGAGGACAAGAGTCCTTTAGAGCAGTGCATGAGACAGGAAGTGCAAATGATGAATACCAATAAAACAGTGATGAAAATGAGCATTTGCAGAGTTTGGACAGAGCATACATTTATACCAGTGTAACTGACCCTTGAAATGTGCAGACAAATGATTTTAACCTCTGCACTAATATAACTTATTTGAAGCTTGTGTCAAGTTGCCCCAGGAAAAATCAGGAAGAAGCTACACCAGGGTAAAAGCTGCAGGAATATAGAGGTTGTGTGTCTAGTTACCCTAGGAAACAGGTTTTTTACCTGCTTCCTGCCATCTAGTAACAGCTTACTGTAATAGCTTCTATCCCAGAATAGGTGCTTGTCTTTTTTCCCCCTTTGTATTCCAGCATAATTTACACTAATGTATAACAGCAGTGTTGTGTTCCAGCCCTTCAGAGTGCTCTCATGTGGGGAACTGTTTTATTATTTCTTCATTATTTTATCTGTTTTTATGTTTTCTTATTGTAAGCTGCCTTGAGTCTTTTTTGGGGAGAATGGCTTAGACAAAGAAATATAAATCTAGACAGATATAAAACTGTCATCAGTATTTTCAAAACTGGAAACATTTTTTATGGCTTTTTGGCTAGAAACTTTTAAGTTAGTTTGCTTTTTTCCCTAAGAGTTAAGAATGTATCTATTGTTTTTGCTTTGTATCAGCTCTAAGCAGACTCAACATTTAATAGTTATCCATTATTTGTAAGTGTATGGATTTATTGCAATGTTCTTGTTTTCTTCTTGGAATTACTAAGTTCCAACTTATATAAGTGATGTGACGCACTTTTTCCTGGCATCTTACATTTTGTGGGCAAATGTTTCTAGCAGAGAGATTCTCCTGACCTTCTTGAATTAAATTGCATTGTTTAGTTTCAAATTGTAACTGCATTATAATAGCCCATCATAATGGGATATAACACCAGCACTGTGTCTAATAGAGCTGTTCAAAATTTGGAATTTCATCTCATGAAGAATCTTGACATTTTAAAAACTGTTGGTGTTTTTTCCTTATTTGGAGTAAAAGCATATTTTTTTTAAGTTTCTCAAAGCAAGGTAAATTCTGAAAACCTTTTGCTTTTGAAAAATGTTTGTTTTGAATTGTTTTAGTATTTCAGCATTTTTATTTCAAGTGTCATATGGCATTTTCTTTTTTATTACAGTTATTATGTTTACCCTATTGCATAATATGTCAGCTGTAATAGGATACAAGATGCAATACAATTACTGATGGACTTTATTATGACAAATTTATTTTATTTTTTAAAACACTAAGCAGAGTTCCTGTTTATTCCTGATTGCAATAATACATCTTGTTTCTAGATCAAGGTGTTCTAGATTTCACCCTGTTTCATTGCAGTATTCTGGAGACATCAGATCCAGAAAGGAAATAAAATACTTCAATCCATGCCAAATAGTAGCTATTCTAGACATTTTTTAACTAAAATATTTTAACTATTTTATAATGTTTTGAGTAGTAATAAAAATATATAATGGCATGCTACTGTCACTGACTTGTCATTAAAATAGGATAAACATTTAGAATAAAAGGAAGAAATTCAAAACAAAATTCCCAAATGAGAAATTGTAAATGTGAACATGAAATGCAAAAGTCTTCCAAAACATTAACAATTTCCATAAATGAATAACATTTATTTTTGAAATTTTAAAAGGAATTTTTACCAAAAAAATGGATGCTTTCAAACTATTTTGATTTAATCAAAACAACATTTTCCATAGAGGAAAAAGTATTGATGATGCTTTTAAAATTTTTTTTACCAGTTCTACTTTCTAAATAATTTTTCTTTTCATTACCAAGAAATACCATTTTCCAGGATTCAGAACTGTGTTGTAGACAGGAAATATAGTTTGTAGCTGTGATGTTTAAAGGTGCCACAGGCAACTGGCCACACAGCTCTAATTGACATTACTGGGAGTTGTGTGGCTAAATCTCTTAGACAGCTGTGAAAATTTCATCTTGTGTCCCTTGAATTAACCCATATTTTCAGTAAGTGTAATCTCCAGTGTTGTACTTAGTTTTCCATAGAAGTTTGTCTCCAGACACTTCTTGTAAGGCAATGAGTAATGTCCACATTCAATGCCAGTTGATGGCAGAGGTGAATTAGCCAATTGGTGACTTTAGCATGAGTCACTGAAATGTAACCGTTGCCTGTAAATTTCCATTTTGCACAGGCATATAGTCACTTTTTATTGACCCTCATGTTTTAGGTCCATCTCTCATGTGCGAGCTGTGAATCATTGGTTTCTCATTACACTTCATGAGGAATCAAGCAAATTTGGGCTTTTGGCAGGAAGGACGCTTGTTCTTTGGCATTTTGCAGCTCTTGGCCTTTATTCTTCCATTCTCCTGTGCTACAGTCCTCATGTGCAGCTGTTTCAGAGGAATGGCCAGATTAGATTAGATCCATCTAAACCAGTACTCTTTCTTTGACACTGGTCAGCCCCAGATGCTTCAGAGCCCTGAGGTACTACTAAAGACTGGACACTTATAAATCAGGTTAAAAGTCTCTTAAATTAGATTACCAAAGTCAGTTACAAACGGAGTTAAGCTGGAGATGCACACATTGAAGAATGCCCATGTAAGGGGCTGTACTGATTTTAATCTTACTCAGCTGTATTTCCAGCTAACTTGTATTTCCATCAATTAGGAGAAGACCATAGATCTGATACTCTTTTCTTCTATGCTGATATGAATTGTGAATGTTTCCACTAGTCAGTGATGAGAGAAACAGGTCTAATAAGTGTAGTAATGACTGATCGAGGTAATACTGCACCCTGATATTACAAAATAAAAAGGATGTGCTATACAATAATTGGACCATTGATTCATATAATCCTGTATTTTGTCTCCAGTACTGGTCAAAACTGATTCTTCAAAGGAAGGTAAAAAGCACTGCTCAGCAGAGATTTGGAGAGGATGAGGGAGTTATTCTGTGACCTTTTGAGTACAGAGATCAAGGTTAGATGTGCTCCTCATAGAGTAGAGCCTGAGAGGTAGGGTAGCTCGTTCTCTGATATACTGACCTACCCAACTTGGAAGAAAGTACAAGTATTCAAAGGATGTAAGAAGCCATTAGTTCATCTAGGAGAGAAGGAATAGCTTCTACCTGAGAGTACTGACAAGGCTGGAGAATGTGTGGATCAGGGTCTTTTTTATTTTTCTTTCCATGGAGTTCAACAGATCTGGACAAGTTGGGATTCAAATTCCAGCCAGAAAGAACAGTGAGACAGGACCTGTGTTCAATGTCCTCACCCTGCTGGAAGCTGAGAGCACAGGGACCTTCTGGGCCATCATTGCAACACCATGATTTTTTGCAGCAGCGCTGTCTCAGATGTTGTGGTGATGTCATAGTACAGTAAGATGAAGTTATCCCTGCCAAATTCATAACAGCTCAGATTCAATTCAGAGGGAAGTCATAACAAGTGTGCCTCAGCAAAGAGCTGTTTAGGTTGCTTCCCAAACAATTTATGCAGGCCTTCACAAAATAGTCCACCTCGGGCCCCGGACACTTGATCTTCACAGATAAATAGCACACCAATACCTTTTGAACATTTGCCTAAGCACCTGTCAGCAGCGTTGCCATTGGAACAAAGCAGCTGAATCAGTTATAAATGCACCACAATAATGCACAATTCTTACCTGTAAGTGAGGTTTCATGACCTTTGGTACACTTAAGCAAAGAATCAGCTTACATTTTCACCAGCAACTACTTACATTGAAACTGAAGCACAATTCCAAATATTTTCAGAAGTAGACATAGTATTTTTAAAGCAGCTTTATTTTTCACACACGGAAGTTGCATGTCCAGGTTCTGGCTGCAACTTAAAGTGCTGAAATGTTACAAAATAAATAACACTAAGAAGAAGGAATCTATTCCCCTGTTGTTGAGAGATGAGATGCTTGTAGCTCAGACAAGCATCCACACGGTTGAGTGCTTTCCTAAACTGTATCTTTGCACCTTCTAAGAGTTGTCCATCATTTACTGGTGCTGTGTTAGAGTTCTTTTTTGGTTTCTATGTCTCTACCCCATGGCTTTTACTTTGAGCCTGATCCAAAACCCACAAAATTAAGCATGAAGACTTCTAATGAGTTGACTCCAATAGGTGGCAGGTCTTGCTCTTTATTTTCTACTGATCCACTATTACTTGGGATCCTTCATTTAGATTCCAGAGGAACCCAGTAAGGCATAAAATAACAACAATGAAGACAAATATCTAAGTACTTACCATTACCTTTTTTAGAGTCCTTTTTAATGCTTCCAGGAACCATGTTTGGAATCAAAACAGCAGAGAAGCATGTCATAAAGTATTTTCACTACCCATGAAACTGAACTGCCACAAGATGACCGTACCTTGAGAGAGATTCTCCTCTGACTGGTACCTTATGTTCCTGGTGTAAGACCTCATAGCATCCGCCACCCATTTGGTAAAGTTCAGAGGTCTAAACAAGGTGGAAGGCAATAAACAAACTGTTTGTCTGATCCCATAAATGGTTGAAGACACTGATATAAAGCCCCTGGTAAATTAAAACACAAACACTATACTCTACACAATTATTGATGAAAAGCTCTCTCACCTCATCCTGAACAAGATGGCTGGCTATCTTCACATGTAGGCATTCTTCAATACTTTAAAACTCCTAAACATATTTTTACTCCTAATGCATTCCAAATGCCTAAGTATCTTCCTATGTCAGTCTAAATATTCAATACTCTTGTTTAAAAATAATCTCCAAACACTTTCTCTCGCAAAAAAGAAAAGCGTGGGCAGGTTTGTATCCAAGCATTTCTAGACAGCAAAGGAATCTGTCCAGGGATTGTCTGTCTGATGGGGAGGAGAGGAGATGAGGGGGTTGTAAACCTTTTGGAATTTGAAAACCCCACTTTAATTTAAATGGAATGTGCTTTTGTTCCCAAATGGATAGGCCTTGATCCAGAAGAGTTCAGGTGCAATAACTGTTACCAGATGGACAGCAAAAAGCAATGCAAAGAGGTGGCAAAAGAACAAATTTACATTTTCATTTCCTTAATAAAACTTTTCTCTTGTGGGGTTGTATGCCTTCCCAGGGACACTAAGGTGGGGTGGGAGAGATGAGTACTTTCTCTCTAGATTGTATCCCCATAAAACAAACAGGATTATTGTTAAAGTGCGATATTTGATATAGTCTTGCGTATATTAGGCAAGACCCCCAGCTGGCCTAATTGATGTATCTATGTTTATTTCAATGGATCCAAGTAGTTTTCGATGTCTGAAGATCTATCCCTTTGCATAGAAGAATATTATAAGGTTCAATCCAGCAATGCACTTAAACATTAGTCCCGTTTATTTCAGTGAGACAACTCACATTTTTATAGTTAAGCATGTCCTTAAATGCTTTTCTGGGTGGAGATCTAACTTTCCTTCAAATGTAAAGTACAAATCATTATTATTCATATAATGGCCAGTTTGTTCATAGCATCCTTCATACCACTGTATGCACAACAAAAGCTTTAGGCTGGGACTTCATAGGTACCTAAAGGAATGAAGTACTCCATTCGGTTTTGGGTGCATCAGTAGCTGAATAATACCGTGCAGTAGCATGTCATAGCACAATCAGAGCTAATATGCTATTAAGCAGTATTATTAGGCTGCTGCACAGTAGCAACACTAAAAAGGTGTTTGCTGGTGGTACTGCACAGTAACTTTGATTACTGCACATTTATTTAGTACTTGATTATACAAGTACTATATAAAGGCACAGTAACCACTACACAGTAGCATCTTGTGTAGATGTGCCCATTGGAATGTTAAGTGAATTTGGGTGTCTAGTTCCATTAGGAAAAGTCTGAAAACTCCACCTCAGAATGTGAGAATGCTGTTATGGACTTGGTTCCTATTCTGTGATCCCATGTTAATTGACTTCAAGAATTAAGGAGTTTTAATGGAATGAAGAATCAGTTCTGTTGCATGGTGAACACAAGCGTTATCCTTAGATGCTGGAATGAGGAGAAAAGGATTTATGGTGTTTTTATTTGGGGCCTTATTGCTTGGATTAGACCTGAAAAAAATGGTTGACAAGAACAACAGGATTGGAATTATTTTGTACCTTATTGCACCATTAGCTTGGTATTGCCCTTCCTACTTGGTGAAACACTTGGGAATTATAAAGTTAATCTATACATGCTTTGGGGGCCATTTCTGGATATGGTACTAAGGGCTGATGGTCTCTGGTTTCTGTGAATAAGTGTTGAGGAAGAATTAATGAATAGAGCAAAGGGATGGGTGGTTTGCTGAGCAAACTGTAGTGAGTAGAGTGGAGAGTGGGAATAACAAAATTCCATCTTTGCTTAAGATGCCTTTTATATCCAGGACTGGTCTGAACAGACTGGATAGCTGCTTGGCTAAGTAACATGTCTCCATTCTTTCTGTACTAGTCTCCGATAGGTCTGTTCAACTCTAGGGCAACTGTAAACATCAACGATGTTTGCCTTCATTCCGATATTTCTTCCAAGCCTGTGCCACGTTGCGGTCTCCAGTGCTAGCAAAGTGAAACAAGGAGCTTACAGTTCAAGTGATTAGTGAGGAAAGGCAGATGTCCCATGCAAACTGAAGGGCTGATATTCGAAGTGTACCCATTGCACTGTGGGAGTCTCTTCGCATTACAAACTTCCGCCATGCAGGATGTTAACCAGCTCAGGTTTTTGCTTGATATTTCCATGGCTTGTCTTGCCTATAACTTTAAAGGGTTGGTTTTATTCAGCATATTTATTTCCAGCAAATATGCTCAATTGACAGACAGATTGAACAGAGACTGAGTCTTTCCACATCGATGTCATCCTGGGCATTTTTCAACTTTGTCTCTTGTGATATGTTTCCTTGCTTCTTTTTATCTTCTGGAGGGGAACGGTGGGTTGGACTGTGCAAAGTTCAACCAAATGGAATGACAATATACTATTATCATCAAACATAGATTCATAGATCATTAGGGGCTGGAAGGGACCTTGTAATTCATCGGGTCCAGTCCCCTTGCACTAGGCAAGAAAAGACAACTGGAGTCAAGTGACCCCAGTGAGGTGACTGTCTAGTCTCCTTTTGAGGATTTCCAGGGCAGGTGACTGGACCACCATTGGAGGGAGTTTATTCCACAGTCTGGACACCCTGACTGTGAAGGAGTTTTTCCTGGAACTGAGCCTGAAGCTGCCTTCCAGGAGTTTGTATTCATTGCTCCTGGTCTTCCCCAGGGGTGCCCTGGTGAGCAGCTGTTCACCAAGTTTTTGATGTACTCCCCTGATGTAGCAGTAAGCTGCTACCAAGTCCCTTCTCAGCCTTCTCTTCTGTAGGCTGAAGAGGCCCAAGTCCTTCAGCCTCTCCTCATATGGCTGGTCTTGCAAGTCCCTGATCATACGTGACTCTTTTCTGGACCCTCTCAAGTTTTTCCATGTCCTCGTTGAAGTGAGGCACCCAGAACTGGATGCGATACTCCAGCTGTGGTCTCACCAGTGCGGATTACAGTGGGAGTATCACTATCTTAGTTTTGCATGAGATGCAACAGTTAATGCATGCCAGCATGCTGCTTGCCCTGCTGGCTACAGCATTGCACTGCCAGCTCATGTTCATGCAATGATCAATCACTAACCTTAGATCCCTTTCAGCAGTGGTGCAAGTCAAATTGTCACCACCAAGTGTATAGGTATGTTGGGGATTGTTTGCCCCCAGATGGAGCACCTTACACTTCTGAGTGTTGAACTTCATCTGGTTCTGGTTCACCCAACTCTCCAGCCTGTCCAAATCTGCCTGTATCTGCAACCTATCTTCTCACATGAACATGCCCACCCATATCTTGGTGTTATCCACAAACCTGGCCAGTGAACTTTTCACCACCGCATCTAGATTATTGATAAAGATGTTGAAAACCATTGGTCCAAGCACAGACCCATGAGGGACACCACTGGCTACTTCTGGCCAGAATGACACAGATCCATTCATGAGACCTCTCTGGGTCCTACCATGCAGCCAGTTTTCCACCCACTGAACTGTTGAGCAGTTAAGCCCACAATCTTCCAATTTTTCTGCAAAGACATCATGGGATACTAGATCAAAAGCCTTTTGGAAGTCTAGATATATACTGTCGACCTTCTCTTCTGTGTCCAAATGGTGAGAAACGTGTTCATATCATTCCAACCATGCCCCCTGTGATCCTTATCTCGATTGTCTTTCCCTTGTCCAGTGAAATACTGAAGCAATGTGGGCATTCAGGACTTCATTTTTTCTGTAAGTGTCCATTACCAGTGGTCCCAAGGTGTTAAGCAGGGGCCCCACACTTCCATTTGTTTTCCTGCTGCTCCCTACCTATCTAAAGAGGGATTTCTTATTGCCCTTGACTCCCTTGGTTAACATAAACTCCCTTGGCTAACTTAGTCCTCTTTGAGGACTGTCCCTGGTTTCCACTATGTGTATGCCTCTTTTTTCTTTTTCAAGAGGACCATGATGTCCCTACTGAGCCAGGAGGGCTTGCCAGCCCATTCTGCTACCTTTCCTCTTCATGGGAATGGCTTTCTTTTGTGCTTCAAGGATCATGTCTTTAAGGAATGACCACTCTTCATGTACCTCATTCGTGTTCCATCTCTGGTCCCGCATCACCTCCCCTACTAATGCCCAGACTCTGTTGAAGTCAGCATTTTTGAAGTCCCGGACTTCAATCCTGCTAGTTGATTTGTCAACCTTGCAGCAGACGGTGAACCTGATGAGCTCATGGTCACTGTTGCCCAGGCTACCCTCAATGTTAAAGCCACAAATCAGATCATATAAGTAGGTGCTAAAGTGTAACATGCTAAAGCTTCTGCTGGAAATGTGACATGGTAAAGAGAACTTGTTTTCCACTTACTGGAGATGGGCCAATTATCTATTTAGTATGTGGGTTTAACCTGTTCTTCTTGTGAACCAATCATAATTTTCCTAATTTCGTTTGTTAGTGTATTTCATAGTTTAGTTGTTCATAATTGTTTGAATCACTAACCCAAACAATTTCCATGGAATCCCACAAATTCAAGGCTAGGTTTATTCATAAATTCTGTGTGATCCATCACCAATTCCCCATAAATTTGTTTCTGCTCCTTGGTTGATATGCATTGCTATTTTAAAGAGTAAAATAATAAATGACAGATAGTGAATAATAAGTTGTTAACACTTATATGCACATTAAGGTCCTGGTCCAAATTCCATGGAAGTCAATGTAAAGAATCCCATATAGTTAAATGGGTCTATATGAGGCCCTGAAAACCTTTGTCCTCATAAGTAAAAATTTACCATATTCACTTGAATACAAGTCAAGAATTTTTCCCCTAATTAGCAAAAGAGCTCCTTGTCTTACATTCACATAAAAGGACACCTCACTAAATACATTCCCTATCATTAAACTGCTACTAAAGCAACATGTACTCAGTAATGGAAATTAACTAAGAAGTTGATTAAATACAGGCAATACCAAGCAGGGGTGACTGGTGTCTTCTGAGTCTGGGTGAGGCACAATTGCAGACAGGAAACTGTGGATGGGAAGTGGCTGGCTCAGCAAACTGCAGACCGCCAGCCAGAACACAGGTAAAACTACCTTCATCCCCAAGGGGGTGGGGGGGTGCTCAAACCAGGACTGCTGCAGGCCATGTGGGAGGAGCCACAGCTTCTCTGTAGTACCAAGTTGGGGGCCTATCTCGGCTGGGAGGGGGGTCCAGTGCAGTCCCTCTCAGCACAGGCTCTTTTTCAAGTCATGTTAAACTACTATGTTGCATATATTTCTACTTTCTCTTTGCAGAGCTGTGCCTTTCTTTTCCATTTGCAGTGATTCCTGTTTCTTCACCAGCCTTAAATGTCTGGCAAACATCACCAAATGGGCCTCCCAACAGTTTGCCTAGAACCCTTCTGTTGCCACCTCTCTCAGCCTGTTGCATATGATTATTGTGATTCCAGTGTCCATGAAAGGAAGCTGGACCAGATTGCCCAATGCCTCACCTGCTTATAATTTTTTTGAGGATCCCAGGCCTCATGACAAGAACACTTGGTTTCAGTCATGAGTGTGTGTGTGTGGAGGGCAGCTAATTAGCATATGGATCCTTTGTGGGGAGTGTCTGGATACTGGAGCTATCTCATAGCTCAGCACGTACATACTGAACACTGCTGAGCTATGGGATCACCATGGCTTGAAATGCTGTTGACTTTGATGGGGCCCAGCCAAGTTAACTATTTACTGAATCCTGAGCCTTTTGGCTTTGGATTAATATTGTGCATAGTTTGGCGTCTTGAAGGCTCAGATCAAGTGCAGTGGCTTCTTAACCTGGCAGGGGAAATACCATGTATCTGTGTCCAAAAAGGCAGTTTTCTTGAACCACTTTGTAGAAGAACTGCTCTTCTGGTGTGGTTCAGTGCCTGGCAAGATGTAGTAGCTTTAAGTCCAGGTTATGGAAATGGGAGTCTCCTTCCTTGCTTGCTCCAAAGGCCTTATGGCTAAGGTCAAGCAAAACTCAGGGGCACCTGAACCCTTAGCCTCCAGCTTGGGCCTGCAAGTAGGATAACCAACCAAATGTTGTGGAAATAGTGGAGGATGTTTGCCAGTAGTAGGGTCACTTATGGCTCTGAACTCTTGGATTTGGAATTACTTTTGGCTAATTTGGCCTTGAATACAAATTATATTAAAAAAATAAGTCTGTACTATATATAAGTAGGTGCTAAAGTGTAACTTAAAAGTGCATTTATGGAGTACCTGTAATAAAACTTGCAACAGTTTCAAAACAGATAAGATGCATCAGTTCTGGGTGAACTAAGTCTATGGGTACTACATGTAAATTACTATAACCATGTTTATTTCAAAGTTTGTTTGTTTTTTAAATTTGATCCTCACTTCCATGTGCTCAGGGAGAGCAGGGTCTGAGACTAAGGAGAGGGGGAAGAAGTTGGAGAGGGGCACAGTGCAAAGGGGCTACCTGACCCCCCAGATTTATTTTCTTTGCTATAGCTGTGGAAGGAGGACGAATCAAGGCAAACCTCCAATAATTAGGTTCTATACCAGGAAGATTATATCAAATGTATACATTGTCCATATAAAGAATGTAATTATTGAGGGGTTATTTTATTATCAGGATCGTCTTATATTCAAGTAAACATGATACCAATTGCAATGTCTCCACAAATGCAATGAGCTTTGTGGCTCTTGATATGGCTCCTAATTCAAGAAGGGTTTTGTTTTGTAGGCGGCAGAGAAGTTGAAATCGCTGATGTATACTCCAGATTGCTGTGTTCCCTAGTAGCTTTGTATAAGCCTTTGAGAATTATTTTTTCATGAACCATATAGAAATCTCTCTATCTGCTGGCACTTGACCTGGTAGGCTTACAGGTCTTGATACATTACTCAGGAATCCAACAGATATTGCCATGAGGTAGATGGTAAATGACTCACTTTATTGGCTTATGACCTACAGCATGGAGACATTGGCCAGGGGCACTAAGGGTCAAAAGTGATGATAAAGCCAGTGGTCTTATTGTATAGTGAATATATATTAAGCATACACAATTATCATACAATTATCCTAGCTCAGACATTCTCAAAAGTTTGGTCCAAATGGTATGTGTTTTATACTAGGTAAGAATTGCTTTAGAACCAACAGCTGCCAAAGTTGCCTGGAATGGTTGTATTCTGCTCTAATGGGTGATATGGGAAAAGTGAAAATCCTGCTCATGGAAATCTACCTGTCAGAGCTAGTCAATTTTTTTCCAGTTGAACAGTTTGCCAGCAGGGGGAAATGCTGAATTGACAAAACTGAAGAGCTCTGCAAAACTATATCAGTTGTGGCAGCCATATGGTATTGATGGCATTATCAGCATGATTTTGTTTTGGTCAGATGAAAGTGGTATTGAAGAAGTTGTAATGCTTAGTTTCAATAGTAGAGGTGCTTGTGACTGTAATACAGGACTAGATCAAATGTTCCAAGAGCCCCCTTCAGTTCTCTGACTTACATTGCTATGATATTTTCATTTTATTGACTATCTGATCCCTACCTATCTGGCTGCTTACATAATAAGCCTAATTACCATAGAATCCATGGACTTTCTGATCAAGATTCAGTTTTTTTAGCAACCCTGTGAAATAGGGAATTAAAATTCCCTATTTCACCATCCAGCGTAAGGTGGCAAAGGGTCACAGTAGGGCGACAGCCCTAGACTTTAGGAGGGCTGACTTCAACAAGTTGAGGAGGATCGTTGGGGAAGC
>JAGPOW010001543.1:51215320-51245020 GCA_030014935.1 Caiman crocodilus
CCCCTACCCTGGGGGTCTTCAAGAGGAGGTTAGATATGCATCTAGCTGGGGTCATCTAGACCCAGCACTCTTTCCTGCCTATGCAGGGGGTCGGACTCAATGACTTATTGAAGTCCCTTCCGACCCTAACATCTATGAATCTATGACCGCGTCCCCAAACTTCCGGCCCATGTTCATTTTGGCATCAATAATGACTCCAAGATCCTTTTCTGCATCTTTACTGATGAGAAGGGAGTTCCCCAGCCTGTAGGTATGATGCTGGTTCTTCCTCCCCAGGTGCAGCACCTTGCACATGTCAGTGTTGAAACACATCCTGTTCTCATCTGCCCACCCCTGTAACCTGTCTAGGTCCGATTGCAGCCTGTTCCTCCCTTGTAGCATGCTCACATCCCCCCACATCTTAGTATTGTCAGGAAATTCAAACAGGGTACTTTTTACCCCCTCGTCCAAGTCACTGATGAAGATGTTGAACAGTGCGGGTTTGAGGACCGAGCCCTGGGGGTCCCCACTACCCACATCCCTCCCGGTCAAAGATGTGATGAATGACTACTAGTAGTGGGCAGCATAGACAGTAGAGGTGTGGGAAGCGGGCTGTATTCGATTTGGATTTGGATTCGGCTCAATTCAGGGGACAGTGATTTGATTTATTGATTTGGATCACTGTCCTGAATTGATTCGGCTGAATCAGAATCTGAAGATTCGATGCTGATTCAGAGAATCAGCAACTTGACCACAGGCACAGCTTTAAATGTTTTTTATACATATCTCAAGGTACCAGGCATGGCTTGTGAACACTGAAATGGTGGGGCAGATGGAGCATACCACAGGAACACGGGGGGGTCCCTTGCATGCTAAGTGGCGAACCCTCCCCCCCCAGTGATCAGCCACGGGGGGGACCCCAGGTACTCCCCCAGACCCAGGCACCAGTAGCCGGGGCAGGGGGCACATGTTCCCCGGTGGACCTGGAAGTGGACCAGAAGTACTTCTGGTCCACTTCTGGGTCTGCTGCCGAACACACTGGAGACCCTTCCATGGGATGCTCCATCTGCCCCACCATCTCAGCATCCACAAGCCACCTTGAGGTATGTGGAAAAAACCTTTAAAGCTGTATCTATGTCTGAATTGTCGGATCTCTCAGAATTGATTTGGAGGGTTCTGATTCAATACGAAGAGATTAAAGGGTCTCCTGATTTGATTTGGATTTAGAGATTTGGCCCGAATTGGGCCAAATCTCTGCCAAATCAAATCAGCCACTGAAGCTTCGTGCAGCCCTAATGGACAAAGCATTAGCAAATTTTAGTTTGCATTCCTAACTCATTGAGCAATGAGCAAGACTGAAAAGCAAACAAAAGTTCAATTGTCTACAGAGAGGTAAAGATTTCAAACCCATTTGTGGATAATTAATAAGAAAGTGTAAGATTAGTGCAATAAATTGTGGATGAAATGTTCACTTAATTCTAAGTAAATATTGCAATGCAGTGGAAACCAGTCTTGCCCCCACTAACTGCATGATGGCAGGAACCAGAGGACAACAGTTCAGTTCCCATCATCTCTGAGGCCCATGTCATTTCTTCAGTATTCTAGACTAATTATGCAGAGGGAATAGGCTATTTCAGTTCCATTACAAAACAGTGAAACTGTTCATTGGCAATGCATAGGGGGTGCACGTGGCTGCATGTGCACCCCCTAAGCTTAGTGGTACACCCCCTGTGAAAAGGCGCCACTGACACTGCCTGTGGGCAGTCATCCCACCCCCAATGTAGACACTGACCTCAAAAATCTATGAATCTGTAAATCTATATGAATACATGAAAATTGTGTGTTTAAAAGTTTAATCCTAGTGATCAGGATGTTGATGTTTTTCTCTCATTTCAAAAGAGACAGATGTAGCAATTAGCTGGGTATAAAATGAAGATACCAGTGCTAGTAACTTAGGACTGAAAGGCTCATCAAATCCAGGCCCCTGCAATCACAGGCTGTTCATCAAGCTCCATCTTAAAATTAATTCACTTGTTTGCCTCTACAGCTACTGTTCCTCTTACAACACTTCACTTTTTCAATTATCTCTCATTCTAGATGATCAATTGAACTCAGAAGAGAAGAAGAAAAGAAAGCAGAGGAGAAACAGGACCACCTTCAATAGCAGCCAACTTCAGGCATTAGAGAGAGTCTTTGAGAGAACACATTACCCTGATGCCTTTGTACGAGAAGACCTTGCACGCAGAGTCAACCTCACTGAAGCCAGAGTTCAGGTAATTAACACCAGCAGCCAAACTCAGCTTTCACTCAGACTCCTCTCACCCAGGTACTGTCATCATCCATGGCTGTAGAATTCAGGCAGGTGGCATTTGGGTCAGCAAGGTGCAAGAATGCAGGAACTGAATGAACTACTAGAGCAGAAGTCTTCCTATCATTAAGGCTCTCAAATACACAGATGACACTGAAATCCTGAAAAGTACCATTATATTTAATAAGGTCAAAGTAGGGGAGTTATATTGAAATCATGTAGGATGATGATGATACTACAGTAGACCTCAGAGACCCCAGATCAAGACTGAGTCCACAAAGAGACTTGTATCATACACTTTTATACACATACAAGGGACAGAATTGTCAGACATGCCTGAGATGCTGAAGTTCCTTTTACACAAGAAACTTGGTTTATTTCTGCTTTGTAGTCATTGCTTTGTTGATGGCTTGTACAGGCAAACCTGAGTTAGCTAGCTCAAATATAGTTAGCCGAGGCACCATTACTAGTATAATCACAGCAGGATGGAGTTCAGAGTGGACTGCAAGACCCAAACAAGACTGCTCAATAAATACTCCAATGAGCTCCATGCTACTACAGCACCCCTACAGCCACTACCAAAGGATCTGCCACACAGTAATTTTAGGTGGCTTCTGAAGCTCTTAACCCTTGGATTTGCTGTACATTAACCTTTTAAGTGTCTTAAAGCTCTCATGATTCAGTTTAAAGTTATGCCACTCCCAGACAGGATTAAATTTAATCTGCATAACCTTACTCCTGTTCCATTAAGGTACAGACAGTCTCCACAGCTGTTACACCCAAGTTGTAGTCCTCCATCATCTCAGGATACAGTGTTCCCTCCTGAGTTAGGGCAGGGATGCCAGGGTGCAGTAGGCCTCGGCAAGGTGCCTCTGCCCCACTGCTCCCAACAGGAAAGCCAATGCTATAGCCCTGGAGTATTTGGTGACTACAGTGCCTCCTGGACTGTCTCACTGCACCAAATGCCCAATCACTCTCGGACCACATTGTCTGTGTGGGGCAGCAGTTTGGTGCTCACCCCTCTCACTGACCCATGATTAAAACTGTGCCCAGCCCCACAGTCTGCTGCAGTGCATCCCCTGACCAGTGTCTGTGCCCTCAGGACTGGATACATGCCTTGGTGGGGCCAAATGTCTGGAGCAGTTTGGAGCTTGGCAGTTGCAACGTGGCAGCCCAAGGCCAGTTCCTGCTGACCTCCTACTCATCCAGGCTCTGCAGGGTCTGGCCTCTGGCTCCCCACATCTAGCTTGCCTAGCAGTGGCTGTGATGGGCAGATGCCTGAGGCCCCTGAACCCCCTGGGGGCAGGTACAGGGGTGGGACTTCCCAGGCTTGGGAGGCAGCTGTGAGAAATGCAGCCTTCCTGCCTGCCCTGTACAGCCTCAGCCTGGATGGGCAGTGCTAAGCCCCATGCTCCATGCCTGGTGCTGCCTGGCTGCTACAGGGGGTTCAGGGACTTCAAATGCCTGCCTGTCACAGCTGCTGCTGGGCGAGCCAGGTGGAGGGAGCTGGTGGCTGGACCCTGCACAGCCTAGCAGAGCATAGGGTCAGTGGGAACCAGTCTAGGACTGCCAAACTGCAGCTGCTGAACTCTACCATTCTCCAGTCACCTGACACATGTCTGGGTCCTGGGGGGCCCAATCCTTTTTCTTTTCCAGAGCTTTCCCCCCATGCCACCATCAGCTGGACTGCTGGCCAGCTGACTGCACCTGAGTTCTGAGGGGCCCAGTCTTTTCTGGAGCTCAGGTAGTGCCCAGCTGGGTGGCAACCCAGGCAGGGGCAGTGCAGCAGAGCAGGCTCTGGGGAAATAAAGGAGCAGGTCATTTGGAGCTCAAGAAGTGAGCTGGTCTGGGCACCAGTGGGAGGCACTGTGGCCACCAGGCACTCTGGGGCTGTGGCACTTGCTCCATCTGGCAGAAGCAATGAGCTGGTCCTTCCCCTAGTTTCTAGTCCTGCTCCTTCTCCCTAAGCCTCTAGTGAAAAGTCACAGCTGTACAGGTGCAAGACAGCCAGAGATGGTTTTTCACTTTATGGTGTGACTGCTCCACTAAAACAAACAACAGTGAGCCTATTAACATTTGTTCAGCTCACAGCCTAAGGTGTGACAAGGCCCCAAGTTTGCTAGTTTAAAGGCAGACCTTGTCCACAATTCCTGCCTCTGCCACCAGAAGTTTGTGTAGCAGAGAGCAGCTGCTGCTGCTCAGCTATCAGAATATATATGTACTCACGAGCTTTTGGCAGCTCTACTACAGCAGATGTTTGAAGGGTGTGTAGTACATCCAGGGAAGTCACCAGCTACTGAAGGGACCATGACAGCCAACAGAAGAGGCTGCAGAGTCCACACACACCATTGGATGACTGCTGGATGGCAGCAGAAGCTCTACTCTGTTAAGCAGGGGTGGTGTAACTTGGACATCAGAAAGGAGTCTTCTGTCTTCATAGACTTGTTTTAAGTTTTTTATACTGGCAAAACACTGTGTAGACTATGCCTTAGCTGAGATGTGTCTGCATGAGAAAACAGTCACTGTGGTGCAAACATACCCTTAGCAATGAGGAGCATACATCTCACTGAAAGTCAATGGGACTCTAATTCCTAAAGCTTAAGTTACTTTTGAAAATGAGACTTAGGCTCCAAATGCACTTAAATGATCTTCAACATTCTTCCCTCAGGAAGTTTGTAGTCTATCCTCCCCAAATCAAGAGAATTAATAGAGAGTTAGTATCCTGGCAGAGAGAGAGCTTTCTAGCCAGCCTATGGAATCCTGTCTCGGGGAGAGAGCTCCTGACTAAGTTTTGTGGCATGTTCCATAAAGGAAACATATTGCAAGCCATATTTGTCTTAGACATTAGAAAAAGCTCACTAGGGGTTTGGAGATGGTGTCCACTTTTGTAATCAGGTTTATGTTACAGGCAAGTTTCCAAGTCAAGAAGCCTTCTCCAAAGTGAGCTTTATGAGCTATGCACTGGATGCTAAGAGCCCTAGTGAGACATTACACAGCTTTTTAATGAATGTGGCAAACATATGCTGCTTTTGCGGGAAGGGAACAGGTTCTTGATTATGATGCAGGGGATGGTAAGTGGTGAAGGTTACCTCAGAGTCTCTAGGTAGGGGGTCTGTTTTGGCCTTAACCATATTTGAGCAGTCTCAGGACAGTTTTGCCTTGTTACAGAGATAACTGACTCATTGGGAACTGTTATGTTGTTGGAGAGCATAGCACTACTGTAGCTATGCATTGAGGCCTCTTGGGACAGTGAGAGCTGCTTGGCCAGGTACAGATATTACACTTTTACTAGTATCAGAAACCATCCCTACCCATAACAGAATAGAAGTTCAGCACACATAGACTAGTTTAAAAATGGCAGAACCTGGCCTAAGATTTGCTCCTGCTTTCCTCCAAAGGGTGAACATGTGGTCTGTTCCCTACTGATCTAAACTACACTGCCGACAGAAAACTGCATAACTTAGATCGATTCTGCAGTGTGGGGTTTGAATGTCCATACTTAGCCTTTATGCCAGCCATGTGCCACCCAGTACATTTCCAGTGTGCCACAGATAATCCATATTGGGACCAAGGATCCTCTTCACTTTATTTAAACTTCAACATATTTCAGAACTGGGAAGGCAACGTAGAGAGAGAAGCTTCCTCATGGGACTGCCAATGCTTCTAGCTTCTACTGAGGCTGGAAACACCATGCGAATAAGCTTTCTCCTGGAATGCCTCTGAGCCTTGCCAGAGGCTGGGAACACAATACTGCCTCAGACTGAAAATTACAAGGAAGCAGGTTACCTCATCATTATATGAGGGGCAGGCAACTTGAGTTCTGCCTGAGCTTTTGGTCACTGGCATTAGATTTTCTTTTACTGAAATGGATCTGCCCTTCAGCCCAATGACTATTCAGGAGAAGAATCGTATTCCAAGGCACAGTCTGCTTTTGTAACCACTATATCAGTTACCACCATATGAAATGGTATAAACTTTCCCTTTGTACATTTGTAATCTGTATAAAGTAGAGTTTCCCTCAAAGATTTGGGGATGAAAGAGGTTAGAGCCTTTGAGTGGCTTAAGCCTGAAGTACAAGAATGAGATGTGAAAAGAAATGAATTAAATCAGCTTTTTATGCTGATGATTATTGGGATCAAAAAAGAAGCTCTGTGTGTGTGTGAGCATGCACGTGCATGTTCCCCTGATGATGTATGTGAGTGTACATGCATGAGCATGTGGCTAAACACTTGTGTCTATGCATGTACATGTGTTCAGATATGTGCATATACACACATATATGTTGTGATGTATTGGCTGCTATGTATGTGTGCACACATACTTGTTTAGGTATGTGTGCATGTATGTGGTGGGGTACTTATGGCGGGTACACATGGGTACTTGAGAGTACCTCTGTGTATGCATGCATATGGGTATGTCCATCAGGCAAGCATCAGCTTTCCCTAAATCCCTGTCCTGCAGCAATGAAGGGTCCCTGCTGTTCTGAAAGATGGGGCAGACCTCCTGCATCCTCTCTGAGAAGAAGATTCTGGCTGCACTGGCTTTGGGAAGGAAATATGAAGTTCCCAGTATCCCTCTGAGGTTTCTTGGTATCCTGGAAGCAAGAGGGATCCAACCAGTGAGCAGCTTCTTTGAGGGCCCCACGTTGATAACATTTGACCTTTCATTTTTCTTTTTCATTTTGGTTAGCTAGAAGTTAGCAGCTCAGGTGTAATAGGAACCCCTGTAGAGAGGCACATTTCTTCTGAGGGGTTCAATCGCTCTTCAGTTTTCTGTGCAGGGTTCCTAAGTGAAGGAGTGCTGTGTGAATGAGTCTTTTGGAGAAATGAAGAACCTGGAGGTAGTTATCACCCTTTGAAGAGCTTTGGGTCTTTCTGTTCTATCTAAGCTGTGCTTTGATCCCACTCTGTGAGCCTGGCTGGACTGTTCTATATTAATAACCCCTGGTAAATCAGACTCATTTTGTCTTCCTCTGCCTTCTGCAAGCACAGTGTATCTGGCCACCTTTTACTCGCAACATGATCCTGGCTGTCAGTGCTGCCATCATGCCCTTCAATGTTATGCTATGATTCCTAGGACCCCTCCTCTGCCAACTGATGGAGGGAGAGCAACAGGACAACAGTGGAGCAGGTAGTCACCTGGGACTGGTTTGTACTCTTCCCCTCCTAGGTGTGGTTTCAGAACCGAAGAGCAAAGTTCCGCAGGAATGAGAGAGCCATGCTGGCCAACAAGAATGCTTCCCTTCTCAAAACCTACTCGGGCGACTTGACTGCTGTGGAGCAGCCCATCGTACCGCGTCCATCTCCAAGACCCACCGACTATCTCTCCTGGGGGACAGCCTCACCTTACAGGTGAATGAAAAACCATTCTCTAGGTGATCAGTGTCCTTTGATCTTGTCCAGTCACTCTTTCTGAGCTACCTACTAATTTGCCAGAGCTGCTCCCTGTGAAAGCCTTGTGAGATCCATGTCTCGGGCCAGGTTTCCCATTGCTCTTTCCTATGACTTGGCTGTAAGCCACCATGGTGCCTTCCTGCTGCTGATGTGGAAAGTGGTTTTCCTGGCTCTAGGGTTTTTGCTATGCTAATATTTGGTTTTTCCCAGAACTTTATGCTTCATTCATGCAGTACCTAATCTGCCAGCTTTGGAAATGAACAAGCAGGACCATCTAGCTAGCAAAACAGGGACACAGCTCTCTAGCTCCCTTGAATAACATTACTAATGAAGAGCTTTCTGGAGTGGTAGACTGGGAAATTAGTAAATAATTTGCTAAAAAGTGAGGACAGTCACTTCTGTACAGAAGTATGCACTGCTCTGGACTAACCTGGACCATGGAAGATATTGGCAATATAACATCAGGAAAGGAAAAATATCCTTAGCATTTGTACTCCATAATGTTCACAACCCTTATGTCCCTCTTGTGTTCCCTCCACAGCCAACTGGAATCTGTTTTCATGTGAATGAAGCAAGCTCACCAGTTGCATTGGCTTGTAAGGAGCTGTTGATCAGCAGACATCATTAGTACAGAAGTCTGCATATGAATCGGCTTCTTAAGGCCTTTGGCTGTGTTTTTTTCCTGTCCCTGCACAATGTCTATCAGGCTGTCACATATGGTTTCCTGTTCCCACTGTGCTGGCCTCCAAGAACAGCCCCACATCAAAGGTCCCTGTTGCCCTAAGTTGATTGGATCTACTCCTCTTAGGTCCTTTGTCACTCACTCAGTGAAGTCTTTAAAACCAGACCATCCCTTATATTTCTTCTCCTTACATCAGTGGTTCTCAAACTTCTATGGATCATATCTCATGACAGAAAGGGGTAGGATAGCCAATTTCTGCAGAAGGATTATGCCCCTATGATTCAGATGCCATTGAAGACCCCCTTTTTCCAACCTGTACCCTGGAGCCAGTCCTTAACTTCTGAATTTTATGCCTGTTTGGAAAGGCACCTTCCTATGAAGGAAAACTCACAGCGGGCATCCATCCTTGTGGGATATTTGCCAAAGAGTTGCTTTCTGGCAGGAGAGAAGTGTTGAGAAGGTCCAAGACAGGTTTTTGTCCCCTTAAGGTTGTTATGATTTCATTTCAGAACATCTGCTGGACTTGCTTGGCTTACTCCAAGCTCTCACACTTATCAAAATAATCCTCATAGCTCCTAAGATGTTGGGAGGCCTCATAACAGGTTTTAGCAGAGGGCAGTGCAAGGTAACTTCCAGGGGCCAAGGACATTGTGGAAAGGACTGTATGGGAAAGAGGCTATGTGGTCACTGAAAAGATTGGGAGGCAACTCTCAGCTTGTTGGTCTTGCACAGAATACTACTACTAACAAGAGTCATAATCTGGAAAGGTATCATAGTATCATAGTGTCTAGAGTCGGAAGTCCCCAGGCTAGGAGCCTGTACCACTTCACCTGGAAGCTGGTTCCAGGCCCTAGCCGCCCTGACTGTGAAGTAGCGCCTCCTAATATCTAATCTAATCTAGGTAGATATAGCACAAGAATTTAAAATAGCTTATGGTATTGGGGATCATCATTATATTCTGTGTTGATGCAGCAGCAAGCACAGTGGGTGCCTGGTCTGTGATGGGATTTTAACTATGCCTACAGCACAATAAAATTATAGCCAAGCATTTTTTATCATCAGTTAAGGTTCAGGGTTAAAGGTTTAAATTTTGGTTCTCAAAATTTATGTTTGAGAACAAAAGTTCACATGCATGCATATTTCATTCACTCCTATTCATCCTTAATGTTGTTTGATCCTTTCTCTCATAATATTTCCCTACATAACCTTATATATGTATTTTCCAGTCAAAAAATTAATATGCAGTAGAAACAGTGCAAGCTTTTATAATGTTTCAGCTATGAACTTGTTCTAATGATTATTGGGAGTCAGTGGACAGACTTTCATTGATGAAAAGAAGTTTTGGATCAGGCCCTTAAAGAGAAGTCTGATAGGTCATGTATGCACTGCCTGCTGCATGCTAAATCCATAACCATTCACAAGAACAGGTCCCAAGTTGCTGAGTAGCAACTGGGTCCACAATGAATTTATGCACCACTTCTCATCCACATTAAAAGTTTTCTTGTGCTGTTGAAGCATGGTGGCTTCAAAGAGATTTACCACTTTAGTCTGACCCAAGAAAGGACACAATAGAAAATAGAGCAGTGGGAACAAAACTTTCTGATGGAAATGCTGATGAGGTCTTATTCAGCGATAAAAACCCAAATTGCCACCCCTCACAGTTCCATCAAGAATGCAAAGGAAACAGTTTATATATTCAGTGGGAACCAAAAAAGGTGATTCAAATCATTGCTAAACTCTCAGGAGCACCCAGAGAGCTTTTCCTAGAGCTAAGTCATGGACTGCTATCAGTACAGCATCAAGACTAAGCAGGGAGACATGTGGGTGTTCTTGGTCCTTTCTGTTTCTTGGTGGCTGTTGGTATGAAGCTCAACTTTCTCTTCTTGGCCCTGTTACTCAACAAACATTAGAGAAGGACATAAAATAACAGTAAGCATGAGAGTCTGACAGAACTTGTCTGGGATGGAAAAGTGCATGTTGTTCCATACATGAAGCTGTACGCAATTCCAGGCTGGCCTTTTTTGCAGGGGTTAGAATTTAACAAACTGCCAGCAAGAATCTTGTTTAATGGGTCTGCTTTACTGAAATAAGCAACTTAGGGCAAATAATAATATACATCCTTATTATAGTGAACCCTGCTTATTAACATGCCCTAGCTTTTAATGATCCTAACAGCAGGAACCAACATTTTTCTCATTATTGTGATACAGCCAGTCGAACGTGAGGATCTTGGATTGGCCTCCTCAGTCACCTATGGAGTCACCGATGACTTTCCCATTTACTGGAAGACTGTCATCCTTGTATCGAGGGACTGCCAACGACAATGCAGCCAATTGACTAACCCTATTATAGTGAACACCCTCTCTTAATGAACGTTGTTTCTCCCAATCCCATGGGGGTTCATTATAATGACTTTGTACTGTATATATTTTTAGTCACTCAGCAGTGCTGATGAGTCTGCCCTGAGCAATGTGTGGACATTGCTATACTGCTTCTGACCAAGGGTTTTGAGTGTATGGAGCAGTGCACACTTTATATAATCTTAGATAGATCAACTGCTGGATGCTAAAATATGTCTACTTCACTCCCTCCGGAAAGGCTGTCTCCAGTAAAACAATGCATTATACACCTGGGCACATATCAGGCCAATACCTGCTCACTTAGCTACCACTTTCAAGCTCAAATACAGCTTTCATTTGAATTTTAAAACGTTCTGATTGATTTTTTTTCTTTTTCTCCCTTTTCTCTCTCTTCTACAGTGCTATGGCTACCTATTCCGCCACATGTACCAATACTAGCCCAGCACAGGGCATGAACATGGCCAACAGTATTGCCAACCTGAGACTGAAGGCAAAGGAATATAGTTTACAGAGGAATCAGGTGCCAACAGTCAATTAAAGACTGCTGCTAAGTCTTAAAGATGGGAAAAATAAAATGACACCTGTCCTGCTTAGCAACTTGTTCAGAAAGAGAGGGTGAAACACACACACACACACTCGCGCGCGCGCGCGCGCGCGCGCACACACACACACACACACACACTATTGGGACAGAAACAGGAGCAAAATGAGCTGCAAATTAGTTACAATGTTCTTTCTTCCTTTCTGGATAATGCCATCAATTCTTATCAGGTTTATAGCTTCTGCTCAATATACTATGAGCTTCTTCAGTTAAGGAGAATCCCATTCTTGTTTTTTTTGTGTTTTGGACAAGACTGCAAAATGAAATCCTATCAGTTCAGCCCTTGAACTCTAGACTGTCCTGAGGTTCAGTGCTTGCCCCTTCACTTCCTATGCCCCAGGTCACCCTAGAAGAGGGAATTCAGAAGCCAAAGCCTCTCCAGCGTATCCACAAGACCCAGATATCTGGACCACGAGTGGACTGCAGCTGAAGAGCCATTATCATTTAACCTCTGAGAAGCCTTTGTGTGCAAAGCTGTGGGTCCCTCTGTCTCAGTGGCCTGGAACATCAGGTTTTATTTCCAGTCTCCTTGGGTTTTGAAACTAGTTGTTGCTTTCTGATTAGTTTTGGCACCACCTCTTTAAAAAACCCAAAGAAGGGAAAACCCTCCTTAAGGCAGAGTTTATGTGTATAGAGGGAAAGATCATTGTAGGTCCAAGAATAGGACTTTCACTTTTTTCCCCCAAGCCTTCTGATTTTTTGCCACAGGTAAAGGTGTTGTCCAAATGCATTTGTTTTATATATACTGTATATATTTATATATATAAGATATACATGCAAGCTTGGTTGGTGTTTTTTTTTATTATTAAACAAAATAAAATGCATTGGAAGTATTCGGGATGTTTGTGCTGCATCCAGGTGCCTGTAGAGACTGATTTATACCAAGTGCCAAATTCACCCACATGACTTCTATTTATGGGCATACCCTACCCTATATCATACAGAGAGAACTTTTCATTCTGCAGGGTGCCAAAGCACTTTACAGTCTGTGAGCCAGTCTTAACTCAGGCAAAACTCACTGCTCAGGCAAACTTAGGCTTCCATTGGACCAAATCCTGAAGGCTGTATTCAGGGCTGCATCACTTTTTCCTGTGATAGGACTTGCCAGAAGAGATCCTTGGAGAAATACAATAGAGAACATCATTGCATATCTCCCCCTGTTAGGAATAAGGTTTAAGTTAAGGGTGTGGCCCTGCAACCAGGTGGATATCAGGAGAGTCATAAAAGACACAGGTTCACCTGCATGAAAGCTCTGTGCCAGCCAACAGACTCTCCTATGGAGGCTTTACCTAATACAGGGGGCTTCCACATAAAGATAATGGGGCCTGGAGCAGCATCACATTTTGTCCTTGACACCCCCCCTCCCAATAATGTCCAGATACATATGATTTACTACTTCTTCCAGGCAGAGCCAGTCCTTAGGCACAGGTGACTGGTAGGGGGTGCACTGGGGTTCATGTGCCCCCCCAATGGCTAATACTGTCAGTAGGGCTGGTGCCCCCCTGACAGGGCTGCCACCATCAGTGGCTTCTGTGGGTGCCCCCCGCCAGGTTCAGGAGGCACCAGTCACTCGTGTCCTTAGGGATGAATAATCAGGGCAGTTGCCCAGGACTTTTTAAGTGTGGGAAGGAGAAGAGGAGGGGTCAGATCTTAACCTCTGCCTGGGATTTCCATGAGTCTCAGCCTGGCTCAGCCAGCTCAACCCTGGCTAGTTTTGTCCCTGTTCCACCCCTGCCCAATATGGGTGTGAAGTATTCTGAGAATAGACATTAATGTCCTAAAACAATATATTATAAGAGGTGAGAAATAGATCCTTGCTCCATTTAAAATTAAGTGGAACATTAGATAGGTAAAATATAAATTAAAATTTAGCCAGAGTATAAGGGTAAATGCTTGAAAAAGCACAGGTCCATTAACCCAACTGGCGGAAAGTGTTACAGTCCCAATGACCACAATGAGACATGAGTGGGGAAAAGATTTCCCATTTCTTGTCACTTTTTTAAGGTATCAAAAACAAAACATTCCTACAAAAAAAAATTCCCCTCTTGAATCTGGACCAATAGAACTCAAAAAAAAAATTGCAAACTGAAAACCAGAATACTTTCAGTTAGACTTTAATTTCAGTAATTTTGAATGATTTCTTTTTAATTTAACCTTTTTTTACTTTATTTTCTTTTTTGAACCTTTTGTTAGTGTGAATTTAAAACAACATTCTAAATGAAAAGTACTTTTGACTCAAAAGACCCCCAAATTTTCCTGTTTACAAATATTGAAACAGGATACTCTGATCATTTTGAAACTCTTTTCTCCTAAAAAAAAACCCCCAACAAGTTGAGAGATTCGTTAAAATCAATCTTGTTGTTAAACAGGTTTGTTGACAAATCTATATATTTCAGTAAAATAGCTTCATTGAAGAATTTCCAGACCAGCTCAACTGCAAAGCTGCACTAACTTCCATGTTGCTGAACAGCAGGCCTTAAAAGTACTCAGGATTTTGTTTTGTGTTTCATCTAACAGATAACACCATGGTGCCTTTTGGAAGCATGCAAGTTGATCAGTTCTATACCTATTCCAGGGCAGGTGCCCGTCCTTACAGTCCAGCCCAGGTACAAGTTCATTGCCCTGGAAGAGAGAACTTCACCTCTGAACTTCAGTGGAATTTACCCTGTAAAACAGAGTTGATTTTTTTTTAGAAACCGACTGGCCTTTAGATTCTCTTTGGTGGCCTTCATCATCTATTTTTCTATCTATCACTGCTTTGCTAATGAAATTTCTCTGGCCAGACTTTCACACATAGCTAGAGATGTCCAAAGAAGTTTCATGCATCAAGTGTTGATGTTAGAACATGGCTGCTATGATCATGTCTGCCTTAGTGGTTTCCTCAGATTTCCCACCACTGCACCAATTTTCTTGTTCATAAAGCCACAGCTCCTGGTTTCAGCTTTCACTAAAAAAGAAATCTTAAGTTTCTGGCTATTATGGTTATGAAGAAAAGTTGAAAATGTGACCCATACGTAACCTAAACACTCAACATCCAGAAGGCAAAAGCAAACAACCAAAAAGCATCAAAACCCAACATTTATTAAATTTTTCAACTCAATCTCATGTTTGGTGTAGAGAGGGACTTTGGATTTTCAAAGGCTTGAAGCCTGCACTATTTTTATTCTACCATAAGTGCTGTTCTGAAGGTGGTAGCAATTTTGGCAACCATATGTGTCTCAATCATTGTATGGATAGACCACAGAGCAGGGCGAGGCAGCACAGTGATTAAAATAACAGTGACCCATCTGTATCAACTCCCTTGCCATGGTTATCAGCAGGGGCTGGTAGCATGGCAGAGGAAAAAAATGAAAGAAAAGTGTTAGAAGTATACCTTTCCAATAGGATTTAGGTGCATACAGGGAGAAAGAATTTTTTTAGTGATCCACTTCCAAGTGGAAGTTGACATGGAAGATCTTAACTAGTGAGTTTTAGAATGAAATTGTGGATGTTGGAAAGCATTTTATGTTATCTTCAATTTTCTTAGATACTTTGTGTTGTTTACTGGGGCACTGAAAGTCCAGACTCCTGGATTTTGTCCTTGTAGCTGCCACTGAATCACTGGGTGGCCTGGGTCAAGGGACTGCACCTTTCCATGCTTCACTCTCCTACTCTGCCATATTGAGATATTCAGATGGAAGTCAAAAACATTATGCAACACTGTGAACAGTTACAAGATACTCTTGCCCAGCAAGGAGAAACTGTTTCCTTTGGAAAACTGCGTTTCTCTGTTGCGGAAAGGGCCATGATATATCTTCACAGGACTCCAGATCACTGTGTTCAGTGAGTGGCAATCATTATAGCATGCCTGTAGGAAAAGGCCCTCAGACTTTAATTTCCTTTCTTTCTGTTTTTTTACATCCAAACATGGCACTCCCTCTATCTTGCATGAGTTAGAGCAATAGGGAAAATCACACACCTGAACTGGAATCAAAAGCTGCAACTCAGCTGGTGTAGACTGACCTAATGTTGTAAGTGAAGTTTTGGAGGACTCATACCACCTGCAGATCAGGCCTAAAGTTCTTGACCAGTTCACACATTTTTTATAATCCCTTTTCTCTCCCTCAGTTTTTGAAACCAAAACATTTTTTTGCAAGCAGCCATTGCTTTCTATTTAACCAAGGTGGTTTTGGGGTTTCTAAGCAAAGGAACCATTTCTTATGTTAGCAAGAAAAACATCTCAGAGATAGTGAAATTAAAATGTTTAGTACAAATGATGTCCATCTTGTATTCCTTGAGTTATAATGACTATAAAAATAAGGATTGCATATAAATGCCAGAACTTAAGTAAGACCCTGATTCTGACAATACTTATTCACATGCCTAACTTTACTCCTGTGAAGCTTCACATTGGCTGTAATGAGACAACTCAGTGAATAAACTTATGCAGGTGAGTCAATGGTTGTAGCATTTTCACCATGGACAATCTCTCTAGGTTCTGTCTTGTTATTTGGATTGGGATATTCTATTTCAATGGCATCCCAATGGTGAAATAAATTCCAGTATGTCTGAGTAAAGGGTAGTCCAGTCAGATGCAGCCTACAGATTCTAAAAATACACCCCAAATGCTTGCTGCTTTTTCTAAATATAATCGGGGTCAATGTTGAACAATTCCAGGTTTTTTTTCCTTTCTGATTACTTCAACCAACAAGGCAATTTCTATTAATCTATCAAGCAAAAGTAAAGTATTATGATCACATATGTTTACTCTGTAAGTTATAAAACTGTATAAATATGTATGCAAATTAGAAGCTCAGTCCTGAAAGCATGAAACTATTCATGGCTTTAATCATACCTTCCAGGTGCAGTGAGTGGGCTTCTAGGAACTTACAAAGGTAATTCATGGCATCACAAAGTTTGGGCACCCTTAAGGTAGAAAATGTTCATGAGGCATGTCTCCCCTTTTACAAGCCTGCACGTGTTCTGCTGATTAGCCTCCACCCCTGCTCTATCCAGAAGCAAGAGAGGGTGGTAAAATATATGGAATTTTAAGTGGGGGAAAAACATTTAAGGATGATGCCGATGATGCTGGAATTGATGCAAAATGCCACTGAAAGGTTCCAAAAATCTCATGGAAATGTATTCTGTAAATTATATCTTGCTTTATGATGTAAAATATACAGTGTTTGCACTAGAATAGAAACAATCATTTTCAATAAAAGGAAAAAAGAAGCCATCTCCATAAGTTGTCATATGTTTGTCATGTGTCTTCTTCTCCAATCTATATGAAAATACCATCTGGGACTGGAAAAAAATGAAAATGTTGAGTGAGGTAAGAGGAAAATGGCATTTAAGCCAAAATCTAGCTTGCCCTTCTCACCAGGGTCTGCATCACAGGTGTGTGTAGAGGCCCCTAAATAGGACTGGGCCCTCATTATTCTAAGCACTGTTCCTCCATGCAGTGAGAGACAGTTTCTGCCCCATAGGAACTTACAATCTAAATAGACCACAGAGTTGAGGCCTGGGAAGAAGGAAATGTTGTTATTCCCAATTGAGTGATGGAGAACTGGGGAACAAAGTATTAAAAGGTCAGATTTTTTAAAGCATTCAGTCTTGGCTGAACTCTGTTCCTATTGAACTCAATAGGCATGTTACCATTAAAATCAGTGGGAACAGAGAGAGGCATAACTTGGGCACATTAGAAAAAATGCATTCCAAGTTCCTGGCTCAAGAGAAACTAGAAAAGGAAAGATACCAGCAGGTAGAGAAAAGAAGTTCAGGAAGCCTACTGGACTGGTGGAGAGGTATCAGGGCAAAGAATAAATAGGGGAAGGGGAGGAAGGAAGTGGGATACTCAGCAAGTGAAGCAGGGAGAAAGAATGCCCAGAGGGCATCAGAAACAATAGATGGCACAAGAAAGGTAGGAAGAAAAAAGTAGGGGAAAGAAAAGGCTGATGTTGTTGTCTGATGATTCCACTCTCTTTGCACTTTCAGCCTCTTTGCAGAAAGTGATCTGTCCAGAAAGGCTTAAGAGGATAATGCTGGTTCATAAATACGGCTAGTAGGGCTGTGCAAAGCTTCGGTCCCTGATTTGATTCAGTAGAGATTCGGCCCGATTCAATGGCCGAATCTCTGAATCCAAATCAAATAAGAGGACCCTTTAATCTCTCCAAATTGATTCGGAACCCTCCAAATTGATTTGGAGAGATTTGGTGATTTGGGCATAGACACAGCTTTAAATGTTTTTTCTACATACCTCTAGGTAGCAGGGGCTCTGAATGCTATGGTGCTGGGACAGATTCAGCATCCTACAGAAATGTGGGGGGCTCCCCAGCATGCTCGGCAGCAGACCCATAAGTGAACCAGAAGCACTTCCTGGATCACCAGGGTGTGTGCAGGGACCCCGTCCCCCACTGGCTTGGCAACTGGTGCCTCCTGGGTGGGGGGAGGCACCCCTGTGGATTCTGTTGACTGACCCTAATTTTGTGAATCCTGAAAATGCTTCAATAAAATTTCTGTTTCTTTTCTTTTTACATTTTCAGTTGCTTGCATGGTTTAAGCATAACTCACATTCCTCGTGAGAATTAGTCATTTAGTTTTGTGGAGAATAAAAGCTGTGCCTAAATATGATTGTTCCTGATTAATTCCTGGTTGACAAAAGTCCAAACAATAAAGATGTGGAATATTGCAAGCTTGATTTCACAAAATTTCTGAGCTGATTTTGAAGCCAGAGGGGTTTGGCATGATTTTGAACAGGCCTCAGAACCTTTGTGTGCTCATCTAAGGAAATATTGACATCTTAGCTAGTGTTATCTCAGCCTGCTGCTGCCTTATACTACTGAACGGCATGCCTCTTTTTATCCTTTATGGAGATTTGTATCCATCTGGAAGGCTGTAGATTGGAATGTGGAATTTTAATTCCACTGAAAACAATAGTATTTTGATACTTGTTTCATGCCAAAATAGGACAAAAGGTGAAAAGGGAAGCAAATTTTCACATTTTCGCATACACAGTATAATAACATATCTTGAAAACTGTTGATTTTGTCAATCAAAATGTAATTTTTTTTTAAATACACATCTGACAGAAAATATTTCCTTGTAAATCTTTACATTTTTCCAAGCTACACGAGGTCAGTTCAAAAGGCAACTTTTTGTTGACCATTTTCCCATAAAAAATTAGAATATTTTTGGTAGAAACTGACATTTTCTTGTGAAACATGCAATTTGTGAGGAAAGCTTTTCAGTCAAGAACTCTATCCATTGCATGCATATATGCATGCGCACACAAATATACAGAAATCATTATTTAAAAAAGGACTTTCTTTTATATTTTTCACTTTCTGTTGGACTTTCCAAGCAGCCCAAGGAGTTAGGTGTTCAAATCTGGTTGGTTTCCAGTGAATCTGGTGACTAACTTTCTTGGGTCACTGGTATGATAAGAAATTCAAGTTTAGAAATATATATTTAATGTATACACTTGTTGTGTCTACACAAAACGCTTACTGAGCATTAGCCTAATAACACTGCACAGTCGAATGTTATGGCAAAAACCATGCTAATAGCCTACTGTGCAGTGTTATTAGGCTAATGTGCAGTAAGTGTCACTAAATAATCATGTGCTGGTGCTACTACACAGTAACTCTAGGTACTGCGTATTTAGTTAATACTTTATTAAAGAAGTACTAAACTAAATGCTCAGTATCTAAGGCACTTTAATGAATGTGTAGACATGCCCCCTGACTGCATAGTTAATTCTTTGGTATAGCCTTTTGTTAGGCTCATGTAAAAATATTTCCAGACCTTTCACTCCAGTCTCAACAGCCATCAGATTTGTTTTCAGTTGGAAAGCTTTAATGGCAAACACATGTGTACAGAATATAAGGGAGTGCAACTGGAGCTTTTTTGCTTACAAGGTCTCCACCCAGTGAAAATGTAACAGTCAAAATATACGAAAAAGGAACTTGCAATTAATGTGAGAATAACTGATCCCCTCCCAGTGGCAGTTCATTCTCATTATACAAATATAAAGCAAAAGGTGCAGAGAGCCACATTAAGGAGAGACACTGTAAAACTATTCTTAATAATATTCCATGCCAACTTCAGGCATTACAACTCATCCTCTAACATTTACACCTAACAACATAAAGAGGCAAAATGCTAAGGATTCTACCTAACCCATCTGTTCACTGTTCACAGCCACCCAGCTTTACTTTCTTACACAGGCTGATCATTATGGTTAGTCTCATTTTGCAGCTTAGTCTTTTGGAAAGCAAATCTGCTAGTGTAATTCCATAGAGTTCAATGGAGTTACACCGACAGAGCCCTAGGAGCCCTTCTCAAGTGACACATGTTCCTGGATCACATTGTTCTTGAATTTTCTGGTGTGCCTTTGCCTTAGCATTTTGTAGTCCCTTGGAATGTGCTGCAGCCATCCAGTATTTCTACATATCCAGATGTGGAGGTGGGAAGAATTTCACCCTCTCCGATTTCACTAGAGTACCTGTTGCTTCCAGGAAAATTTCAAAGTCCTGAAACTATTCCCTTTAGTGCTTTGCCAGATTCCTTTCCTAGGGAGACATCTTTGTATCCATTTCTGCTACTATGATTATGTTTTCTTCTGAGTTTGGTAAGAAAGATGTGGCATACAAGATGGCTGGGACAAGACTGTTTAATTGCCCAGATATGGCTCAGAATTGTTGAAGGTGAAGGTAAGATTTTCAGAAGTATTTAAAAGTCAGTCTCATGCGCCCACCTCATCTGGGTGGCTATGATTACATGCCCTATACCTGCAGGCCTGAGTGACTACTCTTACAGACATATTTGCATAGGGCACATAGGCAAGAGAGGCTTGAGGTGATTCTGCTTTTGGTTTAGATGCTAAGAAAATAACCTTGGATGTTCTAAGAGAATCCTGATCAGGACTACATCTGGAATTCCCCTCTGGCCCTGAGCTGGAAAGAGGAGGCTAAGGTATCTTGCTTGGCTTTTTGCCCATTCCCTCTTAGATAAAAAGGAACATTTTCTTCCTTCAGATGAAGAGGCAAATTCTGGAAACTGGATGGGGAGAAGAAAGGAACATAGTTCTTTCTGAATTTCTCTAAATGAAGACTATGGGGGAAGGGACTTTTCCATAAGACTATCTCTGACCCCCTGCTGCCTACATCAGGAAGCCAGCCAGGGACACCACAATGCACCTTCAGTATGGGGACAGGCAGGGCAAGAGGCCCAGTGATGTTGGAGCCTGATTTAGACCATAATTCACATGGAACTGAGAATGCTGTTTTGCTATCTAGAGGGAAAAGCGTGGTTGAAGGGGCATATGGCAACCATTGCTGCTGCAGCTTCTGGCCTCAGCTTGTGGTTGGAAGTGCAGAAGCATGGGAAAAGAAAAGAAAAATAAGAATGTAACCTTTCCAAACTTGGAGAAGGTTTGGAGTTTGTCTTCAGGGTTAGGATGGTTGGGGTTTTTTTTACCTACCCCAGTTCCTGGCCTTTATCCCTAGCTTTTACATCAACTCAGTACCAGCGGGAAAATGTAGGACTCTTAAAACATCAGGCAAAGAAAAGCTGTGTAGTTCTGAAGTTCTGTTATCTTAGGAAAACACTAAATAAATGTGCTGAATGTATTTTGGCTGCTGTGCTGTCTACTGAGTGGAGGCAGCAGACTGCAGTCATGTTATTGTGGCTCAGAAAGACAGCTTGAATAGGGAACATGAACAAGGCTTTGGCTGGGGCTTGCCCATCAAAAGGAGCATTTTACAACCTCAGCTGCATTTGAAACTCAACCTGTCTCTAAACTATAGCTGTGGGGAAGCTGCTTCTATCTGTCAGGTATCCCCCTTCTGTTGTTGGCACAGACAGAGCATTTACCTATACAAAGTAATTCCTGAAAATATACCTGAAATATCTGCCTGGACCTTACTCCTTACAGATTCTATTAATGGCTGCAGCGATCCTGGCCCTCTTGTAGTGCCTCTTCCACATAATATTGAGCACAAGTTCACAATGCTAAGCCATCATGGCCTGCAAGGCAAAGACCACATATGGATGCTTTCTTCAGACTGGTTGATAGTGGTGGGTGGCAGTGGTAGCAACATAAATGCCAGGTATTTCAGGGCAGGAGTTGAGGTCACTTCCACTAAAGTCCTTCCCATAAAAATTGTACCAGCTACTCCCACCCAGACAACAAACTAATGGGGCTTTGATCAGAGTAGGGAATCCTTGGGAACCTAGGGACATTGACAGCTGTGAGGCATGCTGGGCTGTGTGATCTCACCAGTCATCTGCTGGCAGAGAAACAGCAGTGTATTCAATCACTCACTAAATGCTGATTGGAATGGTGGCATGTGTACATGCCAATCCTGTGACTTTTTGGATCCTGGACAAATACAGAGACAACCAGTCCTTGAACAAATGCAATACCTGTTCACACCCTAAGAGTTTTTCCCAGATCGTGATGAGCTATCAATGATCTTGTCTTGTCCAGCATTCTCCCTGTGAAAACTAGGGCTCTCAACAGGTTTCTCGTCTGAGGTGGTCCTGAATGGGACAAAAGAGGAGTTGGCACTGCCGTTTAAACATGTAGATCTTCCAAGCTCCATTGCTACTCAGGGGCCAGGGAAATCACTTAGCCTGACAGGATTGTTTCTGGAACAATTGGCAGTTGACTTTGAATGAGCTGCTTTTAATTTAGAGGAACTCAGCAAAAACAGGGCTAGCTAGAGGCCTTCATTCAGGGGTATGAGTTTGTGACATCTCTATTGACTAATTCCTCTTCAGGGGAAAAAAGTGAAATTATCTTCAAGGAGGAGGGAAGTGCTAGCATATTTTATTTCACACACTTCACAGGTATTTAAAGTGGGATGGACTGATATGTCTGTAGAATCCCAGAACCAAAGGCTTTCTCCTGGGAGAAATACAAACCCTGTTTATACCGTATGAGTGCCTATACACGTGCAGTGAGGCTGCTTTGACGTGCAGTAATTACAGCGCATTGGAGCAGACTCGATTAATCGAGTCTTCTGGACTGTGGTAATTACTGTACTCCAGCCAACTCCAGTGTCATGTGCATCAGCATCTCCATGCTGAAAAATAGTAGTAGGGGTGCTGTAACTAAAGCTCATTTGATGAGTTTAAGTTAAAGCATCCCCACTGCTATTTTTCAGCATGGAACGCTGATGCACATGATGCTCCGGGGGCTTTCATTGGAGCAGCTCTCAAAGTCACTCTTCTTAAAGTACCCCCCCCGCCCCAACTCCCAGACCACATCTATAAGCACCCTATGTTCCTATCTTGGCAAGATCAATGAATGTGTGTCCACTCTCTGCCTCGCTGAAGTCAGTGTAGTCACCTTCAACGTCTCTCTTGCCCAGTCACTGTTCTACCAGTCCTCAGAATCATGCCTCACTCTGGACCAGGAACAAGCAAGCTAGGTGTGTGGATATAGATACATTTGGAGCCATTTAAAAAAGAAAACATGTTTCAACACTCCAGTTTCAACACTACTTCATGCAGTGCTTTGGTTCACAGCTCCTTTATACTTGGATCTGCACCTTCCTTTTTTCTTTTCTACCCTGTCCCTGTTACCAGAAAAAAAAGAACCAGTTTCCAAGCAATTCCCTGGGAGCATGAGAAAGAAGGGGAAGAGGAAAGAAGCCAGGCACAAGATACCAGAACTTACTCTGGGAAAGATAAGTGAGCCATGGCTACCCCTGTGTTTGGCTTGCTGAGTGCTTGTTTAGTGGGCTGTCTGTTTGGGTGTGTGCTCTGAGAAGCTGGGTGTGCTGCTAGGTAAATGATTTCTGGTGATTATTGCTTGTATCTGACAAAAGCCCAAACAAGAGGGTGGAGCCAGTCCAGGCCCAGAAAAGTATAAAAGGAGACTCCCAGCACCACCAAGAGTAGCAAACAGGGCAGTTTGCGAGTCAGTTTACTACCCTGCTCTTTGAAGGGAAGCATTTAAGGTAAGCTCTTTTTTAAGTTAAGATTAATTAACTTCCATATATTTGGTGTAAGTAGCTAAAATTCTGCACTAAGACCAGTACTTAACTCTCTTGTTTAGTTAGAGTCCGGAGGGACAGGGAGTTTGCTAGGGAGTTCTCCCAGAAACTTTCTCTCACCATCCTTCACTGTAAGCTTGGTGAGAGGAAGCAGGCTAGGAGGGAAAGGAACGTTTTGGGACCAAGAAGCAGTGAACAGGTCATCTTACAGGGGAGCTTGCTAGGGAAGGTCCGCTTAGAGAGAAGGGTAGAAAGAGAACAGCAGCAGACTAAGAGATGCAGAGAAATAGCTGGAGGATGTTGCAATGCCAGAAATCTATTTCTAAGCACTTGGAAGAGGAGAAAAAGGTGACTGATTAGGAATAGTCAGCATGGATTCATCAAGGGAAAGTCATGCCTTACCAACCTGATTGCCATTCATCTCATCACAGAAGGCTCTATGGATGCAGGGAGAGCAGTGGACCTAATATACTTCGGTTTTAGCAAGGCTTTTGATATGGTCTCCCACTACATTACTTGCGCTGGCAAGTTAAGGAAGTACAAGTTGGATGAATAGACTGTAAGGTGGATATACTGGCTGGATTGTTGGGTATAAAGGTTAGTAAGCAATGCTTTGATGGCTAATTGGCAGCAGGTATCAACTGGAGTGCCCCAGGAATGGATCCTGGGGGCAATTTTGTTCCATATCTTCAGCAAAGATCTGAAAGATAAGATGGAGTCTACCATCAGCAAGTTACTAGATGACACCAAGCTGGAAGTGGAGTAGTAGATACCCTGAGGGTAGGGTTATAGGATTCAGAGAAATCCCAACCAATTGGAAGACTGGACCAGAAGAAATCTCATGAAGTTCAATAATGACAAGTGCAAAGTCCTGCATTTAAGATGGAACAATCCCATGCACCAGTACAGGCTGAGGACTGACTGGCTAAGCAGCAGCTCTGCAGGGAAGGATTTGGGGGTTACAGTAGACAATAAGTTAAATATGAACCAACAGTATGTCCTTGTTGCCAAGAAGGCTCATGGCATACCGGGCTGCATTGGTAGAAGCATTGTCAGCAGATCAAAGGCAGTGATTCTTCCCTTCTATTCTGCACTGGTGAGGCCAGATCTAGAGTACTGTGTCCAGCTTTGCCCCCTTCCTTCCCCCCAGGTGCAGAAAGGATGTGAACAAATTGGAAAGAGTCCAGCAGAGGGCAACAAAAATGGGTGCAGGCTCAGGTACCTGGTTTTATGAGGAGCAGATGAGGGACCTGGAGAACAGAAGACTGGGGGGAGATTTGATAACGGACTTCAACTACCTGAAGTGAGGGTTCCAAAGAGAATAGAGCTAGGCTGTTCTCAAGTGTTGGAAGATGACAGAACAAGAAGCAATGGTTTCAAATTGCAGCAAGGTAAGTCTGGTTTATATATTAGGAAAAATCTTTCTCACCAGGGGGTAGTAAAGCCCTGGAACAGGCTACTCAGAGAGGCTGTGGAATCTGCATCCTTGGAGGCTTCTAAGACGCTACTTGGTAGACAAAGCCTTGGCTGGGATGGTCCTGCTTTGAGCAGGGGCTTGGACTAGATGACCTCCTAAGGTCCTTTCCAACCCTAACTTTCTATGATTCTAAAAGGCATCTGTCTCAAGTGCAGTAACTGTCTTAGTTATTTCTGGAGAAAAACAGTGATTCAGGCAAATGATAATCAGCCGCAGATCCTGACTGCTATGGCACCATCACAAGCTCAGCTGTTGCAATGCTCCCAGAACCCAAAGCTTCTCCCCGCTAGTCTGCTGCTTGTCTCCAGCAAAAGACCAAGGTAGTGCTTCCCAAACTCTTTCCTCTACATGACCCCATTAATGGCCCAATTTCCTCAGCATAGTCCCTCACTTCCAATCAACAGCCCTCCATCCCTGCAGCTCCATCCACTGATGTTGCAACCCCATTTGTTGTCATGAGGCACAGTCACAACCCATTTGTTGTTGTGACCCACTGGACTAAGGCTTACTTCTGGGATGACTTCTCATTCCCACAAGCCTCAGTCTTACTTAACCATTTAATTTCTAAGGTGCCACCCTACCCTGCTTTCTGCTTGACTTCAGATGAACATGGCTAACTACCTCTTTTCTCCGTTGAGAGAGACTTGAATCTGAAATGTGTTTATTTGCATGCGTGAGTGAATATGCTGGACTGCATACGCCATCCTTAACAGACCCTCCTTTTTCTGCAACAAGGTAGAACAGCACATCTTCGGGGGGCCCTGGGGAAAATGGTACACATCACACTCCATTTACAGAGTGCATATACTTCAAGCTTGGGCTCTATGGCTTTCCCTAACAATGCCCTTTTGAGCTGTGATATGAATGAATCTGGATTCTCAGTTGTACTGCACCATTGCTCCTTGGATTCCCTCAAAGAGAAATGATGTGACTGTCAATCCCTCACTTCCCTGAATAGGAGGCCTTGGCTAACCTGTCTGTTATATCCATACAGCCATATTGTTATCACAGCTTTGTTTTAAGGTGTTTTTCTTCATGAAACATTTCTTTCAGTGGCCTTGGCTAAATACATTTGTCCTTTCTGCACTCTGTAAATGTCCTGAGGGGTGAGAAATGAATTCTTTGGGATTTAGATGTTATGATCATGGCTTTCTTTCTGGAAAAGTGATAGACAGATTGGACCCATGCTACATAGTATAAAACCACTCAAGCATGCAGACGATTGACCTAGAGACATTTTTAGTTTTGCAGCTGCCTATGTCTATTTAAATCCAGCCTCTTCTGGGGCCTGAAATTCTTGTATTGATACAAAATTCCAGGGGCTCTCCATACACCTGAGAACTGCTCCTTTATCTCTGCCCATGTGCATCTTCTGTGGCAAAACATGCATCCAATGGTGGTGTTGAGAAAAGAATGGAAAGAAATGTTTTAACTCCTTTTAATTATTTTCCATTTATGGGAACACTGTTTAAAGTAGAGGGTGCCCAGCCTGCAACACATGTGCCACAAATGGTATGGACAACCTCTGTAGCATATGGCTAATAGGGGAGAGGGCAGGTAATAATGTGGTAGATAGAGCAGCAGATTGGGTAGTGAAAAGGAATCAGAGTGGCCCTCAGGGAGAGGATGGGGCTTAATTTGTGGCACAGCTGACAAAAAAAATTGGCCCCCACTGTATTAACATGCTTAATCACCCTTTGATCTTCTAACCAAATGGTTAATAATCTTTTGCTGTCACAAGCTGCCTGTTGTAACAAAGCATATATCCTTACAAGTGTTTGTAGTACCAGGGTTGGTATTTGGACAGAACCCATATGGGCAAAACTTATGGTGTCACAAAGAGCATTCCAATCCATACAATAGGTGGTGCAAAGACCGATGAAACCTTGCCAACTTCAGTGGAGTAGGGTCAGGGCCTCAGCCTTTAGGCTAGAGCCCCTCTATGGTGCTAGAGCAGTTAACATAATATTGAAGGGGGGAAACAGCAGATCAAAAGTCTATAGAGCTCATATCATTTTGTGCAGGATTAGAGTTGGTATTTTGAATGCCTTAGTCAAATTGTACTGTCTCTCTAAAGACCTTCAACAGTTTCAGATTGACACAGTGTTTTCTTCACTTCCTGCCTTTGTCATAAGCAGCATCTGATAGCACTACTAACAGCTGCGGTTGTGCATCATAAAAGTTGTTTCATTTCAGTAATGGGTGAAATAATTCCCTTTCGAGTGGAAGGCATTGTAACTGGACATCATATTTCAATAAGCACTAAGCACATGAGAAACAGAAGTCTTATTATGCATGCCCAATCTTGCTCTAAAGTTAGCTACATTATATGCATTTCCAGATTTAATGCATACAGAATAGTAGTGATTACACTGTGGTGCTTCCTAGCATGGTACTGAGACCATGTTGGACATAGATTCATAGATGTTAGGGTTGGAAGGAACCTCAACAGATCATTGAGTCTGACCCCCTGCCTAGGCAGGAAAGAGTGCTGGGTTTAGGTGACGTCTGTGCTGCTGAGGGTCACTTTCTACCCAGTGGGTGTACTGAATATTTTTTGTGCCCTAGGTGCAGTACTCTGCATTTGTCCTTGTACTACCCACTTTTGTAACCTGTCCAGGTCCACCTGCAATCATTCCCTACCCTACAGAATGTGCATTTCACTGCACAATTTAGTATCATTTGCAAACTTGGACAGGGTACACTTCATGCCCACATCCAAGTCACTGAAGACATTAAAGAGTACAGGTCCAAGGACTGAACCCCGAGGGACCTCTTTACCCACATCCTTCCAGGTTGATACAGACGCATTTACTACCACTCTCTGGGTGCGACCACAAAGCCAATTGGCCACCCACTGGACTATGTAAACATCTACATCACAGTCTCAATTTTATTTATGAGAACAGGATAAGATACTATATCAAAGGCCTTGCTAAAGGTCAAGAAAATGACATCCACCTCTACTCCTGTGTCTAAGCATTTTGTGACCCTGTCCTAAAATGAAACCAGATTGGTCAGGCCTGGTCTACGTGCTACAAATCCATGCTGGTTTCCCTGCTGCCTTATTTTTCCCACTGGACTCCCATAAATATGATCCTTCATAATCTTTTCAAAGACCTTTCCAAGGATGGAGGTGAGACTCACTGGCCTATAACTACTTAGATCCTCCTTCCTCCCCTTCTTGAAAATACAGCCTACATTGGCCCTTTTCCAGTCCTCCAGGACCTGACCCAATGCCATGAGCGCCCAAACAACCGTGCCAGTGGTTCTGCTATGACATCGGCCAATTCCTTCAGTACCCTCAGATGCAGCTCACCCAGGCCTGTTGACTTGAACACATCCAGTCCATCCAAGTTACTCTGCAACAAGTCAGTGTTGACAGTTGGTGGAATGGTGTCCCTCTGATGCCCACCTAAGAACCCACTAGGAGACTTATCTTGAGCTCTGTTCAGGAACACTGAGGCAAAAAACTCACTTAAAAGCTCAGCCTTGTGGTGTGTATATGCCACTGCCCATCTGTCACTAATTGCTCGCTCTTGCTCAGTAGCATGTTGAAGCTTTGTTATATAGGAAGGCTTCACAAAGTGTAATTTGCCTGGAAGTCTCCACCCATTCACTCTTGTTCAGTAACATCTTGTAAATAGAACAAGATCAATCAGTTCATAGCTTTTAAAAGGCCTGGTTGGACTTTTGCAATCACTTAATCTGACTGACCCGTGGGAAGCAGTTTAGTCAGTTACTGATGAACCAGAGCAACAGTACATTTAAGGAAAATGTAATTTTTTACTGAGCCAAGTAACACAAAAAGCAAAACAGCCAAGCTTTCTTGACCTTTGCACTAAAAAAGCCTTTTTGTTTCCCAAAACATAGTAGATCCTTTAGAAATACTTATCTAAAAGTTCTGTACCAAATGAAGACTCAATACCAACATGGTATGCAGACTAGGTATCTGTGAACTATCTTGTTTTTGGTGGGTTGTATTTCCTATTTATTCCAGTAGTACCTGTCATAGAAAGTAACACCTACCATAATGGAGCCCTTGACAAACACATGGTGAAAGACAGTCCATACCCCAGACAGCAGGGTTTAGCTACAAAAGGCTGTTTATATGGATGAGGCAGAAAATCACCTTCCACTTTCCACAGAGGGAGGGACTAGGTTACAGTGAAATGAAAGGCTTGTACAAGCTGTTTTAGGAAGTGGATGGGGAAGTTGTGATTTAGCCTCAAACCTAGTAAACCCTCAACTTGTGCTTCTGTAGCCTATAGGCTTTATTTTGAGGCATTTGTATTTTCTGAGCCCAAAGAAAGAGAGGGACATGGATTTTTAACTGTAATGCTCCTTGTCTCTGCTCATGTGTAGAGGGCAGGGCAACTGAGCTAGAATAGCCCAGAAACATCCAACACCCTGCCCCGTGGTTGCCATCTTGTGATGAAGTCCCACCCCTTGATTCCTGACTTTTGCTACCAGAAATCCTTCCTGCTGGAAGTACTCCTTTCAGCAAGGGGGTTTGCCATCTTGGAACTAGAAAAATACTAAATTATATCCTAAAAAGCAAACATCTAAAACATTCACTAATTTGATTTCAAATTTTTTTTTTTGTCCTGGTTTACATGTTTGTGTAGTGTATGTAGAGAAGATTGCATCTAATAGCTTAAAATGAAGTCTTACTCTTATTTTGTGGGGGGCTGTGGGTATGTGGGGGAGGGTGTGGGTATGTCTGCAGCCAGGAGCCACGTGGTGATGGAGCAGTGTGGAGATAGGAAGGCAGGGAAATGCCTGGGGGTGGAGCAGGGATGAGCTGCTGCATCCCACTGATGACTCCCCCTGGATCCTACTGCCCCTGGCTCCTGTCATTTTTGACAGGCAGCCAGAAGCAGATAATTATTTATTTTCTACACTTTTTTTTTTTTTTT
>JAGPOW010001543.1:51265004-51302779 GCA_030014935.1 Caiman crocodilus
GGTCATCTGACCCCGGTGCTCTTTCCTGCCAAGGCAGGGGGTCGGACTAGATGATCTGCACAGGTCCCTTCCGACTCTAGACACTATGATACTATGATATTCTAGAGCAGTTAGGGCCAAGCATTTTGACAGATGTGCCATTAATTAGCCCTGCATCCTCTTCTAGTACCATTCTGATCCCTTCCCCTGCCTAATCTGCTGCTCTGGTTTCTATTTCCTCCCATATACATCCTGCCCAATCTTCTGGTCTGTTTTCTATTCCCTGCCCTATCTGCTCCTGTATTCCCTGTCCCATCCCCAGTCTGCTGCAGGCCACATAGAGGTTGCTCATGCCACTTGTGGTGTTCATGGCACACATTGGCCACCCCTGAGCTACAGCAAATTTTCAAGGTTATGATGAGTGTGAATGGAATACCTTTATTTTTACTTCCATACTATGAGGATATGGGGAGAGGCCAATTGGTTCTGTTTTGTTGATATCTAGGCTTAACTCTTTTTTTTCCTGAACTTATTTTTATCAGGTGCAGCTGATGCCTACTGGTTATCATAATGCCAGTGAAAAATCACCTGTTGCTAAAACATCACAGTTCAGGTGTCTATTGTGGATCAAAAGATAATCAAGCATAAAGAGAGAGAGAATAAGAAATCTATGGAAGGGTAAATCCTGTCCCTTCCATCCCTCTCCTTATAGCTAGCCAACATCTGAAAATGTAGCACTGTCTGCAGATATTTTCAGAAGATGGAGGATAAAAACTTAGAATTCCTACATACCATGGAGCACAACTTCACAGGACCGTTCTGCACTTTGCAACGTAGAGGGTGTGTCTATATGAGTTGTTAACTGTGGAGTTGCCCAATTAGCTCCGCAGTAAATATCTCAGCACCTATATCTGCAGTGCTATTAGGATGGAATAAAGTAATTAACTCCACCATAGGTTAGTACTTGTAAACACAAATACTATCCTATGTCAGAGTTTTTTACTTCACAGCAATGTATGTGTAGACACTGACAAAGCTGGCTAGGGCATAAGGGTATTTCAGTGCTGGGGCTACCTGCCAACTAGTCCTGCAGTAAAGCACCCTCATGCCCCCAGCCAACACCTCCACAGCATAGTGAGCGGGTCAGAGCACCCCAGCTGGCAGGTTGACACCCTGGGCTCCCTACCAGCTGAGGGTGCTCCAACCCAGCTCACTGTGCTGCAGTCTCAGGTGCACGTGAAGATGTGGCACCTGGGAGTAAACTCTGCACAATATGCACTGGAGTTTCTTGCTGCACAGAGAGAAGCAATGCTTGAAGCCCAATCAGGAGGAACAGCAGTAGAAGCAATGGATTAGCACTATCCAAATGTTTCACTAGGGCTGCTGCTGTCCAGAACCTGTAGTACAATTCATAATGCTGCTCAGCCACTGAACTGAGCATAAGCTGCCTGTCCTAAAGCATACGCTACTGAAGTAAAAAAGCTCATGCATGTGCTTAAGGCATATATGCTGAAGTGCTTTTCTGGATCAAAGTCAGAATGTTCAGCTCACTGCCAGGACCAAAGTCCTAATACGGAAGGACCCTTTTCCAGCACCAGTGGAAATCCCTTGCCTACAACCCACTCAGTTAGCCCTCATGCAGGGACCAACATTTGGCTCCAAGAGAAATTAGTGCATCACAAACAAACAAACAAAAAAAGAAACTGCCTCTTTCCAGTTCAACCCAGATGGGAAGTTAGAAGAGTTTCAAGAATATATTGAACCCAAAGGACACAATGTCAGCTATTTTTGCATACATGCTCTTGTCTAAGACGAAAGCCAAGCAAGCTTGTGAGCGAACCATCCATCTCTCCATCTAGATTTGGGTCATGAAGGCATCTCCCCCCTGTTCTCCTTTTCCACTCCTTTTTGCTCATTAAAGCCTAGATGGAAACCAGAGTAATGAAAGTGCATTACAAAATGTTCAGCAAAGCCAAGCAGCTATTTCAGAACTTGTGTTTAGTTTTATTAATGAAAAACATTAACAGGTCAATATGTCAGTGAGCTAAAATCCTCCACGATTCAGTTCCTCCAGAGAATAGCAGTCAGGCAATAAGATACAGTTCTCACAGTGTCTCAGGCAGTGTCTCCTGAAATTCTACCTCTGATGGGCTGTATAAATTGTTCTCAGATTGCTGATTGGACATAAATCTTTCTGAAACCACGATGCTTACCAAACATTATTGTATTATTGAGACATAAATCCCATGTCAGCTCAGTGAAATGTCTGTGGCTGTTGAGTTAAACAAGTCAAGACAGCTACTTAACTATTCCCAAACATTACCTTATTAAAATGCAGACAAGAAGCATATGAGGAACTGCACATATGAGATGGATTCTTAACAGCCATTTATCACATTTGCACAGCAAGTCATAAACAGGTCCATGGTTCTTGGCTCTGATTTAGATTTCAGGGAGCAGAGATACTTCCGAAGTGGGAACATCAGAAGCTTCAATTATATAAGTGCCCAGAAGTCTGATTGTCACCCCAGGCTCTGCTAGCAACTGATCTGTTTTTTCCATAAAACCTATTGACACCCCAGTGCCATTACCACCTTCCCAGTCGACAGGCATCTTGGTCTTGTGACCAGGGTATACATACCCATCTGATTTTGGGACTTCTGAAAATATACAAACTACTAAAACCATGTGATTGTGTGGAAAATATAATGGTGTGTGTCCTGTCTGACAAGGCAGCTAGTAATCCTCTCTAATCCTGCACTTTAAAAGTTTCCACAACAATCTTTCCCATATCATATTTTAGCATCCCAGATTGAAAACAAATCTAAAGCCAAAAGGAAGTATCTAATAAAGCTTTGAATGGACATTGCGACTCAGGCTGTGGAGTGGGGACTGATACCCTCTTAAGGAACAAGATTTATAGTATCCCATTCCCACTGTTGTCTAATTTAATCTATTCTTGAATATCTGCTGCTATGGTGCATCACCTTCCTCTCTTCGGCAGTCTATCTGACTGCCCAGTTTTTCCAATGGTTGAGTATTTTTTCCCTAATGTCTAGTTTAAACCTTTCTCTTGTAAGCACTACACTACTGCCTGTTGTCCTACTATCTCCTGCTGCTATGATCTACCACCAATTTATACCGTCACCTTGCAGGTATTTTTTGACTGTGATCACATCTCCCCAGAGTCCACTCTTCTCCAGACAGTATAAATGGAGCTTGAACTGAGAAGCCTCTCAGAGAAACCAGCCAATCAGATTGCATTTCCCGGGAGGGCTCTAACTCATTTCTATAGCCAACTGGAACAATCTAATTATGCTCTATGTTACAGGGAAAGATTTAAAACCACTTTACTTTGCGATGCTAAGTCCCGTGACTTGGCTGTGAGTCCTGCCAACTGCTTCACTCATTTACAGTATGAAATATCATCTCAGCCTTGCACAGAGCATTCTCTAAGAGTTGATGTAAAATCTTCATATGGATGGGAGTGAGGAAGCACCCAAGTGTTTGGCTCTTCTTCCAGGTTTATTTAAACACTATGAACTTCTTATGCTTGCAGAACCGAGCTGTAAATCTCCTAAGAATAGGGTCTCATGAGATTTCTGAGACTTTCTGCTTTGAGTCACGCTGGAAGTACAGTGGGAATAAGCCTGCCCATTTGTCCCTTTGTCCATCCTCTGCAATATGGTCCTCATTACCATAGTATCTGAATAGCTATTCTTCAAAGCAGTGCAAAGGTTCCACTTAAATTCCTTTTTAGTATCAGTCAAAATTTCAAGTCAGTCCTTTTTAAGGGCTTATCTGTTTCTGATCTAATAGCAATAGTTCCCTCCTGTGTCTTGGGCTCTCTCTTTGGTTGAACGATCCTAATTTCCTTATACTCACAACCTAAAGCAGTGGTTGGCAACCTACAGCCCACAGAGCAGGGACTTTGGCATCCTTTGGTGGCAGTTAGGCTTCACCTCCACCACGCTGCGGCCAGGCAAAGTGGAGTGGTTCCTGGGTCCTAGCGCCAGCCCATCTTGGACCCAAGCTTGGTCATTCTGGCTTGCTGCTGGAAAGAGTTCCCAGTCCATGACTTGGCTCAGGACTAGCCTATATCTTGTGGATTAGCCCCATGAAGATTGCATAATACCAATGAAACTGGGAAGAGCAAGGAAGAATTATAATGAAAGCAGTACTCAGAATGTAATGGGGAAAAAGAGCTACTGGAAATGGATATTCCCAACCTTATGGGAAACAGAAAGAAATGGTTATAAGGTACTTTTATTCCACAATTTTTTGTTCAGAAGGTAATGTGAAGCCTCCAACTGGATGGGCTGGGGTCAAATATTGGCCTGGAGCCATAGTGAATGGTAAGGATGGTAAGTGCCTCACTGCCATGCACGCAAATATCATTGTGGCTGAAGTGATCTTGGACAGCAGGTTAACTAGCCATGGTGATGCAAGCCATACATGATTCAGTACCAAATAGAATAGAGCAAAACTATGTCCTGTGGGTGATTGCCTCAGCATTGTTTGAAGGGAAGGGCAGGGAGCTCAAACAAATGAGTTCTCCAGTCTTCTAATAGATCAACACATTTTAAAGCCAAAAGAGACCATAATGACTACTTAGTCCAGTGGTGGCCCTTCTTTATGGCAGGAGTGCCACAAGTTAAGCCCTGTCCCTCCATAAATGCCACTCTGATCCCTGCCTCTCAGAAGCAAATGTAATAGAGTTTGCACTCAGGAGCACTGAGATGGAGCCAGGGGCGCTTAAGCCTCTGACTGCACAGAGCAGATTTGGGGCAGGATACTGTTGTAAGAGGAGGTGTCACTGCCAAAAGCCATGTTAACTCTTCCTTACTCTGCAACTGCTGCAGTTTTATATGGCAAGTAAAAATCCAAAGGTCATAATTTGGCAGCAGCTGCAGGGCCATGGAAGGTTAATGTTCTTAGCAGGGACACCTGACAGCTCCTCTAGCAGCAGCAGCATCCTGCTCCTGCTCGCCTCAAGCCCCCCCTGCTCAAGCCCCCCTTCCTTCATTTTGATGCCTCGTTTTACTGAGTGCCTGAGGCTTATGTGCCATACACAGCAGCTGCATGTGCCACTTGTATCAGACCTGCTGTGGGGTGGCCACAACCAATCTAGCCTGACTTTCTGTATGACACAGGTCAGTGAATATCACCTCCTGAGTCCTTCACCGGGCTTAACTTTTGGACCTAAGGTAGAGCACTTCTTTTAGGCAGACATCCAATTGTGGTGGAAAAACAAACACATGCATGGGTAAATTGTTCCTTAGTTAAGTTTCCTCACTATGAAAAATTTGTAATTTATTTCTAGCCTGAATTTGTTGACCTTTTTTTTCCAGCCACTAGATCTTGTTATGTTTCTGTCTGCTGGTTTAAAGAGCAAATTTTCTCCTCCATGTAGATATTATAGACATCATGTTCAAGCCACTTCTTTATATTCTCTTAAACCAGAGGCATCCAGGCTTTGCTGGTATATGGAAAACAATACCAAGAAAGTTACATGCTTCAAGCAACATCATGCTTTCCTCTCTCTCTCTCTCTTGCATACTCAGCTTTAACTTGCTAATTTTGTGTGGCCACAAGCAGCATTGGGAGGGTTTCATGAGCAACATGTTAATCCAGAGACATATGTAAAAGACCACTTTGTTAGATAAATGAGATAACTCAGCCATTGGTATAATGTGTTTTTCTAAATTCTGTTTAGCAGAGCAGGGAGTTTGACTTACCCTGTGATGGAAATTTCCTACCATATTTTGGCCATTTTCCCAAACTACATAATGAATAAGTTATAATTATTAGTTTGTATAAAAGGAGGCCTCAGGGACTTCTACACTCTTAGGGATGCAATAATTTTTGCAGGGCTCAGAGCTGCCTCAGAGTAGGAAGTAGAAGTTGAGATTTTTTTTTTTTAAGTAAACCCTTTTCAACCCAAAAGATCCAGTTCTCCAAAGCAAGCATTTTCACTCCTGTACATACACACAATATATCAATAGTGAGGAAATTTTCTTTCTTCTACAGTTGTGTGTGCCTTCTTCAGTTTTGATATTTTAGTTCAGAAATTTCCATTTTTAAATATTATTGAAACGGTGATTGGCAATTTAGTAAACCAGACTGCTAGTAAGCTCGTTGAAAAGGTACTGGTACATAAGCAACTAAAGTCAAGTAATTCATTCAGATGCGAGGTGTGGGTACTGTTGCAACAGAGTGGAGGTAGGAGCAGCACCCTACAGGCACTTGAGAATAAGTCTCATCCCACTTTTCGTAGTATTGTTCATCTCAGGCACTTCATAAGCAACTCAACACCTTATCCATCCTGGTACAAGCTCCCATGCAATTTATGGATTAAACTAAATAGGAGTCACTCTGGAGCTGGATGCTTTAATGTCACAGTCTGTAAGATTGGCTTAAGGACAGTCCATTATGTGAGTGTAGTGATGCACCAGAGACTACTGACCACTAGGACTGTGCAAAACTTTGGTCCCTGATTTGATTCAGTGGAGATTTGGCCTGATTTGGCGGCCATATCTCTAAATCTGAATCAAATCAGAAGACCCTTTAATCTCTCTGAATCAATTCATAGGATTCCAATTCAATTTAGAAAGATTTGATGATTTGGACATAGACACAGCTTCAAATGTGCTTTCTACATACCTCAAGGTACCCTTGTGAATGTTGAGATGGTGGGGTGGATGGAGCATCCCACGGGAGCATGGAGGGCTCCGCAGCATGCTTAGCGGCAGACCCGGAAGTGGACCAGAAACACTTCTAGCCCACTTCCAAGTTCACTGGGGAGTGCATGGGCTCACCCCCAGTCCATTTCCAGGTTTGCTGCTGAGCACGTGGGAGCTCCCCCGCACAATCCTATAGGACGTTCCATCCGCCCCACCATTGCAGCATTTATGAGCCATGCCTGGTACCTTGAGGCATGTAGAAAAAGCATTTAAAGCTGTGTTGTCACAGGGAAGAACAAGGAGGGGACACCATAAAACAAGGAAATGAAATAAAGGAAAAACACCTACCAGCAGCGAGAGCAGCAGCAGAGTGGGAGCAAGAAGGGGAACCTGTGCAGCTTGTCAGCTGCTTCTCTATTCAATTGAGACCGGCTGGTGACGTCAGCAACAAATGCCGTCCAGGGAAGATAAAGATGGCGGCCAGCAGCGAGGAGGGGAGAGGAGAGAGAGAGAGAAGTATGTGGGAGACAAACAAGCTCATGGAGGGGCTTAGGAGGCATGGAGCCTCAGAGTGGGAGCCAGAGGAGGCTCCTGAGGAGGAGTGTGCCAGTGACGGGGAAGAATGCGCCAGCTGATACATAAGGGTGTTAAAGCAGCCTCTGCAGACTGCAGAGATGCCACAAACAAAGAAAGGGGGAACAAGCATGAGGCGACCCACAGGATATCAGGTAGGAGCCGCGGAGGAATGAGGGGGAGGAGGAAGAGACAACCCTGTGGGGAAGACTTTGAAAGGAGCAGCAGGGAGGACCTTGGAAGAACAGGGCAGGGGCCATGAAGCCAGAAGCAGAATAGAGGCAATTGGGGAGGACCCGAGACACCCAGCCCAGGCCAGTCCAGAGTGAGGAGATGGTGGGGAATGATGTGGGGACCATGTCTAATGGGAGGAACCTCAAGGGAGTGACGGTCTCAGAAACATAGGGGAATACCAGGAGTCCCAGGTTGACACCAAGCTAACCATCTTTTTTTTTTCCCAAGTTTACTTTTGCATTCCCCGAGTGAAAGGTTTGAGAGTAGAAGCAGACAGGGAAGGAACTTAAGGTCCCAGGATAGCAGCGTGGCCATGGCATTTGTTTATTTTTCCCCGAAGGAAGGGATTGAGAAGCTAAGAAGAGGAGCCCAGATACTCTGGTGTCTTGAAGGCACGAACATTAGAGATCCCCTTTGGGATATAGGCCAGGAGGCTGGAAGAGGGCATTAACCCCATGGGGATTATCCAGGCAGATGTAAAAGAACAGACCCTGACTGGGGCTTATCATGGTATGTTTGACTTCAGCATAGAGGAGTGACATGGTCCATCCAACCAGCAAGGTGGAGTTAGGATGGGGTGTAGGGGTGGCAGAGCCCTGTAAGTGACCATCGGACAGACCACACCCGACCAAGTGACCCTGAGGAGGCAGTTCCCCAGTGGGAACACTCAAAGTCATGGCAGGAGAGATACAGGCAAACCACCTTGGGAGGGAACAACTACTTGAGCAACAACCTGAGTGGGCGAGGAGAACATCACCCACCATACGAGGTAAAGCCACTCGTGACTGGGTGTTCGAGGCCCAATGGCCACATGTGTCTATGGCTGAATTGCTGATTCTCTGAACTGTCATTGAATCTTTAGATCTGGATTTGGCTGAATCAAATCAGGGACAGTGATCCAAATCAATTAATTGAATCACTGTCCCTGATTCAGTCCAAATTGAATACGGCCTGTTTTGCACACCCCTACTGACTACCTCCTTATATGTGCAGCTCACCTGCACACCCAAGATAAGAACCTGGGAAAGTTCAACAATGAAGCAGCTGTGTGGCTGTGCCACATTAATGATGTACAGAGGGGGAAATTAAGTATATGAGAGAAGATAAGGTACTGGTATTCAATAAAAGTTTTCAAGAAGGTATGCTGATAGGATGCAATGCAGTGCTATATAGAGATATCCACATTAGTTCCAGTCAAACTAGTTCTGGCACTGGAAAATCTTCTAAGGACCATGGCTGAGTAGTCTAAGTGGAGAACCATGCTAAAAAAGATTTGCTGGTTCCAGGACCCCAACTGTTATCTCTGCAGGACACTATAGTTTGTAGATGTACCATCTTGTTCCCCCTTAGCGTGGGTATCTCATATGATACTTCATTGTATTGTGTTAGACATACTCTACATAACTAAGCTGCTTTTGAAAATTGTATCTGTCATTAATTAGAAATTGTATTGGAACACTGTAATTTAGATATGTGATGGTTAATTTAGTAGCCAGTAAATACTATTTAAATGTTTGCAAACCAAGAATGAAAAATCAATTTTCATAATGCATCTAAACAATATAATATTTCAGTTTATGTTTTAACATCAGTGTTAATATAAATTTGACATTGATATTTGTTTACACAATTTTACTTGCTGAGAAAGCAGTGACCTACATTGTTCCAGCATTTTTATGCTGCAGTCTGGAAAACATTACACATCCCCAAGAAATGTGTGTTAATAGGAGAATTACATCATATTACCACCAGCTTACACCAGACTCCAGCATTCTGTGGCCCCAGTCACCTGGGACAAGATACTTTATTTGATGGGCAACACAATTCCCCCCCTGCCACGCATATGCACACTCCTCCCTTCTCCCAACACTCCTATTCCTGTGGCAGGTAGATCTTGCCTCTTGACTAGTAAATTTTCCTGTCAGTATTGCAAGCCTGATTCATATCTAAATGTAAACCTTATAAGCAGGAATCAAACAATGCTGGGTATTAGTGGGATAAGCAATTTCGTCCCAAGGGAGGGTCAGGAATGGAATAGCAAAGAAGGGAGTTTCTTGTATAAAACACTGGCCTGGAGAACGCTAGCTATTTCAAAAGTACTGAAGTGTATCCCATAATGAGGTGGGAGGGAGGGATGAAGGGAATGTCAACAAATTAGCAAATGAAGTCTTTTCTTTCTTGAAATTGTGTTGGCTTCTTACCATCCAGCTGTGTTTTCCCCTGTGGACTCAACCCTTTCCTCAGGGCTGGAGTTAAAATGACCTGTGTCTAATTTCTCACTGCCTTCTGAAGAGCATTTTCATAACACTGTTTTCTCATCTTTAGGGACCAGTCCTGAACTGAGCCAAAGCCTAAATTCCTCTGCTATTTAACATCCAATTTCATCCTCCCCAGGATATTTCCTGAAAGACCTATAAAAGGCCTGAGCAGGCCACCACAGTTTTTCTAAAATCTCTTATTCGGGGAGAAGTTATAACTCAGTGCAGAAATACGTAGTTGAGGCTTCTCTAGCCTGTGTTATGCAGGAGATAGGATGAGATTAACATAATGTTGCTTCTGGTTTAAAACTCAGTTAGAAGAAACGCTGTGAACAATAAGCAACTGAAAGGTTACATCCAGGGAATCATAGACTATTTTTTTATCAGAGACCTGATGCTTAAACCTGAGGGTGATTTCTCTTTCCTTTCTAAGTAAATTTAAGTTTCATAAAGCTGCAAAGTTACTAAGCCCTAAGTTGAAGCTGTGCATGGCATCGTGGAATACTGACTTATATAGCTAAATAAATGTATTCTGCCTCCATTCTCTGTTGGCACAAACCATCACACAGTGGTCAGTGAGTCTTATTTTGACTTTTAACATTTACTGCTATGCCAGTCCTATGCTCCTGCATAAGTGTCTCAGTAGGCACATCTACACAAGATGCTAGCTGCATAGTAGCCTAATAACACTGAGCAGTAGCATGCCAGGCAAAAACTGTGCTAATATGCTACTGTGCAGTAGTATTAAGTTACTGCACAATGAGTGTCGCTAAAAACCTATGTGCTGGTGCTATTATGCAGTAGGGCTGTGCAAAATTTCACTGGCCATTTCATTCCAACATTGTTTAGACCAATTTTGAGGTCAAAACAGCAAAATCGGAACAAAACAAAGGCTGTCAAAATAGCCTCAGAACAAAATGAGGCTGGTCAAAATGTTTTGAATGTTTCGACCATAGGCTGGGGATGGGAAATCAGCCTAGCTGGGCTGATTTTCCATCCCCATGCTAGATTGCGCCAGGAGGCACCCCAGCAGGGCTGCTTCCTGGTGCCCCATGCTAGATCACACACTCCTGATCTAGTGTGGGGCACTGGAAAGCAGCCCTACTGGGCTGCCACCCATCCCTGGTGCGATCTAGCATGGGGCACTGGGAAGCAGCCCCACTGGGCTGCCTCCTGGCCTTGGCATGATCTAGCGTGGGCAATGGGGAAGCAGCCCCAATGGGCTGCCTCCTGGACCCAGTGCAATCTAGTGCAGGGCTTCAGAAAGCAGCCCAGCTGGGCTGCCTTCTGCCTACAGCGCAATCTAGCACAGGGCACTGAGAAGCAGCCCAGCTGGGCTGCCTTCCAGCATAATCTAGGGCAGGGGATGGGGAAACAGCCCCACTGGTCTGCCTCCTGACCCAGCATGATCTAACGTGGGCACCAGGAAGCAGTCCACCTGGGCTGCCTTCCACTGGCACGATCTAGTGTGGGGCATTGGGAAGCAGACCAGCTGGTTTGACTTCCCATCCCAGCAAAACTTGAAACAGTATCAAAAGAGCCTTCTGTTTCGATGGAAAGGAACAGCTGTTCTGACTCAAAATTAAATTCTGAAACACTGTTCCCTCGAACCATCAAAATACAAGGCAAAATGGAACAGTACCATTTCGCACAGCCCTACTATGCAGTAGCACAAATTACTGCACATTGATTTAGTACTTGGTTAACCAAGTCTTAAACATAGAGCACAGTAACTATGGCACATTAATGAACTTGTAGACATATCCAACGTACCTCACTTCTGATTTCCAATATTCATTGCCAATCCAGCACTGACCTCCACGTTCTCCAGGAGATATGTTGTGTACGTGAAGTAGGAGGCCTTCTTGCTTCCATCCCAAGTCTGTTGAAACATCTTCACCCTGACTTTCTTAGTTCAGATCTAGAGGTCCACCCAGGTCTGCCAATATACCAACTTCATAAACCCAAATAAAAATAATGGCAGTTCTCAAAGGAATGGCTCCCTATAGAAGGGACTGCATGTTCCAGAGATTTTTAGAAAGGAACCATATCTAGACAGTGCTATCCCATGAAAGATTATAATACCCATGAAGTTGTCTCTAAGGAAGAATGTTCTGTCAGAATCCTGGGCTGCTGATATTCTCATTGTCCAACCTGATATGAGGAATCCTAGTTATTCCTTGCTGTCTTGCAGCCTTGATGCGCTGTTGGAAGTACGTGTACTATAGGATCCCTTGTTCACATCTCTGCTTAAGAAACATGATCCAAAATATACTGAAGTCAATCAGGAATCTTCCCATAAAAGACTCAGTTAGAAGTTATAGAGAGGGATACGTTTTGAGCAAAACCAGTCTGTGAGCTAGAAAAAATGAGTGATAAGTTAAAGGGATCCCAGCTGTCTGATTAATTTAGAAGGAATGCTGTAGTTCAAAATTTGGGCAATCCTGACCTCTTTTCTGTGAAATAATAGAACACATTAGCAGTGCCTCAGTCTCTCCCAGCCAGCTTCCCTGCTTGTAAAATATGGTGTGCAAGGGTAATGATTAATTGTTATAGTTAATGTTTATAAGCTTCCCTGGCAGGGAAAAGTGCTTTAGAAGTGCTAAATATGATATCGCTGGCATGGGTCAAGCATCCCTGTATGACCTATCCAGCTGTTTTAAGGACATTCTTAGTAAGCAGGATTTGGCCCATGAATAATAAAAGATTGCAGGGACTTAGTGGCTCAGGGGTGTGATAACAGCTACAGACAGAATCAGAAGCCTGGATCCAAATACCCTCAAACTATAGAGATGTTCAAAATATAAAGTAGGATGTACATCTGAAGCTTGCCTTTTTCTCTAATGAGTTAAACTAAAACCCCAGACCTGAACAATGCAGACTATTGGAGATTCCAAGTCCAGACTATTTTCTCTTTAGTAATTTCCTTTAGGTTATAGGTATGAATCCAGGCCAGCTCAAAAGTTACTGAAAATCACCAGTGACTATTTAGAGGCTTATAGGAAAAGATGATGGTCTCAGTCCAGCACACACTGGATAATTGACCATCATACCATTATTTCAACTAGTGCCTGTAACTAGCACAGAGTCTTCAAAACTGGTTGTCAGAGAGTTAGGTTCAGCCTCACCTGTGTATCATTAAGGAATCTCTCAGGTGCCAAAACTAAGAATTCAGTTGGGGAAAATAAAACTGATTACAACAATTAAGGGAAGGAGATATCAGAAGTCTTTTTGAGAGTGGTCAGATTGTTGTTGATTTTCTATAGCCTTTAAGTGGCAGAAGCATGGAATGAAGCAGGAATTTAAAGCTCTTAAGAGACTGTGTCTATGGGAGTAGTGTATGGTGGCTGTCACAGGTGGAGACAGACTGGGGAGACTCCTGGGCCCAAGGAGGGAGCCCCAGAGCCAGGGGCAGGGGGTGGAACAGAAAGGAGGAAAAATAAAAAATAAAAACTTATTCACCGCAGGATGCGAGGAAGAGCAGGGACAGCAGGAGAAGCTTGGGCATGGCCTGGATGATGCCTTAAATAACCTATGGTTGGCGGATGACATCACTCCTAATTGCTGGCCGGCTGAGATAAAAGGGCTGGCGGTGAAAAGGAGTGGGGGGTGCACATGGCTGCCAGGAGGGAGCCTGGCTGGTGAAGTCAGTGGGAGGTGCAGAATGCCAAAGCTGACTGCCAGCGTTTACCAAAGGGAATTAAAGAAATCTGGGGATGAGCCAACGCCCGAGGACGACAGTGGCGGGTGAGCCGGGAGAGAGAGCGATAAGAGCTCTGGTGGCATGGAGGGGTCAACAGACCAAAGAAGACCCAGAGAGAGGGCTGCAGTCTGAGGAAGACCCAAAGAGAGGGCTGCAGTCTGGGGTAGACCTAGAGAGAGGGCTGCGACCCAGGGAAGACCCGGAGAGAGGGCTGTGGTTCGGGGAAGACCAGGAAAGAAGCCTGCAGTGTGGGACGAACCCTGGAAGGAGGGACACAGCCCCAGGAGATCCAGAGATAGGGTCATACTGGTGGGATACCAGACAAAGGGTGACAAGAACTTGAGATAGACGGAGAGGGGGCCACAGAATCAAGCCATGAGCAGGTGACCCAGTCACTAAGCGGAAGGGTAGAGAAGCTACTGGTTCCACAAGGAAATCTAATAGGGTCAGGGTTATGCCACTCTTGAGGCCCACAGAGTTTTTATTTGAGTTTTGAAGGGTGTTTTGTGTTCCTCTGGATTAGAAGGGGGGCTGAGGTCATGACAGCAGGGAGTTAGAGCGAGGGGTGAGCTCGTTGGTTGAGTGTCTCGGGAAATATTCGGGCAACCATGGAAATAGCCAAGATCCACTGGGCTGGATGAAGGGTGAGGTGCAGGGGAGGAAGAGCTTCACAGAAGACATCTACGATGCAGGCGACCGACAAGGGTAACCGTGCTACATGAAGCGAGAAGGGGCAGACTGCGGCATGTGGAAGAACCTCCCGGAAGGGCACCTATGACAGCTAGTAGTACCGGTAAGCACTCGGAGCAAGGAGGCCTGAGGTAAGATGTATGAGGCCTGGCGGGTACAAAGTGGTGCATTGGCTGGGAATCTGCATGAGGGGCCGGGTTCAGAAGAACAACTGACAATGCAGCCACCTATCGCTAACACTCCTGACGCACTGAGCCAGAATTTACAGTTCCTCACACAGACTGTGTACATGCAACAGCAGATGTTACAATGACAACAAGAGTGGATGAGACCGGGCGTGTCGGCCTTTAAAATGCTGCAAATGACTAGTGAAGATGACCCCGAGGCCTATATTGAGGCCTTTGAATGCCACGCCATCCTCACGGGCTTAGATAAAGTTTTCTGGACCAACCAGTTAGGGGCTCTCATAGTCAGAAAGGCCCAGGCAGCATATCGAGCGATGCCAAGAGATGAGGCCTGGGATTACGATGCAGTTAAGGCGGCCATGCTGTACAGGCTTGAAATTAATCCTGAGCGCTACCAGTGCAAGTTTCAGTCCAAGAAGGGGGAGGAAGAGAAACGCCCATGCCTCTTGTTGCAATTGTTGCGTGACCTTTTTGGTACATGGATTAATCTGTCCACGTGCGACAGGGAGGCCGTGGTGGACTGGATAATCCTGGAGCAATTCCTCAATGGTCTAGAGGGGTGTACACAGCAGTGGGTGTGACAGCACTCACCTTCATCTTGTGAGGAAGCTCTGAAATTAGCATAGACCTTTGTGACCTCAGAAGGATTCTTCCCATAAGAAAGATGCATCACAGCCCACTCGGCGGGTGTTGTAAAGGAGGTGTAGAAGAAGAAGGGACCCATCCGGAGCCCAGTATGAGACATCATTTCCTTCCGCTGCAGGAAGGTGGGCCACTTCGCCAGGGAGTGCCTGAACTGTAGCCAAGAGAGGTGGTGACCAGAGCAGTGGAACCACGGAGGAAATAAGAGCCACAGAGATGCCCCAGCTGGGGAGCCAATGGATTGCAGTTTTGGGTACGGTGGGGAGGATGCTGCCTGGGAGTGACCTGCAGTGCAAGCACAAGTGAGCAGCTATAAGGTGTAGGTGGTGTTAGATTTGGGGTGTGCACAGTCTTTAATTACGGCAGAGCTGGTGACACCTTGCCTTGGGTGTCGGGCTGCTCCAGTGAGGGTTTCATGCCTACATGGAGAAACACAACAATTCCCACGTCAGTGGGTTTCCTTGCAAGTAATGGAACACCAAGGGGAATTGTTGGTTGGATTAGCACCCCAATTAGCCTGCGAAATGTTGTTGGGGTGTGATTGGCCCCCGCTGTATGACACCTTAGAGAGAATTAGAGATAGAGAGGCAGCTAAGAGAAAGCTAAACAATAGGGATGGATGAGTAGAGGAAGTAGATGAAAGGGCAGAAAGTGATGATGAGCCCGGGATGGTGGATTTGCAGGCAATGGCCAGTAGCTGGCAGTTTAGGGAGGCCCAAGTGGAAGATGAGGAACTATGAGAGCTACAGTCTGCCCTCCGAATGACACCTCAACATCAGACGCAGGCACAGACACGGCCACAGTTTGAGGTGAGAAACAACCTCCTTTATCACATACAACAGGGTCGGGAGGGAGAGACAGAACAATCCCAACTAGTGGTCCCGACATGTTTCTGAGGCGTCATTTGGCAACTGACGCAAGCCACCCCGGCTGGGGGCATATGGGAAGGGATAAAACAACAGCCAGGATCTCCCAAAGGTTTTTTTGGTTTGGTCTGGGAGATGATGTAGCAAAATGGTGCGCTGCGTATCCAGAGTGCCAAAAAACCAGGGAGGATCGGCCACCACAAGCTCCTCTACAACCCTAGCTGGTAATGGGATTCCCATTTGCGTGAATAGCCATGGACGTAGTAGGGCCTTTGCCGTGTAGTAGCTCTGGTAACCAGTACTTGTTGATATTTATCAATTACACCATGCATTACCCGGAGGCAATACCTCTACGGATGGTAACAGCACCAAAGATAGCAGAGGAATTGATAAAATGGATTGCCCCAATAGACATTCCAGAGGAGATTCTGACAGATCAAGGGTGCAATTTTATGTCTGGGGTATTAAAAACAGTATGTCAGACATTGAAAATCCAACATTTGCACACCTCCGTCTATCACCCTCAAATGAATGGGCTGGTGGAGAGACTAAATGGGACCCTAAAGAGAGTATTACACTGGTGTCTCCAAGGGGATCCCCCAAAATGGGATTTACTAGTTCCTCTCATATTGTTTGTACTACGAGATACCCCTTCCGATTCCCTGAAGTACTCGCCGTTTGAATTGGTATTGGGGCGCTGCCCTAGGAGCCTGTTGCAAGTGTTAAGAGAAGGTTGGGAGTTACCGGTCACCCAGGAATAGAATGTATCAGAATATCAGCAGGTGTTCCAGCATCAACTCTGGATAGCGCGGGAAGTGGCCACTGAAAATCTGCGGCAGGCTCATCAGCAACAAAAAAAGAGGTATTACAGGCAAGCCCGAACATGAGAGTTCCAGCTAGGACAGAAAATACTTGTGTTGCTGCCCACCTCCACCAGTAAGGTATTGATCCAATGGCATGGCCCATTCGAAATCATAAGGAGGGTAGGACCTGTCGACTACGAGGTGTTTAGACTAGGTCATCTTAAGCCCAAACAAATTTATCACTGACACAGGGCACTCCGGTTGCCCTGTGCCTGCATGGAAGAAGAACTGCCAGAGCAGGAGCCCTTGCAGTGATTAGGCAGCACAGCTGCGGATTGCCAGGGCAACCAAAGAAGGTCAGCTAACAAAAGGGGGCAGGGCTTGGCTCCTATAAAGCCCAGAGCCAGAGTCAGGCTGACAGTTCTCTGCCAGCAGCTGATGGGACAGGAGCTCCCAGAGACAGAATGTGAGAGCAGCCCACGAGAGCTACAGAGGCTGGAGCAATGATGCTAAGTTGAAACCAGGAGGCTTATGCTATTATGGCCAGGTGCCTTATGTTTATGTTATAGCTGGAGGCTTGTGTTTGGGTTCTGTTGTTATTATAACCGGTGGTTTGGGCGAGGCTATAGGGGTGAAGGAGGCCTCTGGGGCAACTCACAGTAGTGTGGGGCCCTAGCACCCAGGAAGGGGCACGATACGGTGCCTGGGGGGGGCGCAATGTTCAAAGGTGCCAGTGAGGGCACAGCAGCACGGGGGTGCGTAGACCCCAGCCCCAGAGAGGGGACATTTGATAAGGAGCCCAAGTTGGGCATAGCAGGGCTTGCCCAGGAAGGGGGCAACTCTGAGAAGGGGATCCAAGTTGGACTCGGCAAGCCCCTGGAAGGGGGGCAGCACTGAGAAGCCCGAGAGGGGTACTATGGGAGAAACCCAAGTTGGGCACAGTGAGCCCCAGGAAGGGGACAGCATGGAGGAGCCCTAGAAAGGGGGCCATTTTACTGAGAAGCCCAAGTTTGGGCACAGGGAGTCCCTTAAAGGGGGCCGCATTTACTAGGGAGCCCAAGTTGGGCCTAGTCAGTCCCAAGGAGGGGACTATTTTAATGAGAAGCCCAAGGGCAGGCATTGGGAGTCCCTGAAAGGGGGCCGCAGCATTTGGAGGCCCAAGTTGGGCATGGTCAGTCCCAGGAGGGGGCAATACTGAGGCCCTAGATAGGGGGCAACAATTGAGAATCCCAAGAGCGGTAGCATGGAGAAAGCCCAAGAGGGGCGCTATTTGGGAAGCCCACAAGGGGCAACGAGTGAGGAGCCCAAGAGGGGCAACACTGAGAGACCCAAGAGGGGCCACACTGGAAGCCCAAGTGGGGCACAGTCAGCCCCAGGAAGGGGGCAATATTGTGTAGCCCAAGTGCGGGCATTGGGAGTCCCCGAGAGGGGGCCGCAGGCATTAGAGAGCCCAAGTTGGGCACAGTCAGCCTCAGGAAGGAGGCAGCATTTGGGAGCCCACGTTGGGCACAGTCTGCCCCAAGGAGGGGGCAGTATTGCAGCCCTGGGCAGGGGGAAGAGCACTGAGAAGCCCTCAGGGGGCAAGGCAAGCCCAGAGTGGGGAGCACTGTATTGAGGAGGCCCAGTGGGGGGTGCATAGATTCCAGGAGAAGAACAAATGTGAGATGGCCCAGAGAGAACGAGAGAGGGGCCGTGAGATCCACGAGGCTTGGGCTGTGATATTTGGGAAGAAGGAGCCACAGACAGTGCCCCCTAGTGGAGGGGGCAGTACGAGTAGAAAGGGCAGCCTCCTGCTAGTGAACCAATTAATATCAAAGACGTGGCAGAAGAGTAGGTGGGCAGTTGCCCAGAGACGGGTGCGGGGGCCATATTGAGGGTGGGCTGAGGCATACTGTCACAATCAGATTAAGCTTTTATGGGAGTGGAAGCAACCCAAGAGCTGGGCAAGTTTTATGGAGGAGGAAGATTTCGGGCCACAAGCGAGAGAGGCCAAACCAGAATCACAGGGCCTGCCAATACAAGTAGGGGAATCCCTGACGCCCAAACAGAGAGAAGAGGTCCAGCAAATCCTAAAAGAATTTAAGGGAACATTTCGGGAAGAGCCAGTGCAGGTGCAGGCACTTACCATTATATACAAACACCTCCTGGGGCCATAGTAAAAGATGGATGGAGGCCCGTACCCCACCATCTGACAAGTACCATAAAAGAGGAGGTAGACAAGGCCCTCATGGAGTCCTTGGCGAAGTGCCATCGTGCCGGTACCCAAGCCTGACTGCACTTTGAGGCTATGTGTAGATTAGTGAAGGCTAAATGAAATCACCATATTCGATGCCTTCCCAATGCCACACGTTATGGAATTGGTGGAGAGAATTGGGTCAGCTAAATTTATATCCACCCTAAATTTAGTGAAAGGCTATTGGCAAATACCCATGGCCCCACGGGATAGACCCAAGGTAGCCTTTGGCACGCCTTGGGGCCTATATGAATTTATAAGGATGTCATTTGGGTTACATGGGGCGGCGGCCATGTTCCAACGACTAATAGAAAAAATTCTAGCTCCACATACAGATTATGCGGCCGCTTATATTGATGATATTGTGATGGGTGTCACAGGCAGAGAAAGACTGAGGAAACTCCCAAGCTCATGGAGGGAGCTCCAGAGCCAGAGCCAGAGGTCAGAGTGGAGGGAAAAGAAAAGGAAAAAAACAAATTACTCACCGCAGGATGCGAGGAGGAGCACAGCCGGCCGGAGAAGCCCACGTATAGCCAGGATGATGCCTCAAGTCACCTGCGGATGGCGGATGATGTCATCACCAATTACCGGCCAGCAGGGATAGAAGAGCTGACCATGGCGAGGAGCGGCACGCGCACGTGGCTGCCAGGAGAAAGCTGGGCCAGGGAAGTTGGCTGAAGGCGCGAAACGCCTGAGCTGACTGCTGGTGTGCAGAGCAGGAAAGTGAAAGAGCCCAGCAACAAACCAACGCTGGAGGACAGCACGACTGCTGTGGGTGAGCTGGGGAAGAGTGGGGTAAGAGCCTCGGCAGTGTGGAGGGGCCAGTGACCCGAGGAAGACCCGGAGAGATGGCTGCAGTCCGGGGAAGACCCAGAGAGAGGGCTGTAGTCTGGAGAAGACCTGGAGAGAGGGCTGCAGTTTGGTGCGAACCCCGGAAAGAGAGGCACGGCCCCAGGAGATCCAGAGATAGGGTCACACCAGTGGGATACTGGACAAGGGGTGACAAGAACTTGAGATAGACGGAGAGGGGGCCACAGAACCGAGCCATGGGCAGGTGACCCAGTCACTAAGCGGAAGGGTAGAGAAGCTGGTGGCTCCACAAGGAAATCTAATAGGGGCAGGGGCCCTCTCTTGAGGCCCACAGAGTTTTTATTTGAGTTTTGAAGCGTGTTTTGTGTCCCCCTGGATTAGAAGAGGCTGAGGTCATGACAGCAGGGAGTTAGAGCGAGGGGTGAGCTCATTGTTGAGTATCTCGGGAAATATTCAGGCAACCACGGAAACTGCCAAGATTCACTGGGCTGGGTAAAGGGTGAGGTGCATGGGAGGAAGAGCCCTGCAGAAGACATCTACGACACAGGTGACCGATGAAGGTAACCGCGCTACACGAAGCTCCACCCACTGAAAGATTCACGTCATGGCAGGTGAGAAGGAGCAGACTGTGGCATATGGAAGAACCTCCTGGAAGGCCATCTGCGATGGCTAGGCGAATACCAGTAAGCACTCGGAGCAAGCAAGCCCGAGGTAAGATGTATATGTAGCCTGGCAGGTACATTGACACTGACCGTTGGCTGGTAAAATGCTAAAGAGTAGGGCTGTGCAAGGCTTCAGACAAAGCGTTGGATCCAGAGAAGCATTGGACACTTTGGTGTCTGAAGCAGCATTTCTGGATAAAAGCGCTGGCTTCGTTCAGCTTTCTGAAGTGGTTCAGAGCTTCCAAGGAGCTTCAGAAAAGCTTCAGAGCCACTTCGGAGATCCAGCCATAGGGTATAATGTTGGAAACAATGAATTATCTAAAACTTTGTTGTTTTTTGTATGATTTGAATTAAAGTTGCAGGAATTGTAGCTTCTGCTGAGAGCATGAAGCCTGCCAAGTTTCAAGAATATCAGTGCAGAGAGTTGGGTGGAACTGTACCCCAAATTCTTGAAAGCAAAACTCATGTCACGTGTATGTGTTAAGCCACAGGGGGGTGAAAACCTGTGTGAGGCCACAAAGCCTGCCAACTTTCAAGAAGATCAGTGCAGAGGTTTGGGAGGAACTGTACCTGAAGCTGTGGACAAGCAAAATTTGTGATATGGGTGACGCTGTGTGTGTTAAGGCGCAGCTGGGTGAAAGCTTCAGGAGTGGTAGACCCTGCTGTGGCCACAAAGCCTGTCAGCTGTTGAGGAGATTGTTGCAGGGCTTCTGGGTTCTGGGGCCGTACTCCCCTAGCTACTGACAGGCAAAACTCGTGCCATGAGTGCTTGTGCAACTTACTGCATCTGTCTTGGGGCATGGAAGACACGACTGCAGGCCTGGCTGCTAAGCTACTGTGTTACCAGTTACCCATCAATCATGATTCATTCAGGGACCAGGTCAATACACAGTACCTAGCTAATGTAGCCAGCTAATTACCATCTGTTAACACCTACAAAAGCAGAGACTAAGGAGAGGAAATAATCAATACAGACAATCAACTGCCTCAAGACAAGAGACAGTCAGTTGCATAAGCACCCATGTCTCAAGTTTTGTCTGTCAGCAGCTAGGGGTGCAGGGCCTCAGAATACCCCTGCACCTATCTCCTCAACAGCTGGCAGGCTTTGTGGCCACAGCAGGGGCACCATCCCTGCAGCTTTCACCCCGCTGCACCTTAACACTCACCGGGTCACCCATGGCAGGAGTTTTGCTTGTCACAGCTCAAGGTTCAGTTCCCCCCAAACCCCTGCACCGATTTTCTTGAAACTTGTCAGGCTTTTTGGCCTCACCAGGATCTACCACCTCTGTAGTTTTGACCCCCCTGTGTTGTTACACATACACGTGACATGAGTTTTGCTTTCAAGAATTTGGGGTACAAGTCCCACTAAGCCCCTACACTGATCTTCTTGAAACTTGGCAGACTTCATGTTCTCTGTAGGTGTTACCATCTCTTCAAGTTTTATCCAAATCAGACAAAAAACAACAAAGTTATAGCTATTTAATTGATTGATTATTGTATTAATTGTATTTCATTGATAGGCTATTATAGCTTATAGCCAGGTCTCTGAGGCAGCTCCGAAGCTTCAGAGCTGCTTCAGTGGGATCGAAGCAGAAACCCAGCCCATAGCTCCAGATCAGATCTGTGGCATCCCAAGTGGCCGGATCCGAAGCCAGATTGGATCACTGCCAACTCACACAGGCCTACTAAAGAGACTATTGTCCTGGGGAGGAGGTGGAGGTCAGTAGCTATTTGTGTCTGCAGCATTATCACCTCATCCCTCAAGGTGGTAGGACTTGTTGGGAGGGGGTTGCGGGAGGATTGTGTACTAGAGGCTATTAGACCTGAAATCATAAAAAGACTTAACAGTGGTGGTGCTCAATGTTGCCTTTCAACTTCCAGCTGCTCAGGGCTGGAAGTGGAATTTCTAAACCTGATTTAAATGCTTTGTTTGTTATATGATAAATGCAGAGAGTTAAGTGCCAAAGAATGGGATGTGCAACAGTCAGCATGCTGATCATGGGAGGAGCTGCCTAAGCCAGCCATGAAGGAATGTTGAAATAAAGGGCATGTCCAACATCCCTTCTCCCTCCTAGATTCAGATATCAATAGGAGACTGATATTCACAAAATGAAACTTGTTCCTGGACTTAGCACCTAAGTTGTCCTTTTAGGCTGCAAACAACTGTTGATCAATCTAGCGTAAATAATGTTGCTTTTTATTGAATAGTGTACTGGTTGTGGCACTTTCTTAGGAAGTGGGAGGCCTGAGTTCTAGACCCTTGTAATCTTAAGGGAGTTGAAGATCACATCTCCCATGAGAGGGCCTTAACCACTAAGCTGGGGCACTCTCAACACCACCTGCGGATGTTGGACAGCTATGCAGGAAGGAACGAAAGATTCATAAGGTTAGGGAAAGGGAAGTTGCAGGGAAGAGGGGTAACAAAATGTGCACAATAGGGATAATGGTATGACCTTGCAGTCCTTTGTTGAGAGTGTTCCCCTGGAAAGTCCAAGCACTCTATATGCATTTTATACAACAATTCTGTAATGCAGTCTGACATGCATGAAACAGAGCTCAGGACTGTCCCCTTCCAGAGGATGTGCCCTCATCTTTGAGCGAGTGCTCTAAACACTATTTAAAATCTCTTGTCTGACAGTGGCAGCAATATTTTTGGTGCTGAAGGAATCAGTTGACTTTATAATCGTCCTGATCCCTTCTAAACTCTTCATTCCACAGGTGTTAATGACCCTCTCACCTTTTTAATGGTCTTGATGTGCCACCAATCAAGCAAGCCTTTGCGGTGCAACACTGCTGTCTGTTAGCTGCTTCTGGTAATGAAGCTCCTATTTCACAGCCCTGCAGATGGTTGGAATGAGTTAAAAACAGTTACATTTGTTTTTTGCTTGAATATAGGCCTTGCCCCTAGCATATCAGTAAAGCTTGTAGTTTCTTTTTAACTGGATAAAAATATGTGGTGTTTCATATGTGATGATACACCTTACCTTCTACATGCCTCTTTTCAAAATTCCAAATTCACCTATCACAGGTGGGCTTATTAAAAGAGAAAGTACTGAAGAGCAAACTTGACGGGCATAAAAGGGACCAGTGATGTGGCTAGTTTGTTTCTATTCATCTGTCTGTGAAGGCTATGTGGTTGCCACATGATTCTGTGTTGGGTTGCTGTGTTCAAATTCAGTTGAATTCTAGTGGGAACTTTCATGTGCTCATGAACATAGTATTGCAACCCCATCTAGCTAAGGACTCCATGGCTTCCCTGGAAGAGATGCAGAAAAGGATTAGTAAGATAATTGGAGGAATGGCAAGCCTATATTATGGGACAAGACTAACGATCCTGGCTTGTTTTTGCCTAGTAGGGGATGCAACTTTTCCTTCATTGGTGTTCATCCTCAGATCTATTTGAAGAGAACTATCAAAGCCAAAGAATAATGTTTGCACAAGAACAAATGGTATAAACTGCTTTTGAACAAACTTAGAGTAGAAACTAGAAGAAAGTTTCTAACCAGCTGAGAGCTGGAATAGACTTTCAGCAGCAGTTGAACTAGGTGAAAAAGAAGTTTAACAAATTCATGAACAGAATTATGTGACTGTGCTGTCTTTGACAACAGAGGTCTGGATCAGAGGTGCCAGGAAGATCATTCCAGTCCTACATATTTATGTACTGTCAATGTCTCAAAGGATTCTGTTGCTATGAAAGTTATGTTGCTCTTTCAAACATTATCTAAATCTTGGAGCATACATGGAATCTGTCCACTTCTTTTGGGCAGGACCATTGGCTGGCAGTGACAGTGGTCATGGCTGAGCGCTCTCTTCTCCCTCTCTCTCTCTCTCACCCTCATTCTCTCTCTCTTTCCCCTGAATATGGTTGGTGATTAAAAAAAACATGTAGGTCTTGATCAGCTCATGAAAAGATTACTTTTGTCAGCAAACACAAGACCCCAATACCTTGCCCCTGTTAGTAAAAGTGAAATACACTATTCTTGTCACTGGTGCTCAGACTTGTCCACGGAGTATCAAGCTCTGTGCCCAAATTCTTAAATTGAGATTTTTTTTTTTTAAATCTGTGATGATGCCTAAGTGCCATATAGTCTCCAGTCACACCCTCAGTATCTCAGTCTCTGAACCCAAAAACATTCATTTTATTCATAGGAGAACTTTTGCATCAACAGCCATGGAAGAAAGGTTTGTGTTTCACAAAGTTTTATTTGCAGAGGGCAGCAGGGGTTCTGAAGTAAGGAATTGGATGGTTGGGAGCTGATGCATTGAGGGTCACTGGGGATTGTCCAAATACAAAATGGTACTGACAATACTTAGTGCATGAGAGCTTGATAAACATTTGAGTACTGCATTAACAAAATAAGCTTGTTAGATTCCTACATCATGTCCAGTTTCAGTTCAGTTCTGATCACTGCCACTGACAGGCACTGCAAAAGGGTATACTATGTTTGACTAGTTCAGAGTAAATATTTAATCCTGCCTAGCAATTAGCCCCAAACCTGAAATTTGGGGACTAAACTGCCTCTCAATCCTGAGTAGTCTCTGCAGAGATAGAGCATTACACACTAGCAGCCTCGGAAAGCACACTGTTGTTTGCCTTCGGAGCAAAGCACCATATCAGAGACAAGAATGTAAGATTTTTGGAGTCAAAAGGCAAAGCACAGTGAGGATTAGAAACCTTTCCTGCAAGAAAGGATGTTTTTTCTCTAACTGGAATACCATGGGGATCAGGGTTAGAAGGCCCCCACATTTTTTTGCATTCATGTCTAGAATCAGAGTGATGAAGGCAGGCTTTCCAACCTTATGAGTGACACAGAGTAAGAAATGAAGAGACATTGTTGCTTTCCACAGGGAGTCAATTATTTACACAAATAGAAAATGCATTTTTTAACATCATAGCTCTACCAAATGAATGCAAACCAGAGACCATAAAAGGGAATGACTTTGGCTACAATACAAGAATCAGAAAGTTTAGGAAATGGATTCTAGGCCTTGCTTTGTGCTGTTCTGATCATCTCCCCTAACTCTTGTTTTCACTTCTGTTGCATATGTAAATTTAGATTGTAGCATTATTAGAGCAAGGACTGTATCACTTCATATCTTTCATGTACTGCCCAGGATGCTCTTGGCTTCAATGAATCATTGTCCTGGCTTAGTGAGGACAGACCACTTCTGATCACAAACGTGTAGAGGTCAGAATAGTGAAACACCTAGTAGAATACCCAGTTGTGGTTCTTATTGCTTGGAAAGATACGACTAGAGACCTAAGGTGGAGTGGGACCCAATGATTTCAAACACTTTCTCTGGGTGTGTACATGCTCTGAATCCTATAGAAAAGAAAGACATGTTTTGTCCAGACTCCAGTTTCTTAGACCCAGAGATCTTTCTGATACCCATCACCAGGATAAGGTTTCCAGTAGCAAGAAATGCGAAGATTTTGGTAAAGGTAGATAGACTACAGGGCTGTGCGAAGCTTCAGTCACTTATTTGATTTGGAGGAGATTTCGCCCAGTTCAGCAGCCAAATCTCTGAATCCAAACTGAATCAGGAGACCCATTAATCTCTCTGAATCAAATTAGAAACATCCGACTCTATTCAGAGCGATTTGAGAATTCAGCCATACACAGTTTTATATGTTTTTTCAACATAACTCAAGGTACCAGGCACGGCTTGTGAATGCTGAGATGGTGGGGTGGCTGGAACATCCCATGGGAGCAAATGGGGGTCCCCTGCACACTTGGTGGCAGACGTGGAAGTAGACCAGAAGTACCTCCGGTCCACTTCTGGGTCCACTGCAGAGTGGGAGGGAGACACCTCCTGGTGTGGTGACTGGTGCCTCTTGGGTCTGTGGGGGGCACCTGGGATCCCCCCCATGCCCAACTGCTGAGCCAGGGGGTGCAGGGGGGGTTCCCTGCATGCTCAGTGGTAGACCCAGAAGTGGACTGAAAGTACTTCCGGTCCACATCCTAGTCTGCTGCTGAACACGTGGGTAGCCCCCGCCCCCCACCCCCTGCACTCCTGTAGAGCACTCCATCCATCCCAGCATTGCAATGTTCATGAGCTGTGCCTGCTACCTTGAGGTATGTAGAAAAAACATATAAAACTGTGTCTATGGCTGAATCGCTGATTCTCTGAATCAGAATCAAATCTTCAGATTCAGCCAAATCTAATTGGGACAGTGATCCAAATCAGCAAATCAAATCACTGCCCCCTGAATAGGGCTGAATCCGAATAGAATACGGCCTGCTTTGCACACCCCTGATAGACTGGGCTGATGATTTGTTTCCCAATTCAGAATAGATCTACCTGATGTGGACCACCTGTCCAGACTGAAGGAAGAATTTCTTGCCTCCTAAATGTCTGCAGCATAGGATTTCAGGTTTTGAATCTTGTTCCACAAGCATTCTAATCCTTTCTATGATGCTGCTTCTTTCACTATGAGTTAGCTGAAACCTTTGGAGATATTTAGAGAAGATATTATGATGGGGTGGAGTGGTGTACCAGGGACTTGTTACACATTAATTTTAGGCAGCTTCTGGAGCTCTTAACCTCTGCATTGTCCATACATTAACACCCAAAACTAATTTTAGACACACTTCAGGCAGCTTAAAGTTACACAATTCCAAGGCAGGTTTATCTCTGACCCACCCAGCTTGTGTTCCATTTAATGCATGGTCAATCACATCAGATGTGCTGTGCAATTTGCAGTCCTCCAGCATCCCAAGCTGCAGTGTCTCTTCCCACACCTTCCTTTTCTATGTGGACAGACTTTGCACACCCTGAACTGTACTGCTCAGGGGGCAGTTCTAGCACCAAGCCAACTCCTCCATCTTCCCCCAGCGGTTCACATACCAGCTACTAATGTCATAGGGCGTAGACAGGTCTAGGAGTGGGGTCTAGAGGAGGTGGAGATGGAACAAGGCAGGGGACTAGATCGGGTCCCCATGAGCTTGGGCTGTCTTCCTAGAGTAGGGTCAGTAAGATCCCCCCAAAGGTGCCTTTCCTCACTGCTCCCACCTCCCAGCCACCCTGGGAACCATGATCAGCCCCTCCCCTCCCCCAATGTCAAATCCCAATGTATTAAAACATGAGACCCTCTTTAATTTACTTCCTCTTTTTTTTTTTTTTTTATTTACTTCTTTTTATCTTATCATTCCATGGCTGACTTTCTTTGTTTCACCACCCATACCCCACCCCATTTCTTTTCCACCTCCCATTACCCATCCCATTAAGTCTCCACCTCTCAACTTCATGTTCCCATGCCCCCAACCCATCTCTCTCTCACCCTTCCTAGACCAAGGACAGAAGCCTCTCCTGGCTCACCAACCCTCTAGTGGCAATTTATAGCTGTAGCTCCTAGTTTGGCTCCTGCTCACCAGTCCTCTAGTGGCAAGTCACAGCTGTGCACGTGGGCTTTCAGTCTTTGGGTGTGACTGCTGAAAGCTCGAGTTATCATCAGAGGCAACATGTAAGGGGTGCATGTGGGTGCATGTGCACCCCCTGTGTGTGGCACTGCATCCCTTACAAAAAGACCACCTGTGAGCAGTCACTGCTTGTCACCTTGCCGCTGACACCACCGGTGGTGTCTGTGAGTGGTTTGCAATTCTCACTGGCTACTGCCACCACTGCTGGCAGCAGCTGTGGGTGGCCACCGACCCTTGGTTGGTGCTTGTCACCCCCATCTCCCCCCCACCGCTGACAGCACCAGCAGCATCTGTGGGAGCTCCCCACTCACACCATTGCTGCTGCACTCACACCACTGCTGTGCCCCCTCCAGCTGCTGGGGGCACTCACCATTCATGGCTAGCATTAACATTGATCAACATCTGAGCAGCTGAAAGTGCAACATATAACAAGGCCTTTCGTTTTATTTTCCAGGGTCATCACTTCACTTGTATTGATTGTATGAATGGTCTGTCTTTAAAGACTCTTACAAAAATGTCTCTGGCCAACTTTGGAGTATAATGTCTGTTAGTCCTTATGCCAACTGTTGGCTAAAGATGCTTTCTTGGATGTGTACAGCTGTATTGGTGATGGGAGGGCTGTCTGTGACAGCTCTTTCAATTCATAAGCTTTAAGGAAAAATGTGTAACTGCAAACCATTTTGAATTAATGTCTGTCTAATATGTAATAGCATGAGCAAACTGTGAGTGGTTAATTTTCTAATGATTAATGCTATAATTAGGTATGAAACATTGATCAAAAGAAGATGTTTTTATAAAGGTACAATGAACTCTATGACAATTTTCCAGGTATAGTTGTCATATTCAATTAAAATGTTTGCATTCCACCTCTGACACATTAGATGGGAGGATTCACCTGGAAGGGGTGTGTGTGTATAAAATACATATATTTTACTAGAGCTATAATATATAACTGGTCTTAATGGTGTGCCTGTTATGCCTGTGAGTTTAAAATCTACCTAATGGCAATGGGAGTCCAAATCCCTTAATTTTAATAAATATTGGATATCCAAGTCCTTAAGAAGAGTATGTGTAGGTAACCCAGAGAAAATGTTTACAATGATAAAAAAAAACAAAAACCAAAACATCTTGACACTTGGTTGAACATAAAATCTTTTAATATAATACAAACTGTGACCAATCACTTCCTGGCACCATAAAAGGCATGCCTACCCTTCCTCAGTGCTTGTCCCAAATGTGCTGCCTCCCAAAGTAGAAGTAAGTTAGTTACCTTTAGTGTGGTCCTGGAAAAGCATTTTGGCACATGCCCTCCCTGCACTGCACTAAGCTGGCTACATTTCTTTCCTTCATGGCTGAAGGAAAGAAATATAGAAGGTTGGAAGATTGCACGTACAGCAGCAAAGGCAGTGTGGGCAGGCAGAAGTGTTCCTGCTCATCATAGACTAATGGAGACACTGGCATGCTAGTGTTAGACTGGGGTTGAGGCCAGTGTCTTTATGCTTGGTAGGCTTGAATCTGATTTGGGTCACTGTTCATGGTTCCTTTAATCCAAATTCCTAATAGATAGGGGGTTCCACTCTATTTCTCAGTACTCCCTTAGTCAAGTGGAAATTGAGAATGGGGGTCAAATGCCAGGATGGATCTATTTTGGTAAGATGCCAAGGCCTTTTAGAAATGCCAGGCAGGGTCATCCTGCTACAGCTCGACTGATATGAAGCACTGACCTACTCAGCATTCTCAGTCTTCCTGCAGCTTTGCCTGTTTGATAAATTCATGATTTACAAAACTGTGCAACCTGGAGTGAATCACTTTTGCCTCTCTGTACTAGAAGGATAATGCCAACACTTGCCTTTCAGCAGTACGTACAGGGCAAATAAACTGGGACATCAGCTATGAACCCCCTTAGTGCAATATAATGATCAAAGGCAGAGGGAGAACTTAGTTCTGTGATAGTGCCAGTGTAGTTGGGAGATTGAAGTGCCACCCTGTGGAAGAAAGAAAAACAAAAAGAGAAATCCAGAAACCAGCAAAGAGGTAAACACAATTGATAACAGCTGAAGATCTGGCCCAGTTAGCAGGAGAGGATATGATGATCCAAGTAATTCAAGTGACTAATAGAGAGGAAAGAAATTGGGTAAGTCTTGCTCATAAAATAAATAGTATATGGGGGGGGTGAATTCTGGTTCATACTGTTTCAAAAGGATAAGCAAGCAGGGGGAACTGATGCAATAAGATGCTGAATATGAGCAAATTATTTACAATGAATCAAGAGAAAATCTATGACTACTACTAAGTCTTCTGCCCTGGTCACTAGACGTTTAAATAACTTAAGCGAAAATAAAAAGACAACTAACATTAGTATTAGATTAATTTTGAAGAAATATATAGCTTAAAGTGGAAGGAAAATTGCTTTTAGAAGTCTGATTAAAAAAAAAGTTCCTGGAAAGCAATGAGAAGAAGAAATAACAATAAGGTTAAAAACTAAAATGCTTAAACAAGGAATATACTGTTTTGAAATAGTGTTTCAGGTACTTCGTCTGTGTTTCACTCTGGTTTGCTTGTCTTCAGAAGGACAGGTTAGAAGTAGAGAAGCTCAGAACAATGTGACACAAGACAGGCTATAGCCCCAGAAAGACTTGTCTATGAAAAGACACCAAAAAGTCTGAATGTTCAGCGTGGAGGGCACACAATAGATGTATATTAAATAATGAATGGTAGAGATGCTTCTATTTATTGCCTGTAATGTAAAAAGAAAGGGGTGTGACAGAATGAGAAGACAGTGAACTTTTACAGCTGGCTAAAATCCCTGCAGATTGTGCAGACTTTACTTTCCCCAGTGCCTGGTAAGTGACAGAGACTGCTTTTACCATATTTCTCATTTCCAGTTTTCAGCAGCTGATTTTTCTCATAAAAAGGGCATTTGTTGTATGCAAGGAGATTGGTAATCCATTAAAAATGTAGATAGATGCATGTAACTAATAATGGTATATCTATGATTGTGAACCTGAAAAGGATGAAGCATTGAGCACCTGCAGAATAAAGGAATCTAGCAAGAGCTCAGAGATCCTTTCTCTAGGATCTCATCTGATAAAGTAGGGAAAAGGGGATTACTTTGGGGATAAAGGGTTTCCATTCAAGCCCCAGCACACCTTGCCTTTGTGCATGAATATGTAAGTTTGGTGACTGTGTGCTTATTTTTTGACAGAGGGTTCTCCTTTCTTGAGAAATGGTGCTGCAGCCCCAAGCCCTCAAATTCACTGGCTTCTCCCTCCTTGCTTGTTTGTCTCCCCAGAAGCTGGCTATCTAGATGTCCCAGGGAGCTCTGTACTTAACCATACTTGCATATGGGTTGTGTGCAGTGTGGAAGCTGAGCCAGTGAGACGGGTGCCAAATTGCAATCAGTGAGGGCTCACTGGTATGGCAAGGAAGGACGGAATGTGCTTCTCATGCAGAATAGAGGCAAGGGCTTGGAGGCATCTTTCCAAGATGGATTCTTCCCATGGCACTGACCCAGCCCCTTTGCTGGGCCCTTACTCTAAACAGTGTTCTGGCTGCCTTCTGTCAACGGAGCTGAAAGGTGAAGCCATGCAGTGGCAAGTGGTTTGAGTTGCAATAGGACAAAATGCATGGGCTCTGTTTCTGCAGGCTGGACAGGCTCCTAGCTGACTGCCAATGGGGAGTTTTGGCCAGTAGGGACCAGTGGATGGTGCCCGGGTGGAGGAGTTTCAGCTCTCTTCTGGGGAATACAGTGGGCACACATCATGGCTGATCTCCAAAGCTGGAATGTAGCTTGGGGGGTAGGTGAAGAACTGCTGCTGCTGCTTTCTGGGACTATAAACAACTGTTTAACCCTAAGGTGCATTCCAGTGTTGGGCTCTTCATAACTCTGTTTCCCAGCCCAGCAGTAACTGAGTGTGCCTGAGTACCAGACAGCAAGTCACTAGGAGATAACCTGGCCCAACCATGAAGTTAGGATAGAAATCCTAACATTCCCCTCCCAGCCTTCCTTGCTCCCCAGGCATCCATAATGTCAGAAGTGTTGTACATCTTGTTGTAACTGAGGTGTGTTGAGAGTGCAGGAAGCTTCCCTGTTGGATCAGGACTCTCCCCCTGGCCAACCTCCTATCCTAGTTAATAAAGAGCTGCAGGTGACACTGTGGGTAACCCATCTCTTTCCTTTGAGTAGTGACCTACTGACCCAGCAGGCAATACCAGCTGGTGCAGTTTGAGGCTGGCAGGAAACAGATCCTCATGGCTGATCCCATGGTAGCTTTTTCAGTGAAGGAAGCTCTGTCTGGACACTTACTTGTGTAATTGTATTCTGATTTCCCTGGTAGCTTCCACTGGCTTCATCCTCCTCTCCTTTCCAAAGAGTTAGTTAATGTTCAGCATGGTGGTTTACTTTTCTTGGTGATGGTTTCCTCCTGTGCTGTTAGCTGTGGTTCCTCATTTACATGATGTTACAAGGAGACTTGATGCAGTTTTCCAGGGTGTATATAAAGGAACATGTCATACTTGAATTTAAGGTGTCAGAGCATGTTATCTCCTGTGATGCTTTATATATCTGACTGGATATACAGTTGTACCTCTCACTGCATCAAATCATTAGAAACTACTTCAACTATAGCCCTCTGATTTAATATTGCAAATTTCTTAAATTTGAGTTGGTTCCAGTGCTCCTTGTCTATGACAGACAACTGGCCAAATTTATTTTTTGGCATATGTGATGTTCTTTGATGTCTTTGATTGTTGCTTCCAGTTTAAAACCCTAAACTCATGGTATTCCCAGAGGTGGACCACTCTTGCTCAATATCCATGAGAAACATCCTTTTTGTGGTATTTCCAAAAGGAAAACATGTTCTTGGCTTCTGTAAATAGCACAAAGAAATGTTTTCTCATGGTTGTCTTGCTAGAACCAGTACCTTCCATTTCTCAAGCCTAGAAAACTTTCAAGCCAAGTTCACTGGAAAATCATCCTGCAAACACCAGATGGTCCAGTTCCTTCTCCTATGATTATGATAGGTGTTAGAGATCCAAGTTGAGAGTCGAGCCTTACTGTGTTAAGTGCTGTCTACACACACAACGGGAAACAGCTGTTTCTCTGGGGACCTGCAGTCTAAACAAGCAAAGGAACAATTATTGCAATTTTTAGAGATGGAGAACTGAGGTATGGTGGAATAGTCAAAAGTGTCCAAATCCTTCTGGAGGAGACAGGCACTTAGAGCCACACTTTTTAAAATAGAATGGGATTGGGATCCATTTTGCATTTAGTAAAATTATTTGTGGGGTCAGGGTTTCTATTTAAAATATGAAAGAAAGTTGCTTTGAATTTGGGTCTTGTACAGCCCAAGTAAATACCCGGACTATTAATGTATTCACTTTTCTTTGGTTGTTTGCATGCTCTTGTCCTGACTCAGAATGACAGGCTTCTTTCCTAAGGAATCCTTAATTAAAACTTCTACACTTGTATGAAAAGTTCTGAAATTGATGGATGGGCATTTTCCAATTGTATGTCAGCATGTGTGCACATGTGCATGTGGGGATGCGGGAGAAGGAATTCCCAGCTGGTGGTATGTCTGTGTCACTTTGCTCTTGAATTCCATGCCAGCCCATCACCACCCTAAACATTTTTGCTCAGGTTTAGCTCCAAAGCCTGTTGTAGATCTGAGAATGGAACCCATAGTTTGGCAGGCTCCGGTTAGTACCTCAAGACTATCTTTCCTCTCACAATGAGCTTCTGATGTTCAAGAATATAGTTTCTACCTCACCCCCTCCCGGTTCCCCTAAGGGTTAGTACTTGTAAGACTCAGAGGTCTAATATAATATAGAGAAGAAGACACATCTTTCTCAAATCTGTATCTGTACAGCTCCCTTTACTGCATGCAGAGCTACAGAGGATTGGATCAGGATTGCACTCATCTCAAAAATTCTAGTTCTTGATGAACATCTATTTCAAAGTAGGATGCCGAAGCGGCTGCTTTGTCTCTCTCTCCTTTTAGCACTATGGTAAAGCCTTGGATTTCCCTTGATTCAGTTCAAATGCGTGAATTTAGTCTTGGTAAAAGGTGGTGTTGATAGCCCTGGGTACTGGTTCACTGTGTACCCACAGATTGGTGCAACTTGGGCGGAAGCAGTACCATCTCTTTCATTACCGCCCTGTCCATGTGCTTCATCCCTGACTTTGAAAGGCCACCTTTGTCTTAGCCAGATGTCAAAGGGACTATTATACCTGTGGAATCTCTTCTTAGCATACATTCTCATTCTCCTTAGGCCAGGGTACTCTACTTTGGAGGACCTCATCCCTGATTCTCTTTTCACAAGGTACAAGTCACTCCCATGAGCATCAGCAGGAAAACTCCTATTGTTTATCATAAGCAAGGTTCTTCTTGCATGTAGTGTCACGTTGACACTGTTACTAAATTACACGGCCAAAATGTTTGGGTGGATGTCTCTTCATCCCCAAATATTCTGTGGACTCATCCATTAGGCATAAAACAGGAGCTCTCTTTTGCTCCTCTTTCATGTCAAACCATGTTGACTTGGTGCATTTCCTTTTGCACCTTGATTCTTTCATTCCCTTTCATGCCATCCTATCATGAGTACCTCCAACCATTCTAGTATCATGAATGAGCCAAATTTTTCCAAGACAGCAATGATCTTTTTTAAAGCAATGATGGAAGGAGTTCACTTTCTAAAACATACTGAGCACTCATCAACTGAAAAAATCAGGCTTCTATAAGTGGTCTCGGGCATCAAAATCATTAATCATTTTAGACTTGGGTCTTAAGAATTTCTTTTTGAATTAAGTTGGGGAAGTGTTCAGCCAGTGTCCACAGACTGTCCACAGAGTTCTTCAAGTGTGCAAATTTTTCCATAGATCATTTTAAAATCATACTTTTAAAATTGTGAGAAGTACATCCCCTGGCAAAAAAAGATGTTTTGCTCCTTATTCTATTTTTTTTTCTATTCTATAAGTATTTTAGTAGTTTTTATAGGACCCTGTTGTTTTCATCTTTGATTCATTGTATAGGACGTTTCCATTAGAATTCATGCACTCCTACAAAGCACCTGAGCTGAAGTGACACTTTTTATGATGCATGTGGCTAGATGGAGCCTATAGACACCACACTATACATGGGGCCTAGTAGGCAGTGGTGTGAATGTCTACTTACACATATTTGTCCCTGCAACCCCACAATCAATGCCAGATCATAAACTATAAACAATGGAGAAGGGAAGATGGTTTAATAGTGACTGGAAGTCTGAACTGAGGCCTTGAACCCACATCTGCCTTTGTGGCAATATTTTGCAGCTTCTTTTTGCTGCTGAAATTCACAGAAAGATTATTGACAGGTACAGATTTGGTTCAGAGAAGTGACAAGTAATAGAAGCCCATAAAATAAATAATCATGCATCAGGCAGGAATAAGGTGGCAAATATAGAGTTGGAGGGATCAACATTTGGCTCTCTTGTTCATTCAGTGCACTGTGAACTGGCAGGTCTGCCTTTATTGCAGGGATAAGAAACAGGATGGTCCAGACAAGTATAATGAGGAGTTGGGATTGATTAACAGGTCCTGGTAAATTCAAATATGAGGCTAATAAATGGCTTACCCAATAGAGAAGTACTCACATGTGTGTTGGAGGAGGGGGTTAGGAAAGAGATGATTGCATAATACCTTTAAAAACAAAGACCTAGAAGAAGCAGAGAGGAAAAGAATTTGAGGTAAATGGGCAACATAGTAACAATCATACATTTATGTCTATATACTCACTGGGCATGTCTACATGTGCATTTACGTTAGCTTAAATTTACTGCATAGTAAGTTACTGCGCAGTAAGTGGGAATTGGCAGGCGTCTACATGTGCAAGCATTAAAGTACATCAATGCTGTGTGTGGACTGACTTGGGACTAAAGTTAGTTCCAAGTCAGTCCACATACACACACTGTTACTGTGCAATAAGGCATCTACATGTGCATGCTCTACCTGCATTATGCAGGTATCAAATTTATGCTCAAGTCAGCATATTTACTGTGCAGCATGGGCATGCACATGTAGACACACGCTCATACTGCACAGTCCTTTTGGTTACTGAGCAGTAAATGTGTATGTGTGAATATAATAGTACTCCTAGTGCTTTCTTATCCACAGTACTTTTTAGAAGGAGGTTGTTATCATTATCTCCATTCTAGAAACAGAAGAGCCAAGGGGCAGTGACATGCTCAGGGTCAACTATCAGACCAGTGATAGAGCTTCTAATAAAACACAGGTCTTCTGAGTGTCAGCCCTGTGTTCTATTCACCAAGACTAGGCCACAATTGTCAGGGGTACAATGGCATTTCTATAGCAGATAGCCACTGAGAACCTTAAAACACTATAGAAATGTTAACTAGTGGCTTTATTACATATAGACCAGCAAATACATGCATATAGCTGTTTAAAACAGGCATATACACATATGGATATAAGTGTTATATGCTATATGTTATACCACATGTATGTGTCCTTATCAAGCTTATGCTTTTCGCCATAGTTGTGTGTGGCATTTCATTGGCATGCAAAAGGGCATTGCTGGTCAAAAGGAGCTAAAAAAAAAAAGTGGCCATATGGACATGCATGTGTGGAAGCATGTCCTAGAGATACACAAGGGCACACACAGAGATGCCCATTTTGTGCAGTTTTGTAATGAAAGAAGCCACTTTGGTTGCATTTCTCATGTCTGAGACAGACCCGTGATTCTAGTTCAAGCTGACACACAGAAAAACCTGGTCAGGGAAAAAGGAGGGTATTTCTCACACAAAAATAAGTCCTTATATAGGAAGATCTGCTCCTAACTACCATGCCACAATGAATCATTTTCTTCCCAACCAATCAGCAAAGAGCTGAGAGAGCCAGACCTGGCATATGGAAATTTCAGCCCTTAAGTCAAATATTATTTCAAAGTTAATGACAAACAAAATCTATTTTTGCAGTGGTCGTGTTTAAAATATTTCCCCTTAATACTCTTGAAATGGCAGTAATTGAAAACAGTTCTTTGAAATGCCAGTGCATACTTCTTTAATTATATCCTGTGCAGTCTGTTTCCAATGAAAGGGCCCTATCTGTTTGCAGTTACTGATCTTATGAAAAACAGGCTTGTACCCAACTAGATTGGAACTGAAATAAGAAAACATTTCCCTTCAGAGGCATCGTTCAAACCAATTAACTTTAATCATTACAGAAATGTCCTTTTAAGATGTATTTCCAATCTTAGGGCCAGTTTGCATCCAGAACAGCAAGATGAAGAAAAAATGTGGGTAGAAGATGAGGACAATGAGTCCCTTTTCAGGTGCCAGGCACAGTTTTAGTAGTTAAGTGTAAAATATGTGAGGCTAACAATCCCAAATCACTAGCCAGTAGAAATGGAGGTGAGGCCACGCCCTCTGTACTTGAGAGAGCAGCTAAGTTTCATGGTGTTTAAACAGTCTCTATGCTGCCCCTCAGCTGCCCTAATTTGTAAGAGATGGGACTGGCAGACCTACAGAACCACTTGTAAGCCCTGAAAGACTTCTCTCCTGTGGAGTGGATCTTGTTGCAGGGGGCAGACTGGGGGTGGGGAGGAAAGGCAGGCACCTAGAGTATAAGACCCACAGGGAGTTCAGACTAAAGTGCTAAACCTAAAATGATACGGGGTAATGCAAGAACCCTATCATTCTTGCAAGCATGGTTAGATTCAGAGGGAAGAACCTAGATGTGCTTATTCTTGTGCCAAATGCAGCAGCTCTGCCTCAGGCAAACCAAATGTACCCTGGCCCACGAGTAGAAGTGAATCAATTCACTCTGTTGGTTTGTCTGTCTCCAGCTATTCTGTTCCAAACCCTCTGTTTGCTCTTTCTATTAATGCATGAAGAGATGCAAAGCTTCAATACAGCTCTCATGATCATTTCACAGTCCTTATAGTAGTTTCATAGTAACTAGGGTCAGAAGGGGCCTAGAGCAGGCCATCTAGTCTGACCCCCTGCCAATGGCAGGAAACAAGTGCTGGGGTCACAG
>JAGPOW010001543.1:51302879-51341391 GCA_030014935.1 Caiman crocodilus
GATGCATCACCCTGCACTTGTCCACGTTAAATCCCATCCTGTTTCTGTCCGCCCACTCCTGCAGCCAGCCCAGATCCCGCTGCAGCTTCTCCCTCTCTTTTGGTGTCCCCACCTCAGCCCACAGTTTGGTGTCGAAATATTATAATGATCGTCCAGCATGCTTTTGTGTTAGGAAAGAGCTGTTACCCTCATTTTACTGAGGGTTAACTGAGACACAGGGTAGAATTTAAGAAATTGACTCCTGGGCACACAATGTCCAGAACTGAACCCAGATTTCCTAGTGGTCCTTTCCACAGACCTAGACCATCCTTCTCCCTTATGTTTTTTGTATGCCAAAATTATGCATCTCTAGGCTCAGGCACTGGGTTTGTAATTATTTTCACTAACTGCTTTTGGAGGGAGACAGTTTTCACCAACTGATCTTTGATGTGTTTATCAGATTATGGGTCTTCAGTGATTTGCCCCTTTGCTCAAGGCTCTTCTAAGTCAGTCAGTAATGCTGACCTCTGCATCTCCTGATCTCTAATTTCCTCAGTGAACTAACGATGAGCCATGCAGACCTCTTGTTTTGGTAGCCAGTATTCTAACAAGCATCCTTGATCCTGCTTTAATCAAGGTTGATTGCAATAAATCCACTGGCTAGATGGTTACAAAGGAAAGTCCAGTGTTCCTCCTGTTTAATTAGGAACTGAGGATTCTTTAACTCCAGTTTATTATTCCATAATACATCAGTATTAGTACAGCTAAGAAGAGCCCTTCCACTGTAAGACCCAGTTATGATAGTTGGCTCTGTACCAATGTAAGTTCACTGCTTTGAGGATACTAGATCATCTGCAACTGGATATAAGAAGATCCAATAAATGGAATTTGAGGCAAGGCAAATTCAGATTAGAGATTAAGTGCAGACTTTCTAGAGTGAGGGCAGTTAACAACTTTTTCTATTACTGGTTCTTGGCAATTTAAAATCAAGATTGGATATTTTCCTAAAATAAATATAATTAATTCAGAAAAGTTCTATGGTCTGTGTTATGCAGCATGTCAGATGACATGGTGGTAATTGTTTTTTCTGGCTTCATAATCAATGAAAACTAGAAGGCAAGACAGACCTCTCACTTAAGTTCTGAAGCAACTAATGTTATGAGGTACAACATAAATGGGTTGAGGTACAAGAGCCTGATACAGCACTAAAACAATTGCTTCTACATTGGATAATACAGTGTTTTCTTCTATACAACTGTGGGGGCCGAGAAACGCTGGCAAAATGGGGCGGCTGATGGAGTGGAATTGAGGCACTAGACACGCAGGTTGTTGGAAGCAAAAAAATTTTACTTACAGTCCTTAGGCTGTAGGCTCGTTCTTTGAAGTTACAAACTCGGACAGGAAACAGGCACACAGAAGCTCACACTCACGCAGGGTATGGGGCATCAGATGAATATGGCGGGGAGTCATCATCAGCTGATCAGGCCTCCTTCATGGCTTGGAAATGCACACAGGATCTCTCCTCATGTGTGTCTAAGCTCTCCTCCAGTTTGGGCAGGCATCGCCCAAGTCTCTTATTCAGTCAGCGAGCTAATTGCTGACCAACACATATGCATAAATTACCGTGAGCCAATCGCAAGCATGCATTTGCTGGTGCAGCTGCAAGGCTTTGGCGGGCTCTGACTGTGCACCAAAACTTTTCCCACGCTACAGGGGAAAATCCTTGCATCCATGCTCGCAATGTGCTCAACACAGCTGTGCCAGGGCATCTTTTAACTGTTTTGCACAGACAACAACAAGCACCTTTCCCCCAAAAATCAGCCCCTTAAAATTGGAGTGTACATTAAACAAGGGAGCTGATGTTTCTGCCCAGAATAGAAAAAACTGTGCTTTGATTCCTGGTCCACAATGCAGTAGATCTTGCATTACTATTGAAGTGGCTGAAGGAGTCACTTGACTAAATGACTCATTGTTCTTCACTCCAAAAGTGTTAATGACCATCTCTTCTTTCTTTATTTTTTTAATGGTCTTGACGTTCCACTAATCTGCAGCCATAATTCTGGAAAAATCTTTTTTTCTCTCCCTTCATTCTGCATTCTAAAAATAAGGTACATATTTTATTTAGGGGCCTGTTATATATGAGAAAACACCGTATGTTATTGCAGGAAAGTACACAAGAAAATTCTTGGGCTCAGAGATTTACAAGTCTGCCACTGTAAAACTGGGGTGAGGGGGCAGAATTATGAAGGTATCTTGCCATGGCTCCAAAGGCATGAATGCAAGCTCTCACTCCAGTCTTCTGCCAAAGGCCTTCTCTTACTGATCCGGCTATTTGTGGTGGTTCAGTCTGGGGATTTAAAGGTGGAGCTACACCATGAAAATTAAGAGGTAACTTTTTTCAGACTTCAAGAACTGATAGGAAGATAATGGTCCAAGGTCTCAGGCAATAACCATAAAATGCTACCAGAATAAAAGTCTTGTCTCCTGTTAGCAATGGTACTGATATTACCAGGGACATCTGCAAATCCAAGCAACAGGGAACTGCACTTCTATTGTCTGTAAGTTGACATAGTGGGTGGGTTCAGTGTTGCCAAATGGATAATTATTGTACTCGTATGATGGATAACTGTGAAGTGCACAGTACTGGAGGAAGTACCAAAGAGTGCTTGCAGTTAAATGAAAACTCTCACATTCGATCAGTTTTTAAGGTCATCTGAAAAGTATATTGTTTTGTGCAAACCCTCCTGCACCTGGACTTGCTGAGGAGAATGTTACTCACGAGGCTGCACTTCTAAAGCAGCAGAAGACAGCATTACTGATGGAGAGATATAAAAGCTGCAAGAAGTTACAGTGAGCAAAATAAAACATTAGGTATTTATGGCAATATTATCGTTCAATTGAGGGTGAAAAGATACATGTTCATATTGCTATACGTTTTCAGCTTACAATACTTTTTATAAAGTTAAATCTGATTAGTAGGGCTGTGCAAAGCTTGGGATGCTGATTCATTTGGAGGAGATTCGGCCCGAATTTCAGTGCCGAAATCTCCAAATCCAAATCAAATCAGGGGACAAATAAAAAGGTCCAAATTGATTCGAAGTTTTCCAAGAGAGCTGGAGCCAGAGCTGGTAAGTAGGAGGCAGAGGAGGGAAGACTGGAGGAGGGAGCAGGGGATGATGGGGGGACCCCTGCCAGGCCCTATCCCCCACCTGTTCCCCTGATCCCTGCCCACTGTCCCAGCCCCACCATGGCTGCCTCACCTGGCTCCAGCTCCCTGCCCTTTTTTTTTTTTTTTTTTTTTTTTTTTTTTTTTTTTTTTTTTAAAGGCGCCACTCATCAGGTGCTTCCAGGTGAGGGGGTGATCCCCACACCACATGGGAGGGCTCTGCCACAAGACCCCTGGCCCCCACATGGCATGGAGCAGTGGGGGGGCACTAGGGGTCACCTCCTCCCAGCAGCACCTGTTGAGTCAGGGCTTTTTTTTGTCTTTTTTTTCCAAAGTGCCAAGAGCTGGAGCAGGCAGGGCAGCCATTGCCAGGGCTGGGAGAGCACATGAGGGATGGGCCTGTGTGATTCAAAGATTTGGCAGCAGCTGAATCTCTGAATCAGATTCAGCTGAATTGATTTGGAACAGTAATTCAAATCACCAAATCAAAATATTGTCCCTCGAATTGGCTGAATCCAAAGTGAAGACTAGCCATTTCGCCCAGGCCTATTGATTATATTTGATACTGTGATATAACCTTTCCATCTTTCAAATGTGTCAGTGCTGGGTGGATTATAATTATTTGGAACTGTGCATTATATTAGACTTGACAAACAATACTGGTATTACTGTTATGCTTTTGGCTCAGAATGGAAAATGTAGCAATGGGAATTGTACCTTACAAGGGCTTAATTTTCAGAGGCAGGAAATCCAAGGGCAGGTCACTGTGAAATTCTAGGTTCTGCTATGTAGAAATAGTTGGAAAGCAATTGGTTATGTCTACATAACACAACTTGGGACCCAGAAGAGATCCTTGAGCTAACTCCGAACAGGATTGCTCAGGTACCAAATTCAACAAAGGGGCTTTCGTGAATCACTCTACCCACGGTAATTAGTGCTGCAGACTACAGAGCTAGCTTCAATATCTTTGCAGTGCTGCCTTGAGCCTTGCTGGCATATCCTGCATCACTGTGTAAAACAGTGATTCTCAGCCAGAGTGATAGGAGATCCTTTTGAAGGGTGCCATGAGATGTGTGAGGAGATAGGCAAGGTGTGAGGAAATGAGCGGGTAAGTGCCTGCTCAGGCTTGTCCTGCCTGGCTAATCCCCCTTCACCATTCCACACTCCCACTGCCTAGCCTCTTTGCAAAGAGGTAAGTACTGAATATCAAGTAGTTGTTTAAACTAGGTGCCTCTCAATTTACAAAAGTTATAGAGGTGTTTCTCAAGGTTGATAACCACTAGTATAAAGGATTCCTTAGGTCTAGCATCTGAACATGATTACCACCAGAGGGAGAACTAAGACTATAATTGTTAGTTCTATATCATTTTTTGCTATTTAGGTCTCCTGCTACATTTTTTGTTGCTCGTTATGCAACTTTAAAATAATAGATATTAGCAAAATTGTGCCTGATTCTCCTTTGCCAGCCATCTTGTGGATCAAGTCAACATCCAACAAGTGACATGAAGTTGGGCATTGCTGAATCTGAGATCCCATTAGGAATTTTTATTAACAATATGAATGGGGAATGTTGTCTTGCAGGCTTTTGATGAAATGGCAGGTCCAAATTCCAGTTCCCCACACTCTCCTGTGACACTGAATATAGTGCAAACTCTTGTCCTGAGGACAGCATGTGTTCCTGACTGAAAGAACATTTCTTACTGGGCTCTGAGCCCCAGGTGAGGGTGTCCTCTTCCTTGACCTTGACCCAAATACGTGAAGGGCCCATGGAACCTGTCCATATTTCTGTGTTTTACAAAAGGGCCAGAGTTCACTGTTGGGCCTGCTCTGGGTCTGCTATTTTGTGCTTACTAGGGCTAGGGACAGACATTACTCATAAAGTGGTTTATGTGATCAGAAACTGGTTTATACCTTGTATAAACCAGTATACCACTGAGGTGCCCTGCTCCTAAAGAGGGGAAACTACCAGGGAAAGAGCCCTAGCAGGGAATAAGGAGCCCAGCTGTTGGTTGCCAGGGCAACTGGAGTCAGCAAGCGACCCACACCTGCCAGAGGTCTTCTGATGGTAAGGGTCAGGGCCTGGCCCTTAAACTCTAGAAGCTGAGGTTAGAGGCAGTTCGCTGGCAGCAGCCATTGAGGAAGGAGCTCTCTGCTTCAGAAGAGAGGAGAAGCTTGCTGAAGGAGCAGCACATAATGGCTGTGGGATGAAGACCCCCAGTAGGCAAAGCATGATTGGAGCCAGGTGGCTTATGTTTAAGTTGTAGCCAAGAGTCTTTAGTTTGTGTTGCTATTTGTTACACTGGTGGTTTGGGTGAGGCTATTAGGGGTGGGAGGAGGCCTTATAGGGGGCTCACAGTAGAGTGGGGACCCTGGCACCAGCAAGGGTGCAGCATTCAAGGTGCACAGACCCCAGCCCCAGAGAGGGGGCAGCATTGCAGAGAAGGACCTGAGAGAGGGTGTGGAAAGAGAGGGAGTGGAGTCAGAGGCAGACTGAACAATGTCTATTCCAGCTGTGGGGCTTGGGGCATGGTGAAAGGGGTGGTTGGAGCCATGCATAGCCCATAAGGCTAGGGTGCCCCAAAGCACCCATTTGCAGGACAAGACCCATGAGGGGTCTGGGAAACCACAAGGTCTTAGGATCCATTGAGAAGTGACCAAGAGTGCATAAAGGCAGCCTCCCTAACCTATGGGAACATCAAAGATGTGGCGGGAGAGAATCTGCGGGTGCTCTTGGGCCAACTTGGCACAGGAAGGGGGCCTTGAGGAGATCACAGCCCTCCTGCAAGACCCTGCCATGACATACCTCTAACAGAACAGATGTTCAGTGCACATAAACCAGTTTGAAAATGGCTGAAACCATTTTGAGATGTACCTGGTTGAATGTAGTATCAGACTTAATGGATCTGGTTCAAACCGGTTTATACAATGTCTATCTCAGACCCCTTGCTGGTTTAAGATAAAACCAGCAGCCTGTCATGCTCTTAGACTGGGTGGGGCTGTCTGCTCCACAGCAAATCTAGCACCTCCCCTCTGCTCTCTAGCCAGAGCAGTAGCCCCTGAGGCAAATTTCTCCCACTGTCCGCTTCCCCTTCCCCCCTCCCCCCCCCCCCCACTGGCAAACCCTAGGGACCGTAGCTGCTATTTACTTGCCTCCAACTGCATCTCCTGGCTTGCCTGCAAACAAAATGAAGTTTATTTTATACCTATCGGGACTTTAATTTTCCTTGAGCCTAACGAGGGGTATGTGTGCCTGAAAGCTTGCAGAAAAAGATCACTTTTTGTGGTTTCTTGGTTGGCCTATTAAAAGGTATCATCTCCAAACCAAGAATTCTAGAGTTTTGCTTTTCTTTTTGTCTCAGCCCAACATGGCTAGCAAATGCATCCCTGAAAAAGGTAAGACAGGAGTTCAACTCAATCTCTAGTTGTGGTAAGAGATGTGCCTTAATGATAACTCTGAGGTGTATGCCTTGCTGACAGGCAAATATAGTCTGAGTCAAGACTTAAAGGTGGCACTTGAGAAATAGAATAGAAATGTTGCGGACAGAATATTGGGTGCTTGGGGTGAAACAACAAAACTGGGAGTGAAAGAAACCTGGCTAGACAAACAGCTAAAGGAGGGACTTTGCTTATCTGCAAAGGATTCTGGGTAAGAATGCCATTTTTAAAGGGGCCCAACAGCTGATGTCTGGGCATGCTAGAGAGCAAGAGGTGTACTTTGGGTTAGAAAAAAGGTTGGGATTATCTATGAAAAAGTATCCTTTGTTTCCTTGTTGAAAGCTTGTTTAAATTCTTCTGAATGGGCTGGGTCTGATTTGCATGTACTACCTTGCTGCTCACTCTTTCATGGTGACCAGGTCTTCCAAGGGAGAGGCTGAGGCTAAGAACGCAGATGAGGTTTCTTAGCAGGAGCTAGGAAAGCTGAGTAATTTGACTTCCAGAAACAGGGTGGGTTTTTTTGTTTTGTTTTGTTTTTAGCAAGTGAGCATGTTGTTGTAACTACCTAAAATTGGAGAAGCATGAAAAGCTGCTAAATTGAGACTCTTGAAGTCTACAATGGCATATTGCAAAAAGATCTCTTGAATCTTCTTCCCTTGAAATAAATCATGATTGAGAGGTGGTTTGTTTGGGTTTTTTTCCATTTGGATTATGCATTGTCCAAATATGTCTCCTTATGCAGCTAGTACCTCTCCCCCAAATTAAGAATGACAGGGTTACAATGCCGCATGAAGAGAGCTGTCCTGACCATGCCTCCTATTGGAAGCAGCTATACGTTTCTGGGCAACAGACAAAAATATCATGTTGATTGTTTGATCTAGATGAAACTTGGAGGGGGTGAACAGTCAGCTGGGTGCTTTGGGTAATGTTATTTGCCAATTCAACATGAATTCAGAATAGAAAATTAGGGTCAGGTCTGTGTGGAGATGCAATACATTTTGCACCCTCACCTTTCTAATTTTAACTAGGAAAGAACATAAAAGGGCAACAAAATAATTCAGGGAAAGTGAAGTATTCAATCCATCTTTTTTAGTCTTCACAACATGGTTAATTGTAGGGCTGTGCAAGGCTTCAGACCCAGCTTCAGACCCTTTGGCATTCAAAGCAGCGTGTCCGGATCGAAGCACTGGCTTCATTAGGCTCTCCAAAGTGGTTCAGAGCTTCTGAAGCATTTCGGAGATCCAGCCATAGGGTATAATGGAGAATCAATTAAATATCTATAACTTTGTTGTTTTTGTCTGATTTGAATTAAATTTGCAAGGGTGGTAGCCTCTGCTGAGAGAATGAAGCCTGCCTTGTTTCAAGATCGGTGCAGGTGTTCAGGGGGAACTGTACCCCAAATTCTTGAAAGCAAAACTCATGTTATGTATATGTTGCAACACAGAGGGTGAAACCTGCAGGGGTTGTAGCCCCTGCTGAGGCCACAAAGCCTGCCATGTTTCAGGAAGATTGGTACAGGGGATTGGGGGTAACTGCACCTCAGGCTGCTGACAGGCAAAACTCGTGACACAAATTACCCTGTGTGTGTGAAGGAGCAGTGGGCTGAAAACTGCCGGAATGGTGGCCCCTGCTGAGGCCATGAAGCCTGCCAAGTTTCAAGGAGGTAAGTTTAGGTGTTTGGGGAAAACTGAACCTCAAGCTGTGGACAAGTAAAACTCATGACATGGGTAATACTGTGTGTGTTAAGGCACAGCAGGGTGAAAGCTGCAGGCATGCTGGCATGCCAGCCTGCCAGCTGTCAAGGAGATCAGTGCAGGGCTTCTGTGTTCTGGGGCCCTGTACCTCTGACTGCTGACAGGCAAAACTTGTGACATGGGTGCTTGTGCAACTGTGTTTGTCTTGGGTTGAACTACTGCAGGCCTGGCTGCTAAGATACTGTGTTACCAGTTACCAATCAATCATGATTCACTCAGGGACCAGTTCAATACACAGTTGCTAGCTAATGTAACCAGCTAATTAGCAAAAATTAATACCTACAAAACCCCACAGTAGGGAGAGGGAAAGAATCAATACAGACAATCAACTACCCCAAGACGGAGACAGTCAGTTGCACAAGCACCCATGTCATGAGTTTGGCCTGTCAGCAGCCAGAGGTTCAGGGCCCCAGGACCCCTTCACCGATCTCCCTGACAGCTGGCAGGTGTTGTGGCCACAGCAGGGGCTACCATCCCTGCAGCTTTCACCCTGCTGCAGCTTAACATACAGTGTCACCTGTTTCATGAGTTTTACTTGTCTGCAGCTTGAGGTACAGTTTCCCTCAAACCCCTACACTTATCTCCTTGATACCTGGCAGGTTTTGTGACCTGAACAGGGGCCACCAACCTTGCAGTTTTTCAGCCTGCTGCACCTTAACACACACAAGGTCATCTGTCACAAATTTTCCCTATCACCAGCTTGAGGTGCAGTTCCCCCCAAACCCCTAAACCTATCAGCTTGAAACTTGGCAGACTTTGTGGCCTCCCCAGGGGCTACTACCTCTGAAGTTTTCACCCTTTTGTGGTGTAAGACACAGACATGACATGAGTTTTTATTTCAAGAATTTGGGGTGCAGTTCCCCCATACCCCTGCACCTATCTTCTTGAAACTTGGAACACTTTGTATCCTCAGTAGGGGCCACAACCCCTGCAGTTTCCCTCCCATGCGGTGCAACACATACACGTGAGACATGAATTTTGCTTTCAGGAATTTGGGGTACAGTTCCTCCCAAAACCCTATACTGATCTTCTTGAAACTTGGCAGGCTTCATGCTCTCAGCAGGAGGTACCGTCTCGGCATGTTTCATCCAAATCAGACAGAAAAACAACAAAGTTATAGATTGTGGGGGCTGAGAAATGCCGGTGGAATGGGGCCGCCAATGGAGCGGAATTGAGGTGCTGGAAACACATGGTTGCAACAAAAAAACCTTTGCTTACAGTCTGTATACACTGTAGGCACATTTTGTGGAGTTACGAACAACAGGAAACAGGCACACTGATACTCACACTGGGTATGGGGCGTTGGATGATTCCGACAGGGAGTCAGCGGCGGTTGATCAGGCCTCCCTCGTGGCTTGGAAATGCATGCAGGGATCTTTCCTCACATGCATCCAAGCTCTCCTCCAATTTGGGCGGGTACCATCCAAGCTTTTTATGCGGTCAGCGAGCCAATTGCCGACTGACACGTGCATTATTTATGGTGAGCCAATCATGAGCATGCACTCGATAGTGCAGCTGCAAGGTTTTGGCAGGCTCTGATCTTGCACCAAGACTTCCTCGTTACAAGGGAAATCCCTTTCCCCGTGCTTGCAATGTGCTTAACACAGCTGTGCTGAGGCGTCTCTTTTAACTGTTCTGTTCTGACATAGATATTTAATTGATTCTCCATTGTACCTTATGGCTTGATTTCTGAGGTGGCTCCAAAGCTTCAGAGCCACCTTGGCTGGATTGAAGCAGAAACCCAGTCCAGAGCTCTGGATCGGATCCCTGGCATCTGAAATGGCTGGATCTGAAGCTGAATCAAATAGCTGCCTACTCACACAGGCCTAGTTAATTGTGATCAAATACTTACTAAAATAATTTTAAGAAAGGGATAAGAGTGTAGGGGGGGAATAAATTATTCAACTTGCCTAAATAATCTGCCTTCACATTTTGCACAGCCTGATGAAATTCATCTTGAAGTACCTGAGGAACTAGCACAAAGCATTCTCAACCATTAGCAATTATCTTGAAGAACTCATGGAGAATGGGGGAGGTCCCAAAGGATTGGGGCAAGGCTAGCATAGTGCTCTTAAAAAATGTGAACTCAGGGTACTCTAGACTAGTCAGCCTAATTTTGATACCTGGAAAGAACAAATGTTTAAACAACCAGTTTACAAGTGCTTGGAGACTAATAAAATGATAAACAGTCAACATGACTTTGTTCAGAACAAATCACCAAATCAGTCTAATTCCCTTCTTTTACGGGGGACCTGGTCTAGTGACTCCTTGGAAACAGTGATATATTTTACCTCTTGGCACTGTCCCACATGACATTTTTTGTTAGCAAACTTATGAAATATGGTTTAGATTAAATTACTATAAGGTGGGTGCACACCTAGTAAAAAAAAAAACAAAAAACAACTGCTCTCAAAGTAGTTATCAATCACTTACTGTCAAACAGAGAGGGTATTTCAGGTGGGATCCTGCAGGTGTCTATGTGGTTTCAGTTCTATTCAATATCTTTGAGTATCTTAATAACCTGAAATAGAAAATGCAGTTAAAATTTGTGGATGACATCAACTTGGGAGTGGTTGTAAATTGTGATCCTGTCCTCCAGCAAGCTTATGATTCTGATACACATTGATTGGAGAGGTGGTCCAAAATCAACAAGGTGAAATTCAGTAAAAACAAGTGCAAAATCTCTATATTTTAGAAGGAGAAGGCAAATAAAATACAAAATGGGGCTACGCAGCAAGACTGCAGAAACAAAATCAATAGTTAGTTGGACCAGTATGCAGTTCTGGCCACCTTATCTCAAAAAATATGGTAGAGTTAGGTACATAGAAGGACAACCAAAATGATCAAAGGTATGGAACAGCTGCCATAGCAGGAGAGATTACAAAAACTAGGACTCTTCAGTTTGAAAAGAAGTCTGAGGGGAGAATATGATAGAGGTCTATAAAATCCAAAAGGATGTGGAAAAAGTGAATAGGGAATTGTTGTTCAACAAATACCACAATAGTAGTATTAGCAGGCACCCACTGAAAGTAGCAGGAGACAGGTTTAAAACTAACAAAAGAAAGTACTTTATTTGTTTTTTTTAATACATAGTTAACTCGTGGAACTCATTATCACAGGAGGTTGTAGAGGCAGATGGTAATATAGCCAGATTTAAAAAAGGGACTAGACACTTATGGGTGATAGGTCCATTAATAGCCATTAAACAGAACAGCCAGGGATGTATGCTTTGGCATAGCTATACTAGTGATGGTGGATACCAGTGCATGTGTGACTAGGCATAGCTCACTTTAGATATACCTGTGGGGAGACTGACGATGCCTCCCCACAGGAGCCCCCCAGTCAGTCTGAAGTTCTCTTGGAAGCAGTTCTGCTACACTTTGGAGGAAGCTTCCAAGCTGCCTGAAGCCAACTTACCAGCTTGCCAGGTAAGCCTGATTGGCTCCTCCTGTGCCCCGGGAGTTATTTCTGACCACACGCTCCAGCAGGATGATGGGAGACAAGAGGAGGAGAGATGGAGCCAGCAGGTGAGACAAAACATCAAACTGCCAGTTTGAAATGAAATTCCTGGAACAGGGAAGCAGATCAATTGATCTGAGAGCTTGGAGGAGCTCATTATACATGACAGATGTCAATTGCCAACTCAGGCTTTCAATTATTGTGGCAGCAGGTCAGTTAATGGATTCAGTGATAAGGACTGCAGCAGGAGCCATGAGAGCTGGTGGGCTGTAGGCAGGGCAACAGCTGAGGTTGCCAGCTGATTTTTGTCCATTTTTAAAATTATTATTTGTTCATTGTTGTGGTTTTTGCTGGAGCCAAAGCCCTGGGAGAGACACAGAGCTGGGCCAGCCTGGGTGGAAATCATCCCTCCCAGACCCCATTAAAACATGAAAGTCATGGCAGACAAGTGCAAGGAGGAGCCTGAGTCTGGCTAAGGCACCAGGGTTTTTTTTTCATTGAAGGCAGGCTCCTGGATGTCATCGGAGCGCAGAGGGCTATGTCATTACGTGGTAAATCCCTGACAATACCCTGTTCATATACGCTCAAAAGCACCTTTTCATGCCACTAGAGACAGTGTACTAGGATAGACAGACCACTGGTCTGACTCAAAATGGCACTTATGACCTTGCAAATTGACTGAGTCAGTGATATTTTCCTGTTGCAGACAAGCGAATCTTACTGTTAGAGGTCTTGCCAGAAAAACTGATACACAGTTACAACATCACTGTAACACTACCAGAAAAGCTAAGTATTTTGCCCAACTCAGCAGTGGGAAGGTGGAATACTGTGTCCAGTTGTGTGCACAGGCAACTGGTAGGGGAGGGCCTGGGCCTGCCCCCCCGAACATGGCCACCACCATTGGCTTCTGTAAGCAGTCACCACTTGCCACACTGCCACTGGCTTCTGCAGGTGGTCACTGCTTGCCACCCTGCCACTTCCAGTGGTTTCTGCAGGCGGTCTCTGCTAACCCCCCTCCCTTGCCAATGCTGCTGCTAGCTTTGGGGGTGGTTGCTGCTCACCACCCTCGCTGATGCCGCCAACACTTCCACCCACAAACTGCCTCCCCCCAGTCTCTGGAGGCACTAGTCACCCATGGTTGTAGGCACCATTCTTTAAGAAGGATATCAATAAGCTGAAGAGAGTCCACATGATCGCAACAAAATTAAGAGGTCCTTTGGATCAAAACTAGACCAAGTATAGGTTTAAAATCCTAATAGTCAAAGGTTGTGAAAAAGTAGGTGGTGATTGATTGCTCTCTCTCTGTGGCTACTGGGGAAAGGACAAAAATAATTTTAACAATCTGAAAGAAGGAGAATTAGGCTGGATATTAGGAAGCCATTTTTGATGGCAGGCAATGAAGCACTGATACAAGCTGTGTAGAGAGAATCATGGAATCTTCTTCATCTGAGTTTTTGAAGAACAGGTCAGAGAAATGTGCCATAGATAATGTAGGCATACCTGAACTTGCCTCAGTACAAGATGTCCTCTTGAGGGCTCTGTGATTCTATAATCATGAAAAACTTACAAAAAAGTTAGAGGATCTGCATTTTAAATATGCAAGCAAGCAAACAACCAAGTCCTCTTCTGTGTTTCAATAGTTCCAGCCTTGATGCTTACAACCTTTTGGTTCCAGTTACGTTTATTGTCCACCTCCTTACATTAACTAGAAAATCATTGCTCTGGTGAAATTCAACTCAAGCTAAAAGTCAGGAAGGCAAAATTCTGGCTGGTTTTTTTTTAAGCATGCATCCAACATTTCAGAACACCAAAAGTTTTTATAGGTATTTCAGGTGCCTAAAGGCACAAGTAGTCAGTTTTGTAAATTCTACTCTGCACCTAAGTACCCAATTTTCTCTGCTTTTAAGATCTTGTCTAGACTGGAAGTGGCTTGCTGGTATAGATACAGAACTGTAGCTATATTTGGCAAACCCTCCTAATGTGGAGACTACTTACAGCAGTGAAAACCCTTTCTGAACTGTCTAGTCTTATAGCAGGTCTTTAAATAAAGTAGAATATATTGCTAGTATAACTGTTTGCAGTATGGTTTAGGCTGGTAAAGTGATGTTAGGGGTGTAACTTTTTCTTATGGTCCTGAACAACATATTGACAAAACTTCTAAAGAAAGATCAAGCCATAGTCACTTTGGGGGTGGGAAGGGAAAGGGAGTAGAGATCCTGAGTTAGTTGGGTACTTTGGGTAATGTTATTTCCCAATTCAACATGAATTCAGAATAGAAAATTAGGGTCAGGTCCCTTTAAAAAAAAACACCTCCTTTTACATGTATTTATTACTGTATCATTAATCTTGAAAGTATATAGGAACACAAGGTCAGAAAGGAGTACCTATGTCACTGAATCCCCTTCCCTTTTCATAGCTATTAGGGGCTGGAAGGGACTTTGCAGATCATTGGGTCCAGCCCCCCTGCACTTGGGCAGGGAAGGCTGCTGGGGTCATCTGACCTCTGCAAGATGCGTGTCAAGATGCTTTATGAAGATCATCAGGTTGGATGACTGTATCACCTCTCTGAGCCTGTTTCAAACGCTCAGCACCAAAGTTGTACAGAAGTCTATCATAATCAGCTGGATAACCTGTATAGGCAACTGTATAAGAAAGCTTATGCATCTCTGATTCAATAAGTTTATAAGGTGCAACTCTACCCTGCCCTCTGTGTGATCTCAGACCAACACAATTAACTACCTTTCTCTGTATAATACATCAGGGGCTGCAACCTACCACCCATGGGCCAAATCTGGCCTCTAAAGAGATTGGATTCAGTCTGCTGCAGCTTGAGGAATTAGCAGCATGCTCCAGCCATGGCAGCAGTGGAGGCATCCTGGGGGTCCTATTGCCTGTCTTATTCAGTTTATTCTTTCTGCTGCAGGAGATGCAGCATCCCTAGGGCTCTAGCAACTGTCTCTTTCTATCTGTTCCCTTCACATCATTTGCTGATAACTTGGGAGGTGTGGGAGTGTAGCTTACGGTGATGACTGAGTCACTAACAAGAACTTGTAGTGACAAAAGGTTGACTACCCCGTAATTGATAGTTAACAAAGGCCATAAGAATATCCACTATGGCTCATCCTACACAACAGCTACAAAGAACCACATAATATCCCATAACAAATTAGGGATGTTCAATATAAAAAACTCCAGTGCCCTCAAAAGAATACATTTTTCAGAGAAAGATAGCAGGAGAGACAGAGATGTCATCAATGGGTTCCTCTATTAGAATTGAATTTATTAGGTAGGGGATAGATTCAAATGATATTAGGAAATAGACCAGGCAACATGCTACAGAGGAAGGCAAATGAAAACCATCTTTCCTTGCCAGTGTGATGCTGGGGGGGAAGGGGGGGCACTAGTGAGGCGATTCCTCCTTATGCCAAATTTAGCGACAAGCATGGGCGTACAACCCACCAACCAGACACTTCAGAAGTTTCTCAGTAACACCAGGAGCACTAACAAATCCTGGCCAAACTACTCATTAGTTGAGGACGTGTGTATTGTAGTAGCAGGGAGCTGGACAAAACTAGATGAGGAAGGTTCTGGGCACAAGGTCTGTAATGAAGCAGGGAAAACAGAGTGGATACAAGACATTTACTGCACGGTTGATTAATTAACTGCTCAGTAAATGTCTCAGAGTCTACATGTGCACCCCTATTGGGGTACACAAAACTAATAAACTCCACAGCAAGGTAGTACTTGCATCTACTTGTAGATATACAAGTACTACCTTGCTGTAGAGTCTTTTTGTGCACAGCAGCACATGTGTAGATGCTAATGTGGCTGGCTGGGCCATGAGGGCACTTCAATGCTGGGGTTGCCTGCCAGCTAGCCCTGCACTGAAACAACCTCGTGTCCCAGCCAGCCCCTCCACAGCACACTGATCCTTGTTGGAGCAGCTCCAGGCTGGAAGGCTGACCCTGGAGGCCCCTGCCAGGCAGGGCTGCTGCAACCTTGTTCAGTGTGCTGCAGTCCAGGTGCATGTGTAAACCATGTGCCCAGGAGCTTCCTGGGAGTAATAAACTGTGGAGCAATAAGCTCCACTATTTATTGCTGCTCCCTAGTAGCAGAAGTAGATGTGCCCAGTGGCTTTAAGGATAATGCTATGTTAGTTCCAATAGACTTCCTCCTTGCAGCACTTGCTGTGATTCTTCCGTTTCATGCCATGGTTTTTGACATTCATTTGCTTTGAATTAATATAAGTGAAAGGGAAATGAATTGATAGGATCCAATCCCTCCCCAGGACATTCCCTCTGATGTTTACAGAGGAGCCTGAGGAAAAGGCATGAGGCACTGGAATGTGAGCTACGGTGATACTAAGAGCCTGACAGCTTGTTGAATTTATATAGTGGGGAGTGAGGCTAAAGTATGTGTAAATCATAGCTGTTGGTGAGGAAAGAGATAAGAATGACCTAATTAATAAAATATGAGATCCATTGATGGATCTAATGTTTCCATGCCAAGGTAGAGGGAGAAGCAAATAATGGATGTGAAGGATACTGGGGCCTAGATCTTCCAAAAGATTTAAGTGTTTTACACTCACTGATTTCTTATCTCCCTAGCCATAGATTGGCATTCACAGAGGTCAGGAAGGCTTTGCTTTCCAAAGGCCCATGTACAATAATTTAGGTGCCTTTATTGAGCCTAGGAGCCTTATTGACTTTCTTCAGAAGTCACAGGTAGCAGCAACTGCTTGAGGCATGAGAAGAGAGGAGATGAGAATTGATGTTGTTGAGAGTCGGGCACTTAAATACAGAAGAGGACCAGGCATCAGACCTTCTCTGCAGAATAAGTACGTTTGGCCAGAAGACGTATAGCTTAGCCCCGCTTAGTTTTCTGTCTAGCCCACCTTGGCTCCCCCACTGGGAAGAGGCTGTTGCTGCCACTGGCCAGTTCTTTGTTTATGATCTTCTTCAATCACTGAAGTGGTATCGACTCCCATCCTCACACAAGTGACTTGGACTTATCTATTCCTGACTTGTCTCCTCTTGTCCAGCTCCACATTTCAACTGCTTTCTAATATTTTTGTACTGTCAGCATGGACAGATCTGAATTCCTGAACTGTTATCTGGTGCCATCTCCATTCCCCATTCCATGTCCCTGTAAAAACACTACTAATCCTTCTGCTCCTCAGATTCATTGCCTTATTCTCCCACCACCCTGGTCTCTTGTTTTGCAAACCCAGCTTCTGTCTAAATCTTGCTGGTCCTTCCTATATCATGTTTCTAAAGTCTACTAGAAACAAAGCTCAGTAGATGGAAAGAAGGGTACCCTGGTCCCAGATCAGGCTGTATGTAGTGCTGTAGTTTGGATACTCTCCTGGGGCTTTTGAATCTTCTGAAAACTAAAGAATCCTGGAAACAAGGGGTCCCATTTCCTGAGTGAGTGCTCAGAGTTATTGAATAGAAAGTAGATATTATATTGCCTCACCTGGCCATGATTGCTGTGTTTTGAGATAAAGCCAAGCCTGTCAGTCTGTGGGAAGCATATTTTGAGCATACCTACCAGGCCGGGCATTTCTGGAGAGTTGGGCATAGGGATGTCTACTCATGGTCCCCAAATGGGTTTAGGCAGGACATGGGCACTGAACTGAGCTACTCAACCCTTTGGAGATGACTTCAGTTCTGAGCCTTGCCACAAGCCAAATTGCAGATGTTCAGTGTTCTTCACTAAGTAAAACATGGGCTCTTAAACTGGAATTTGGTGGATTCCAGTTGCAGATTGAGGCACCTAAAATCTGCCTCTGTTCCTCTTTAGACACACACCCTGAAAAGCACTGAAGTAATTCACCCAAGCTCACACAGGAAGACTGGCAGAACAGGAAATTTAAATTCATGTTTCCCAAGTGCTGGGCTAGTGGACTGATCTTTCGACCACCCTTTCTCTATGTGAGAGCACTATTAAGTGAAAACTGATGCCTGTGAGAGATGTTTGGATGTTCTGCAAAATTTTGAGTGCTCACTAGGAGGCACCAGAAAAGACACCCCTCAGGTGGCAGGTGCTAAACCCTAGGTCTGTGCGAAGAAGCCTAGCATTCGCTTTGGATTTGACCAATTTGGGGGACAGTGATTCAATCCGATGATTTGAGTCACTGTCCCAAATTGATTCAGCTGAATCTGATTTGGAGATTCAGCTGCTGCCAAATCTTTGAATGAGCCAGGCCCATCTGCCCTACCCACCCCAGCTCCCATCACTTTGGGGAAAAAAGCCCTGACTCACCAGGTGCTGTTGGGAGGGGAGGTGGGGGGGACATCCCTGCTGCCTCACTGCATGGGGAGGTTCTACATGAGCCCCTGACCTGCCCCCTCACCCCCATGGCTGCCCCACCTGTCATGGCTCTGGCCCCTTGAGAAAAAGAAAAACCCCTAGACTCACTGTTCCTGCTGAGCGGGGGGCAATCTCTGCTGCCCCCCACTGCCCCATGCTGCATGGGGGGCTCTACATGAGCTCCTGAAGCCCTGAGGCAGCTGCAGGAGTGGTGAGTCTTGGGGCTTTTCTCAGGTTTCTTTTCTTGAAGGGCTGGGGCTGGGTAGTGAGATGGGGTTGGGGGCTCTTGGCAGAGCCCTTCATGTGGCATGGGGAAGTAGGGAGCAGCAGGGATTGCCTCCCCCTGCCTGGCAGCACCTGGTGAGTGGGGGGCTTTTTTTAAACGGGCCAGGAGCTGGCTGGTAGGGGGTCCCCCCGTTGTCCTCTTCCCCCTTTCCCCAGCCCCCCACTTACCAGTTCCAAGTATGGCTGCAGCTCCCTGCTACTGGGGACTGCCTGAATCATCAAAGATCTCTGAATCTTTTCTGAAGATTTGGAGAGCTTTGAATTGATTTGGACCTTTTAATTGGTCCCCTGATTTGATTTGGATTTGGAGATTCAGCCGCCAAATCTCCTCTGAATTGAATCACCATCCGAAGCTTTGCACAGCCCTACTGAACACCTCCTGAAAACTGGCTTTGTTTAATACTTCTCCTATTGATAGAAAATGGGGAACTCAAAAGTATTCATCTATTTTTTCAAAATCATGGCTGACTTCATATCTATGTTTAAAAGGAAACAATCTGTTTCCTATTTTCTTTTCCATAATGCAGAAAAAAGCCAGATGGGCACACTATATGAACTCCCATAAGCATCACTGGAGCTGGCTTCATATGGAGAAACATACAAGGGTTTGATATAGCAAAATACCGAACAGAATGCTTTTGTATCAAGAACCATAACTCTCCTGCATCTTTCATTCTCAGCTTCTCCTTACTTACTAGACTTTCATAGATTGGGGAACCTTTGTCAGAGTGACAGGAGGCTGATAACCAGCTGACAGGTGAATAAATCAATCTGGGTACTTGACTGTTTTCTTCATCTATGTTGTATAAATGTTTGGCCCTTTCATCCTTAAATTGATATGGCAAAAAACAACATGATTTGTATTAAATAAGTGATGGGTGTATATAAACCAGGGTTGGGCAAAATATGGACTGTGGGCCAGATCCAGCCTAAAAAAAAAAATTAATAAACCAATATGCATTTGTTCCTGGCTGCCTGTCAAAGCCCCACCCCCAGCCATTTCACTGTTTTCCTGCCACCGCCCTGCTCTAGCACTACGTGGCTCCCAGTTTCATTGCAGGACTAGGGAGCATGGGAAAATGCCAAGACACATGTCAATGTGTGTGTGCAGGCAGGTGCATTGTGTGTTCATAGGGTGAGTCCCACATGCACATCCCACCATACACATGCACCCATAGCCACCCTTACACTGCCATACATGCAGACCCCACACCCCATCATATACCCCAGCTACCCACACCCACAGCCCCCACAAACCTGTATGCACCCCCCATAATATACAAAAGTAAGACTTCATTTTAAGCTATTGTGCAATCACCTCTGCATACACTACACAAACACATGTAAAATATTTTTTGAAATCAAACTTAATGAATACTATAGATGTTTGCTTTTTAATAATGTGGTATTCTTCTGGTTCTGAGATGGCAAAACCCCTTGCTGAAAGGAGTACTTCCAGGGTGTGACAGGTTCACCCTCGGGCCCGCCCTCCATTTGGCCCACGCACCTGTCCTTGGGCAACCGCCCACCTCATCTTGCCTGCCATGCCTTTGATGGTAATTGATTAATTGATGTTAATCACCAGGAGGCTGCCCACTCATACCCCCAATGCCTGGGGTGCTATCTGTGGCTCCTACCTCCCCAATACCACAGCCCAAGCCTCACAGATGTAATAGCTGTTGTTTCTATGCTAGCATGCCCCCTAGGAGTTTTCTGTGTCCCACTTGGACTTCCAGCTCAATACGGCCCCCTATCAGGGTCCCCAGTGCCCAAATGTGGGTTTCCCAAAAAATCAAACACTACCCTCTCAGGCCTCCCAGCATGGCCCCTCTTGGGCTTCCCAACACTGCCCCCCTCCATTGGGGCTCTACAATACAGCCCCCTCCTTGAGGCTTGCTGTGCCCCACCTGGGCTTCCCAAAATACCCCTCTCTGGGCTGGGGTCTAGGCACCCCGCAAGCTGCAACAACAAAGCAAATTCAAGCCTCTTGGCTATAACTGAAGACATAAGCCATCTGGCTGCAACAACACCAAAACACAAGCCCTTCGGTTATAATGAAACAGAAACACATCGGCCCTTCACCTCACGGCCCCGGCCTCAGGCTTCCTCTCTCTGTCACTCTCTCTCTGGTAGCCAGCAGGAAACTGCCAGCCTGGTTCTGGCTCTGGGCTTTATAAGAGCCAGGCCCTGCCTGCTAGGGTCAGCTGACTTCATGGGTTGCCCTGGTAACCTGCAGCTGTGCTGCCTAATCACTGTTAAGGCTCCCCCTCTGGCCGTTCTTCTCCTACGCAGGCACAGGGCACCAGGGTGTTCTGTGACAGGGGCAAGAGGAGGTACTTCAGGTCAGGGGTTGAGTGGTAGGACTTCTGGTCACAAGAAGGCAACCCGGGGGGTGGGGCACCTGTCAAGGGGCAGGGCTACCCATGCGGCCCACGGCAGCTTGCCAAAACTTGGTAAGTGACCCTCCACCCAAAATAATTGCCCACCCCTGATATAAACACATCCTAAAAAGGAGCAGCCTTGTCTTGGTAGGCAGGTAGGTAATACTTCCCATTTCTGGTGAGACTAATCTTAGCTGCACTTGGTTGCTTCGAGATGTTTCATAGGCTTCAGATGTTATTGAGCTGCTTTGGGGTAGCAGATCTGCATGTATTCGGGGATAGGTAGATGGATGGACACAGAGACTTAGGTATCTTTGTAAATACTAGTGGGCCTGTTGTACTATGTGGGTACTGACTATAACACATAGGTAAGAGGAAATCTAACTCAGTGGGCACATCCACATGGGATGTTTACTGTTCAGTTGACTATTTAGCCAAACAGTAAATATCTTGGCATTTACACGTGAACCCCTATTACCCTGCTGTGGAGTAAAAAAACTCTGCAGCAGCACATGTGTAGATGCTGGCTGGCTGGCTGGCTAGGACACTAGGGTGCTTCAGTGCAGAAGATGCCTGCTGGCTAGCCCTGCACAGAAGCTCCATCATGTCCCAGCAATCCCTTCTGTAGCATATTGAGCCAGGGAGAGCAGCCCCAGGCTGGCAAGCTAACTCCCAGATCCCCTTGCCAGCTGGAGCTGCTCTGGCCCAGCACCACATGCTGCCCATGAATGAATGGCACAACTTATTGCTCTGGTGTTAATTGCTCCAAGGCACACATTCAAACAGTGCACCTGGGAGCAATAAACTATGAAGCAGTAAGCTCCACAGTTTATTAATGTGCCCTAATTGCCAGTAAGATTCATGCCTACCTGGAAGGAAGGTGCTTTGGATTCTAGCTTTGGCCCTTATTCACAATGGGGGGGAAAAAATCTTTCCCAATGTTGTTTATTGCTTTTATCCAGTGAATACTAAATGCTAGGGCTGTGCAAAGCTTCAGATCACAATCTGGATTTGGAGATGATTCGGATGATTTGAAGGCTGAATCTATGAAATCAAATTGAATCACTGGAAGCTTTAGGCTTTCCAAATTGATTCAAAGCTTCCAAATAGATAACAGAAAAGATTTAGTGATTCAGTGATTCGGCCATAGGGTATAATGGGGAATGGATGAAATATCTATAACTTCTTTATAAGAATGAACCAAAGGACAACACCTTCAAGGATGGTAGCTTCTGCTGAGAGCATGACACATGGTAAGTTTTAAGGTGATGGGTACAGGGGTTTCTGGAAAACTGCACCTCAAAGTTCTGAAAGCAAAACTCATGTTATGTGTGTGTTAAGCCATAGTGGGGTGAAAACTGCAGGAATGGTAGCTCTTATTGAGGCTGCAAAGCCTGCCAAGTTTCAAGGAGATAGATGTAGGGGTTTCTGGAGAACTACACCTCAAGCTGCTGACAAATAAAACTCATGACACCTGTTTGTATTAAGCCACAGTGGGGTGAAACTACAGGTGATTTAACTCATTAATCTCACTAGCTACTATGTTACCAATCAATCATGATTCACTCGGGCACCAGCTCAATACACAGGAGCTTGCTACTAGATAACAAGCTAATGAGCAAGGATTAACACCTACAAAACCACAGACTAAGGAGAGGAAGGAATCAATACAGAGCTGGGAACTGCTTCTGCCCCAAGACAGAGACAGTTAGTTGCACAAGCATCCATGTCACAAGTTTCACCTGTCAGCAGCTAGGGCTGCAGGGCCCCAGAACCCCCCTGCACCTATCTCCATAGCAGCTGGCAGGCTTTGTGGCTGCAGCAGGGCTTAGCAGCCATGCCTACAGCAGTTTTCCCCCCACCATCCCCCATGCCCCAAGACCAACACAAGTTGCATAAGCACCCATGTCACGAGTTTTGCTTGTCAGTAGCTAGAGGTGCAGGGCCCCAGAACCCAGAAGCCCCTGCACCTATCTCCTTGAAAGCTGGCAGTCTTTGTGGCCTCAGCAGGGGCTAGCATGTCTGCAGCTTTCACCCTGCTGTGCCTTAACGCACACACTGTCACCCATGTCACAAGTTTTGCTTGTCTGCAGCTTGAGGTAGTTTCCCCCAAACCCCTGCACCAATCTCCTTGAAACTTGGCAGGCTTTGGCCTCCACAGGGGTTAACAAGCCTGCAGTTTTGGCCCCACTGTGGCTTAACACATACACGTGACATGAGTTTTTTGCTTTCAAGTATTTGGGGGCAGTTTCCCCCAAATACCTCCATCTAACTCCTTGAAACTTGGCAGGCTTTGTGGCCTCAGCAGGGGCTACCATCCCTGAAGTTTTCACCGCCCCCATGCCTTAATGCACACAATGTCACCTATGTCATGAGTTTTGCTTGTCAGTAGCTTGAGGTGCAGTTTCCCAGAATTGCCTACACCTATCACCTCAAAACTTGGCAGGATTTATGGCCTCAATAGGAGCTACCACCCATGCAGTTTTCACACCACTGTGATTTTAACACACTCGCGTAACATGAGTTTTGCTTTCAGAACTTCGAGGTGCAGATTCCCAGAAACCCCTGCATCTATCATCTTAAAACTTGGTACATGTCATGCTCTCAGCAGAGGCTAGCATCTCTGCAAATTCTGTTAGAAAAGGTCAAAAGACAATGAAGTTATAGATATTTCATTGATTTTTCCCCATTATACTCTTTGTCCAAACCAGCTCCGAATCTTCCAAAGTGACTTGACTGAATCAAATCAGAATAATGATTCAGATCTCTGAATCAAATCTCTGGCATCCAAATCAGCTGAATCTGAATCGGAATCGAATAGTTCCCTATTCACACAGGCCTACTAAATGTAAGGTGCAATGGCACGTGAATCATGTCAAACCTGTAGCTTGGTGATTTGAGCACAGGAGATGTAAATTCCAACACCCTACCCTCTTTGACTGGGTAGTGGACTAAAAGTTGGGTTTACTGCAACTTTGGTAAGCACCCTAATGATTGGGCAATTGGTCTGAAACCTAGTAGGGCTCTCCTCCATTTTACTGCTTGCGGGTACACACGCAAGGCAAAATAGAATCTGTGCATAAAGTGAAATTAAGATTTAGCCCTTTCCCTACCTTGATAGGGCCCAAGCAATACATTTGTATTGTTACATCTTAGGTTTTTATTTATATATCTTCTGCTGCATGAGGTCCTCTATTCACTGGTTGTGTCCTATAGAATCTTTCAGATGTAGCTCTTCTGCCTTCATTTCTTCTGTTCTTTCATTATAGTGTCACAGTGACTTTTTGTCAGCCCACCCTGGCCCTGTGAAACCTGCTCTGACAAGCTCATCTTTCAGGGTTAAGTAATTAATTTGACCTATTTCTGTTTTCAGGCTTCTTGTGTTTGGATAGAAGCATTTTCAAATATGCACCTAGTTAATTTCACCAAGAAGATCTCTTATCTCTTCCTGACTCTGATCTAGGTTAGATATTTAGGTTAGATATGTGTGCCTTACCTTTACCATGCATGGTGATGCCTTTCTAAGGTTAAATAGGAGACCAAAGCCCTAAGGTAAGTGGGGAAGCGGGTGACTTGGAAGAAGCACAAGAAGCAAGGGTCACCAAGGGAAACCTTCTCATTTTTCCTGAGAAAGAGAGGCAATTGGCTAGTTACCTCAGATGTTTGTATATGAATGCACAGAGCCTGGGGAACAAGCAGGAAGAATTAGAAGTCCCTGCACAGTCACAGAAACATGATGAAATTGAAATAATAACAGAGATTTGGTGGGATGAAGTTTTCTTCAAACAGCTAGCAGAAGTTTCCCAATCACAGGCCATGGTTATGATGGGGGACTTCAGTCACCCTGACATCTGCTGGGAGGGCAATACAGCAGTACACAGATAATCCAGGAAGTTTTTGGAGAGTGTTGGGGACAACTTCCTGGTGCAAGTGTTGGAGAGGCCAACTAGGGGCCATGCTCTTCTTGACATGCTGCTCACAAAGAGAAAAGTATTGGTGGGACTATAAAAGTAGCTGGCAACTTAGACAACAGCAACCATGAGATGACTGGGTTTAGGATCCTGAGGCAAGGAAGGAAGGAGAGCAACATAGTAAGGACCCTGAACTTTAGAAAGTCACACTTTGACTCACTTGGGGAACTAATGGACAGGATGCCCTGGGATGCCAGTCTGAGGGGAAAGGAGTCTGGGAGAGCTGGTTGTATGTTAAAGACAGCTTACTGAGGGCATAGGAACCAACCATTCCGATGCACATGAAGACTAGCAAGTATCGCAGAAAAACAGCTTGGCTTAGTGGAGAACTCTTCACTCTTCAGCTCAAACACAAAAAGGAAGCTTAGAAAGAGTGGAAACTTCAGCTAGCAAGGGACATGAAGGATCTCTACAAGTATGTCAACAACAAGAAAAACCAGGGAAAGTGTGGGTTCCTTAATGAATGGAGGAGGCAACCTAATGCCAGATGATGCAGAAAAGGCTGAAGTACTCAATGCGTTTTTACCTCAGTCTTCACAGGCAAGGTCAGCTCCCAGACTGCTGCTCCTGGCAGCACAGTTTGAGAAGAAGGTGAGCAGCTGACAGCATCAAAAGAACAGGCTAAGGGCTATCTAGAAAACTGAGCGTGTACAAGTCCAAGGATTCTGAGAGACTTGGATGATGTGACTGTAGAGCTTTGAAAATCTGTGGTGATTGGGAGAGATACTGGATAATTGGAAAAGGGCAAGTATTGTGCCAATCTTTAAGAAAGGGAAGAAGGAGGATCCAGGGAACTACAGACTGGTCAGCCTCACCTCAGTCACTGGAAAAAACATGGAGCCAGGTCCTCAACGAATCCATGTCTAGGAAAAACTTTCTCACCCGGAGTTTATTAAAGCATTGGAACGAGTTATCTAGAGAGGTAGCGGAATCTTGATCCTCGTAGATTTTTAAGACTGGGGTCGACAAAGCCTTGGATGGGATGATCTAGTTGGGGATGCTCCTGCTTTAATCGGGGTTGGACGAAATGATCTCCTGAGGTCCCTTCCAATCCTAATTTTTCTATGATTCTAGTAGTTGTGGTTGGGATAGCTATGATGATCCAGGGATATGAGAGAGAAGAATTTTTGGTGAAGCAATGTCTTTTATTGGACTAACCTGTATAATTGGGAGAGAGAAGAATATGGTCTACAACTACAACCATATGGTATCCCTTACAACTAGATAATTACCATTTAGTTTCCTCTTGGTTCAAAACCCAGGAGGACATGACGTCCTCTTCTGACCACTGCACACTTGCATGTAAAATCCCAAAAGAGGAAGCAAAGAAAGAAAAATAAATGAAAGGAAATGCCAGCTGTAGACTCAATCACAGCTGCATGACAGACCAGCTTCTTGTGGACTGGAGACAAAATATTTTTACCATCCAAACCAGTGGTAGCTCTTAACTGTTTAAATAATGTTTATACAAGGCTTTACTGTGTGCATTTTTCCTATAGAGGTATCCCTGTACGAGTCACTAGCTCTAGGTATCATCCACTGTAAAATCATTTTTAGAGCTGGCAGTGTCAGTTATGTAGCAATCTGAACTTGTCCTAATAAATCTCTATGTAAGGATTAGAGGACAAACTAATAACAAATATATAGAATGATATTTAACATTGCATATGAGGTAATAGGACTACAATAATTGTATATATGCTACTCCTTTATGTGTTAGGAAAATGTGAAGAGTGGATATTCTCTTGGAATGAGAGACAAACAGATTATTTATATTGTAAAATATATTCAATTGGATATAAACCTATGTCCTTCAAAGGGAATATTTATCCAGGAAAGTAATCGGAATGATCAGTGTTTTCTTTCCTAGAGTGTTCCCTCTAATCAGCGTCATGAGGAAAATGCACAAATTGTAGTGGTGACTCAAACAATAGGTGCATGGAACTGGTGGGGAGGGGAGGGAATAATTAAACCAGAGTCAAATTCAGCAATAGAAACCTCTCTGTTCCAGAAAGGGGAATGTGTAGATTTAAAAAAAAAAGTGAGTTGTGCATTCATATGCACTGCCCTGGGAAATTGTAAATATTCAGAATTATGTTAAATTTCTCTCTTTCTTAAGAAGGGGGAAAATATTTGGTTAATCCATCAAGTTAAGATTTGTTTTGGTTAATTTGGAACACAGTTTTCTTTTAAAATGATCAGAGGTTAACAAGGTTGTGAATCAGCATTGCAAGAAATTAAGGATATATCAACTAAGAAAAATTCATGTGGTAATCAGTAGGGCTGTATGAAGCTTCAGTCCCTGATTCGATTCAGCCTGATTTCAGTGGCTGAATCTCTGAATCCAAAATGAATCGGAGGACCCTTTAATCTCTCCAAATTGATTTGGAGAGATTCAGAAAGATTCAGCGATTTGGGCATAGACACAGCTTTAAATGTTTTTTCTTCATTTCCTCTAGGTATCAGGGGCTCAAGTTCACTGCAGTGCTGGGGTGGATGAAGTGCCCCACAGAAGCACAGGGGGCTCCCCAGTGCACTTGGCAGCAGACCTGGAAGTGGACCAGAAGCACTTCTGGGTCTGCCAGGGAGGGGTGGGGGACACCCCTTGGCTCAGCAACTGGTGTCTCCTGGGTCTGGGTGGGGACACCCAGGGTCCCCCTGCAGCCAATTACCAGGACAGGTGAGTATGGAGGTGGGGCCCTAGCACACTCCCAGGCAGACCTGGAAGTGGTCCAGAAGTACTTCTGGTCCACTTCCGGGTTTGCTGCCAAGGACACTGGAGAGCCTCCCCACACTGCTGTGGGATACTCCATCCATCTCAGCACCACAGTGATCACAAGCTGCGCTGCTACCTCAAGGTATGTAGAAAAAACTTTTAAAGCTGTGCCTGTGTCCAAATCACTGATTCGCTGGATTGGCATTGAATCATCAGGTTCACTTTTGGCCAAATCAAATTGGGGACAGTGATCCAAATCAATGGATTAAATTGCTGTCCCTGATTTGGGCTGAATCCAAATCAAATGGGGCCTATTTTGCACACCCCTAGTAATCAATGTATAGAGTTTAAACAATAATTAAGTCAAAAACTACTCGGGGCAAGGAAAATATTTGCTGGGGTTGAAAAATATGCGAGGGGAAGTGTAAGAAGCTCACTGCTTCCACGCATCATGTCTTAGAAACTATTAGAGCAATAGAGTTGGGGAGTCCCCGTTTCCCCCAAGCACTACCAGGAGTGACAAGAAATAACAGTCACAAGCTGGCAGAGCGTAGATTCAGGCGAGACATCAGGAGGCGCTACTTCACTGTCAGGGCAGCTAGGATCTGGAACTAACTTCCAAGAGAAGTGGTGCTGGCTCCTACCCTGGGGGTCTTCAAAAAGGGGCTGGATGAACACTTTGCTGGGGTCATTGATACCAGTACTCTTTCCTGACATGGCAGGGGGTCAGAGTTGATGATCTGCTCAGGTCCCTTCCGACCCTACCAACTATGAAACCAACTATGAGTCTATGACACTGTACCCAGATCCTAGTGCCTATTGGAAGTAACAGCTGTGGAGTGAGCAGCATTTCATAAGTATTACTCTATTTATTTACTTGAATATGAGAGAGACCTGAATATAAGATAATTTCCACAATAATTAGATTATATAATTTTCTGGGTATAGAATATAATTATTGGAGGTTTTGCCTTGAATTTGATGCCCTCACACTGCTACAGCAGGGAAAATAAGTTTGGAGGGTCAGGTAGCCCCCTTTCCCTCCTTACTGTCAGACCCTGCTTTGCTTGAGCACATGGAAGTGAGAAGCAGATTTGAAAACACTAATGTAGGAATAAACATACCTGTAATAATTTGCATACAGGGATTTGCATATAGCATTGAAGGGGACTGAGTACAATGGGCAATACCACATATTTTATTCAGATGGGTCACACTAACCTATTGTTGTAGTAGACACTCATTAGTATGTTTGTACCATATGGGCCATGCATCTTATGGTCATGCTCTGTGTTGTCTGTATTTAATCAACTTCATAGTTGGCTTCCGTTACTAGGCATATGCTGATTTGGTATCGGGTAGCCAGAAAGGGAAGCTTCATGGATGACCTCCATGAAAAGGGACAGCAGTTCATTTACAGATTCAATGGTCTGTACATTTCTAGGAAGATAAATGAATGGTGTAACCCACAACTCTATTTTTATGATATGGCAGGTCCAGCTAAGCTAACAAGATGGAAAAATCCAATAAGAAGAGTGACCTCTATGGATAGGAAAAATGGTCCTGTGTGGTAACCAGTTGTAAACATTCTGTCACATCGAGTTTGGGTATAGAGTCACATGGCCTAGTTTCTGTCTTATCACAATTAAATGCTTCCTTTTGGGATCAATGGAGCAGGGTTGCCAACTGTCAGTGAGTTTACTGTCAGTGCAAAACCAGGCTAAAAGGAAATTTAGCTATGAATAAAAACACTAAGCAGCCCTAGGTTGATTGCACTTCCAAAAGACAGAACTCAGCAGTGCCACCAAATGTCCAAGGGGGAGTGCAACAGCTATGTACTGCTGCATCTCAGGCTGCCTGTAGTACTGCTGGGTCAAAGATAGGCTTTTTTGGGGATAGGGACTGGGTACCACCAGGGGTAAGGCATAGTGCAGGTATAGTTGCGGGTGTGGGATGGTGAGTAAAGGGCCCCTGGCAGGAAAGGGTTTGGGCAACACAGTGTATAACCATTACTGCTGTTGATCAGCATTGCCAACCCAAGAAGTTTTTTCCAGTTTAAAAAAAGAAAAAAAACAACCATTTTACTGACAACTAACTCAACTTTTTAAACTATGGTTGATGCTAAACTTCTAAATATAAACCCAGCCTTTTTAATTTAGGCCTGGCAGCAAGGCAGGACCTGGCAAAGAGCTACTTTTATATTCTGTAAAACATATATCAGTAAAAAGCATGCAGATTGTTAGTAAAACAATGCAACAACAAATGGTCTTGGGTTGGCAACCTGCAGTAGAGCTAATATAATACTAGTTTTTAAAATGAAACAGTCGTCCACCTTGCCCTGGACTACCAATTGTTGATGGAGCAAGCCAAGCCCAAATATGTTCTGTCTCCCAATTTAGACGCTTTTAGCATGGAAAAAAAATGTTCATATGATGGAATTTAATAACAATATGGATAAGGCAAACCAATGCTTGCCTTACTTATTTGGTAAGGATGATGTGGTTTTTGGTGTACATTTTCATGAGTGAAGGTAGGATTCATTATAATACATTTCCTGCAGGCTTAGAGCTCCAAGCCAAAAGGAACATTTTGGCTTAATTACTCATGGGTCTCCAGCTGCTAGAGAACGACCAAACAGAAATACTGAAAATGAAAGCAATAAGTATGTTTCAAGGGCTTCTGATGTCATAAAGTTGGCTGAATATCCAGTCCTTGAGCCTGCATATGTGTCAAGTTCTGGGGCTGCATACACATATTATGTTCCAGAAGTGTGTTATGGAAAATACCTGGCTTAATGGTAATGAGACAGCGTAGCAATAGTAATTACCATATTGGTGGGGAAAGGAGGACTTGTAACCTGCACCTATATATAATAATGTAACTGCAATGCAAGTAGGGGACAGTTGGGACCAAAGATGAGTAAAGGAAGACCTTGGTACATGCAAGGTACAAGCTTGGGCCTGTTACACAGGGCTGATGAGTGTTTATCTCCCTTGTCTTAAGACTAGCTATAAAACAGTAAAATAAGTGTTCAGGACAATACAATAAAAAACCACAGAATACTGCCTTTGAAGTTTAAAGTTAGGGAAGCCCTTAAAGTCATTAGCTGTTGAGATTCTGCAACTGCACATAAACCATGCCAAGCCCGTGTTAATAGAAGATTTGAAAAGTAGGTGTCCTAGCAGAAGTGTGTACTACAATTTGGGTGCATCTACACATACTATAAACTTACTGCACAGTAAAATACTATGCAGTAAGCTTTTCCTGAGAACATGTCTATTAGGGCTGTGCAAAGCTTTGGGTGGTGATTCGATTCAGAGGAGATACGGCCCGATTCAGTGGCCGAATCCAAATCAAATCAGGGATCCAAAAAAAAGGTTTGAAGGGAGCTGCAGCCGGACGAGGAGCTGGTAAGTGGCGGAGGAGGAACTGGAGGTGAGGGGGTCCTTGCCAGCCCCCAGCTCCTGGCGTTTTTTAAAGAAAATCCCCATTGCTCACCAGGTGCTGCCAGGTGGGGCAGTATACTGGTGGGGCAATCTGTACTGCCCCATACTGCACGGGAGGGGCTCAGCATGAGCACTCTGAGACTCCCCTCACTCTCTCAGCCCCCCATGGGAGCTCCAGCCCTTTAAGGGAAAAAAAATAAGAAAAACCCTGTGACTCGCCACTCCTGCAGCAGTCTTGAGGCTTGGGGGGGAGGCTCATACAGAGCCCCACATGTAGCATGGGGTAGTGGGAGGACAGCAGGGAGCATGGGGCAGTGGAGGGCAGCAGGGATCACCCCCACCTGGCAGGAATGGTGAGTCCCGGGGTTTTTCTTGCCTCTCTTTCTTAAAGGGCTGGAGCTGGTGTGGGCAGGGCACATGTGAGGCAGGGGGGGCTGGGACTATGGGGGGGTCAGGGAGTTCGTGCAGAGACCCTTGTGCAGCATGGGGCATTGGGGAGCAGCAGAGATTGTCCTCCACCCAGAAGCACCCAATGACCCTGGTCTTTTTTTTGTTTTGTTTTGTTTTACAAGTTCTGGGATCTGGGGTGGGCAGAGCAGCCATTGCTGAGCTGGGAGAGCAGGTAGAGGATGGGTCTGGCCTGGTGATTTGGAAGCTCAGATTCAGCAGCAGCTGAGTCTCCAAATCAGATTTGCCCAAATCAATTCGGGACAGTGATTTGAATCACCAAATCAAATTGCTGTCCCCCGCATTGGTCAAATCCAAAGCAAATATTAGCCACTTCGCACAGGCCTAATGTCTACATGTGCACCCACTGGAAGCAAATTTGCTCCTGATGGTAGCAATTCAGTGCAGGGCTACTCCTGCCCTGCTCTTCCCTCCTACAGCTGCCAGGGGGGATTTCAGGCTCTCCTGGGTGCCAGCCCCAGGCTGGCAGGTGGCACAGGGGTCAGGCCTGGGCTCCAAGGGGTTGGGGGAGCTGTCCTGCCTCTGGGAAAGCTGCCTCTCAGCCCTGTGCCCCAATTGGCAGATCAGGGCACAGGACAGAGACATTATCTCCTCCTCCAAGCAGCTGCTTCCTAATCCCATGCAGGAAACTGTCCCTTGGGCTGGGAAACAGCTGGCTGGGGAGGGAACTGTTCCCCTGCCCCTTGCTGACTGGGAGCTATTTGCTCCTGGTCAGCTGTCTATATGTGTACTACTGTGCAATGGTTAAAGTGCAGTTAATCTACTATGTGTATTTTCAGGTAGTAGAAAAGTGCATGTTCACCTAATTTACTGTTCAATATCTGCTGCAAATAGTGGTGCCTTACTGCACACTAGTCTACTGTGCAGTACAGCATCTCGTGTAGATGCGCCCTTTGTGTGGCAAAGAAGTTCGAAAATAGACAAAGCTTTCACGGCCATAAAAACCAGTACTGAGGGCATATAAATGGCATTATTCAGAACCAAAAGTTGGGGGAAATGGAACATTAGAATGTTCCTACAGTTTTATCCCTCTTGCTTCAGATCCCCTTCCCCTAAACAATTATTTAAATATATAGAAATGATGGTCATCCTGTACTGTTTTCTTCTCCTGTGTTAGATTATAATTATGCTGTTTTGCTTAGACTTGTAAAGAAAGCTATGCTGTATCAACTTTTTCATGTGACTGTGTTGGGGTCCTCATTTCGGTAGTACCTATTGTAGCTCTGTAGGGGAGAACTCCATCTGGCCCATATGTTAAATAAACATTTAATAGTCCAAAAGAAAAAGCTACAGACTGAACTCTGTACATATCAGATGATGTGTAAACCCTGAGAATACTTCAGAGTAATGAAGCCTTGCTGAGAAGTAAACAAGTGATGAAATAAATTGACACTTTAATTCAAACAAGAACTTCTCATTGGAAGAACATTGACATTTGTTTTCAGTCAACTCCTTGCCCTTCTAGGATCCATCACTCTGCAGCAATGTTCATTTCAGATGTACGAAACAGACCAGCATAATTTGAATCAAATAGTGAACTGGACAGAAAATTTTATGAGAAAACAGAATTTATTGGAAAATACTGATTGATTAAGAAACATAATTATTTTGAGCAAGTGCCTCCATGTGAAAAACTGATGGGATCCTGCCTGGGTGGCTACTGGGGGATCTACAGTCCCAGGGTCCGTGACTCAAAGGCAACCCGATCCAGGGCTAAAAAGGCCTAATAGCCTTGTCGCCTCAGCAGAAACCTGCTATAGTCTTTAAATAATCAATCCCTATATCATCTCAGAAGTTAAAATTAAGTTTTATCACCATTCTCAGATGGAGAAATTAAAGGATAGGATGAAGCTTTCATTACATTTCACTAAAATGTAGTACAACTGTATAAATGTACACATCAACATCAGAATAGGTGACTTGATTTTTCATAAGCATTAAGCACACTGTGTTCTCACAGACAATAGCTAGATTTAGAAATTTCGAGCCCTTTTGGATTACAATCACCTTTATTTGGGGTGTAATTATGAATTTAGGTGTCTAATTTTATTTACCATATTGGAAAGGGGAGGAGATTTTAAAGGACTTGGTCAATATCATACATTCAATCCATGACAGGGCAAGAAATGTCCTGATTTTATTTCTTTTCCTCTCTCCTTAATCTACACACTAGATATTAATGCTGCTTTCAAACTTTTAATGAGAAGGAAATAAAATAGACTTTTTTGGTAATTTCCCTCTCTCCTGTAACTAACAGAACAGCTCCCTTGCCTCCACTGTCTCAGTGAGTATTTTACAAGTATTTAAAAAAATTACTACTTCAAGCATACAAGAAAAATAGTTTGATTAGTTTTGCAATTGCTTGCTAACCTGTATGTGTAAAATTGAAGGAAAGGTAAAGAAACGAGTATTCATTTAGTTCTGAAAGTCTTGCTTTTCATAGCTTTTCTTGTCTTTTGTAGTGCTGAGTCCAGTAGTTTAGGCAGCCTCTACCAAAGGTGAACCACCACTTGCAACCAACTCAATTACCACTGTAGGCTCCAGTGTCTTGCTGCTGCCCTAGCATACTCTCATAGGCAGAGGGAAAGAAATTTTTTGTAGGGGGGCTGAGTGCATGTGCATGTGGGCCCCACCTCAAAGTCTGCAGGGGAAGGGGAGGAGGGGAAAGGGCCGGGGGCAGGGGGAGTGGGGATGGGGCTGCACTCAGGCCAGGTTGGCTTATGGGGTTATTGGAGCCCAGTGGCTCCTCCAGGAACATGGGTGGGCTGCTCCCACCACTGTGGGAGCTAGTGGGGGGGCATGTTCCCCCACCCTTGGCTCCCCCATGTTGTACCCCTGGACGAGCCACTAGGCTCTGATTGCCCAACAACCTAGTTCAGCCAGGACCCCATTCACAGTAAATAGGGTCCCAGCCAGGCCGGGTCATGGGGCAATCCAGCAGTTCCTCCAGAGGCACAGTGTGTCGCTGAGAAACTAGGGGTGGGGAGCATATGCCCCCCGCCCCGATCTTTGCACAGGCCAAGGGTGGGCTGCAGCTGCGAGCTGGGCTCAGCTGGCTCCCAGCCTCCATGCCTTGCTGCTGCTGCTTTGAAAGCAGTGTGGCATGGTGCCATGTGCCTCGCAGCAGTGGGACTCACATGATATCATGGCACAGGGCTTTTGAAGATTCATCCCTACCCCACCACCTCCTGCACTGTTGGGGTCTTGATGTTCCCTCTCCCCCGCAAGCCCAAGTAAAGAAAGAAACTTACCTGCCTGCTGGGATGGCTGTGATCCTGGCTGCACAGGGTATCAGTGTGCATTCCCTCCCCCCCTGCTGCAGCAGCCTGCAGCCAGGCTGCCCTCTGGCCATACCTGCTTCCCCCTGCTTTTGGGAGGACTGAGTCAGGTTAGCCCAATCTTCTGCCACCTATACATATTCTGCACTCTCACTGTCTCAGGGACCCTTCCTCTTGCTGTCTGTACTTACATATCACAGTTTCAGCAGGGCCATTGGCCATGGGAAGAACAAGTTCAGCTGTGAGGTGGGGTTGAAGAGAACAGGTAGAATTGGGGCATCACTACTGTGGAGAATGAACAGTGGACACAAGGAGTATGGGGATGCCACTTCTAGGGCCACTGGCAACAAGTAGGTTTCTCCCCATCCACATTCTGTTGGGTCCAAACTCCTTCATAGACCCAATCCAGCCTGAAGGCTAGAGGTTGCTGACCCCTGCGTTTTAGGTACACCTCTCGACAAGGTTCTGTCCCTTGCACTTAAGTTTTCCTATTCATCAACAGTTTCAGCACTTAAGTAAAAACAAATGTGACATTATCCATCCCTAAAGGTTGGAAGACACTCTGGGCAGTTAGTGTATTTCATTTTTCTAGCATCTGGGGTTTTTCACAGGTATATGGCTGCACTCAGAATTTCTTAAAAGGAGTCATTATGATCATCCAGTCTGTCTTCTGTCACTGTTAACTTTTATTTGTTAGATTAAGGAGCCCTCTTCTGGCAGAAATCTTCTCCTGTGTATCACTGTCAAGCTGGAGCATGTGAATAAATGGACAAGTAAATGAATCTGGATTTTTTCAATGCTATGTTTGGTAGGATGGAGTGCAGTTTTCTGGCCAGCTGCAGATTTTGTGCAGAATTCAGCCAGAATTTTCTGGCCATTGGTGCTACTGAGTGCTAAATAACAACAAGAAAGTTTTAAAGGATTTCAAGGCCATGGAGTAATTTAGGAACCAGGGCAAATGTTTGCCCATGATGAATTTTGTATGGGAAGTAAGATCTTCAAATCGCCCTTCTCTTCCTGTCACCTTTACTTCAATTGTCTTTGCCAGGTGTAATCAGTGACACAGCCCTTGATCCTTTGCCTCTTGTGCTACTGATACACTGATTACTTAAATAGTTTGGATCCACTGGTTTCTATTTGGAAATGAATGGTCATGCCATGGACCTTCAGATCCTGAAATGCTCCTGGCTTGTGAGGCTTATGATGGATAAATGAGTTGATGAAGTGTTAATTTAGGATCTCACAAGTGCTGACACCTAGGGTTCCACTTGCAATTCCTTGGAAACTAGTTTCTCCTTTGACTAACCCAGAGTATCCTGACAAGACCCTAATTCTCAAATGAAGTCCCAGTGAGGTTCCAACATGCACTAGGATCCTCTCTTAGCATGCATTTTAGGATTTTAGGTTTTTCTGTCTAGATTATAATCTGTCTAGATAATCTGACATACTGTGGTGTGTTTGTTTCTTTTTTAGTTTAGCATCAGCCATCTTCTAAAGGCTGCCAACTTGCTAACTATCACTTTTTGTTTTAACTAAAATTATGCTGGAAAAAGAAAATAGTTTAAACTTTACATCGAAATACTTTTTTTAAATTGCTTTCTGAAAAATATTTTTTCTTTTATTTAAAATTTATATTGAACATATTCTTGAAATGGTCATCAGAATGGTGGCAGAATGTTATAAAGTGTTCCATGAATTAAAGTAGAGTTTATGATTTTTTACAAATGGTTCATATATTCCTTTTTAAAAAGGAAATCTGAATGTGTTGTGAGGCCATCTCTGAAAGGGAATTAATATTGGAGCTTCAAAACTTTTGCAAATATAAGGCTTTATTTTTTATTATTTCATTTTTTTGAATGAGTCATTCCTTGATTTTAAGATTGTTGGGACTTTTATTTATAAACTTGACTTCCCTGGTTATCGATTTAAAAGTTTTTTCTTCTGTGGGTCCCAACAGAGTGTTGGCTAAGGACAGAACAGGAAGTCGTAACACTGCTCTGAACAGGCGAGCAAAAGATTGGTATCATTTCTGTATGTCTACAATGACCAGTTGATAGTTAAGGGATGGACTTGGTGTGGGTGTGATTATAGATTAAAATAACTCATGGTTCAGCCTGTGTGAGGACAACTTCAGTGTTGACCCTAAATAACAGCATAGACATAACCCATGTCCATTTTTCAAACTATATAAGCAGGCTCAGCTCAGGTAGTGAGCTACCGAGGTTGCACAGGGAGTCCTGAATGTTTGGGTAGTTCAGTCAAGAAACAAACATTTACAGCCTGCAGGCATCTTCTTTGCTGGGACAAATCCACTTTTTTAATTAAATTAATATGAGTTGTCAGTAAGAATAACATAATGGGGAAAGGGGCATGAATAGCTTTCAGCACCTTGGATAGGAAAAATGAAAGAAGAGCCACAGGAACACATAAGGGCACACAAGATACTTTTCTTTCTTTAAAGTACCTAGCCTGGGGACTGCAAACAGTGTAGCTGCAGCAGTGTGTGTCAGCCACCATAGAAGTAAATGGCATTGTCCTATTCCAAAAGAGCAGATATCTGCAGCCTGAGTGAAACTTCATGCTACCACAACTATACTACTATCAGCACATACACTTACGTTAGCTTTATAAGAGCTGGAGTATCTGCACAACCTGGAAAAGGGGGACTTGTTCAAAAAGATCCCAATCTTTTAATGTCTTTGTGCTGTTCACTGGGAAGTGCAAGGAGCAGTTTGAAGCTGGATTTGTGGCTTGCTGGAAGACAAATGCTAAGGTCTGTCCTAGGGTAGGTGACAGATCTTTGGTGAGAGGGACTGCAAGGCATCGGTTCAGTTCTTTTCCTAAAGTGTAGTGGGTACTTCCAGGTTCATGCAAATGATATAAATAGAAAACCGAACCCATAAGGACTAATTACAATCACATCTGAGGACTTTCTCATTTATAATGGAAATATGGAAAAAATTCAATTTCAGCTAACTTGACCCCCTGGATGGACTAGGTCAAATCCTCACTAGTGAAAAATTAACCTAGCTTCAAGGAGCTTAATGTAGCTATGCTCATTTGTATCATGTAGTGTTTTGATTTGTACTTTTGTACTACGTCTGAAGAATGTTCCTTACAATTTGTGTACTTAAGGGTGTGTGTGTGTTTATGACTATATATTAGTGGTGTACCGATGCAGAATTTTTGGGCTGATTCTGATGACCAAGTTTTAATGAACTATATTGCCTACGGCCAGACCGGGCTCAACGCACCCGATCCCGTCTGATCTCGGAAGCTAAATAGTCCCAGGCCCGGCTAGTACCTGGATGGGAGACCGCCTGGGAATCCCAGGTGCCGTAGGCCTCCCCTCCTCGGGGATGTAGCTCAGTGGTAAAGCACATGCTTTGCATGTATGAGGGCCTGGGTTCATTCCCCAGCATCTCCACCATAGCTCAGGAGGCTAGTTGATGAAGCGCTGCGGGACTGTAGGGTTGAGGACACGGGAGTCTATGAAGGGTGGGCGTTCCTTAAGGAGACGATCCTCCGAGCCCAAGGGGTGACCGTTCCGACCCAATGCAAGATAAGCAAAAATGCCCGGAAGCCCCCATGGCTTAATAAGGATACTCGGGGGGCCCTGAGGGCAAAGCAGGAGGCTTGCTATCTTTGTAAGAAGGGAGCAGCCTCCAAAGAGGAGTACTCTTCTTGTGCTTGGGAGTGTAGGAGTTCTGTTAGGAAGGCCAAGGTGGGGGTAGAGTTTTGCCTGGCGACTAGGATCAATGATAACAGGAAGTCCTTTTTCAAGTATGTGGGGAGCAAAAAGAGAGCCCTGGGAAACGTCGGGCCCCTGAGGGACTCGTCGGGCAACCTGGTGCTCGCGGCC
>JAGPOW010001543.1:51385082-51405371 GCA_030014935.1 Caiman crocodilus
AGGTGCAGCACTTTGCATTTCTCCTTGTTGAACTGCATTCTGTTGTTTTCTGCCCACTTGTCCAACCTGTCCAGGTCTGCTTGCAGCTGTTCCCTGCCGTCCAGCGTGTCCACTTCCCCCCATAGCTTTGTGTCATCTGCAAACTTGGACAGAGTACAATGGCAAAAGTAATGGCATAGGACATTCAAAAAGTAGAAGAACTTTTGCTCAGGCCAGATAGAAACCAGATGGAAAAAGAAAGTCAAGAGGATATGCAGAAGTGCAGTCAGGAAGAAGACTTCAAGAGGATAAATCTGCTTACAAAAGGTAAAAGTATTACCCAAAGGCAACCTGCATATCTCAAGGCTTTTCCCATGACAGCATAGGAAAAGCTCTAATACAGTTTGCACCCGCTGGCCTTGAACATCTTGTTCTGGGCTTCTTTAGTTCAAGCGTTCACCGGAACTTGCTTTGCCATTGCAGGTGGTCTTACAGGAGGTCTTTACACATGCTGCAAGCTGCCCCTTTCTAACCTGCCACGACTTTGAATCTCTTACAGTGGAGGGCTTTGTGCAGCATGGTTGCCCTTGTTAGACGCCTGCTCCTTTGGGGTCTTCCGGAAGGCTCCACCTTCCCTACACCTCACCCTATACCCAGCCCGACAGATCCTGGGTTTTTTTGTGGCCAACCTTGTGCTCCACGATCACTCCCCAAACAACGAGCCCTCCACTAGCCTTTCCGCTTTTCCTGCTTCCACTGGACCTCAGCCCTTTCCAACATGAGGAAACATAAAATACCCTTCTCCAGTCAAAGAAAAAGACTTAACGAATCCTAAGAAAATCACCACACCACTACTGGGCTTCCTTGCGGAACACAGATAGCCCTTCCACACATCAATTCACCCACAGGGCCTCCTCAAAGTGCCCTAGCTTCATGGCTCAGCTCCCCCCCACCCAAATTAGAGCCATTCTCCCTCCAACTTCCTGCTATCGTGACCCCCTCTCTGGGTACTCTCAATATTGCTGACCCCTCTCTGAGACCTGCAGTGTAGTTGCCCTCTCTCTGGGTCTTCGAGATGCGTCTGCCCTCTCTCTGGATCTTCTCACAGGCTGCCTTCTCTCTGGGTCTTCCCAGCGCTGTTCTTCTCCCCGCACCTTGAGCCCTCTTACCGACTTGCCTCCTGCCATGCCTGTTGCTGGGACTCCTGTTCCAGGCGCTGGCTTGCTGCCTGGGTTGTCTGCTCCTCCACAGCCGGTGACCGTTGATTCTCTCAGCGTCCCACACCACCAGCTGAATCCACCGGTTGGGCTCTCTCTTGGTGTCCACGTGCCCCCTTCCACTCTCACCGCCAGCCCTCTTATTTCTGCTGGCCGGTGATTGGGGCTGACGTCATTCACCGGCCACAGCTGAATAAAGGTGCGGCTAATAATCCGCATGAGCTTCCCCCATTGTCCTTGTTTTTCGTCAAGTCCTGCTGTAAGTAATTTTTCTTTTTTTACTCTAGTTTTTCTTGCTTTTCCCCCGGCTGCTGGCCTTAGGGTTCCCCTCTTGGGCTTGGGAGTCTCCCAAGGTTTGCCTCTCCCCGTGACACAGTTCTTCATGGGGAGGGGAGAAGTTTAACCTCATTGCTAAGAAGTGGCAATTTGGGGAAACTTGGGTGTCCTCCAGTCATTTTAATTTGCATTCAGGTGTCTCCTGCTGGCTACTCAAATGTAGGACCACCAAGAACTCCACAAGAGAATGTTTCCCTAAAATTAGAGAGACTGCTTACCAGTGGTTGTGAAATGGTCTGGATGCTGTTACACAGCTAGTGGCACAACTGTGAGAAGTAGCCACACTTTAATAGAACAAGAGCTGGGTAGTGTGGATCAGAGATAATCCTGCCCTGGAGTGTCTTAACTTTGAGCCACATAAAGAGTGCTTAAAACCACTTTAAAGTGGTATAATGTATGGATAATTCAGGGCTTAAGAGCTCCAGGAGCTACCCAAAAATTACTGTCTAACAAGTCCCTAAAGGGGATTTGCCATTTAAGATAAGCTCCTCCCTCCATTCAATTTCTTGCCTCAGAGACTAACAGATATCAGGAACAGCCTTAGTCCTGCCTGCCTGAAACTCAGGGAGCTGCTTAGAGAAGAGAGAGAGAGAGAGAGAGAGAGAGAGTGCGTGTGCAGTATACCTGTCCAGAAAGGTGCCCTGACTTTTCCCAACAGAGCTCTTAGCCATTCTGCTGATAGTGTGTCTGATTCTTTCCCATTCCATATGCTGACCATATATGTTTCTCACCCCCACCCCCAATACAGGAGACCATGTTAAAAAAAGTGGCAATTATTGGAGCTGGTGTCAGTGGACTGGCATCCCTTAAGTGTTGCCTGGAGGAAGGACTTGATCCCATCTGCTTTGAGAGAAGTGATGACATTGGAGGACTCTGGAATTTCACAGTAAGTGAGGAGTTTGTTTGGTAATGACAAGACACACACATTGCTGAAGACTGTCTGTCTAGTAGCGTTCCAGCTTCCTCCTCTTTCCTCCAGTGTGCTTGTGCCCTGTGTTTGTATATTATTGCATTGCTTTCCCTGAGGTGTACAGACTGCTTGGCTCTTTCAGCCCAGAGGCCTATATCTTTACAACAGATTACCTAATGAAGAGCACCATGCCATTTTGTGGCATTGATCAAGGATGATGTTATCTGTGCTAATACTTGCCCAAATGGGTTACAGACGCTCGAGGGCTTATATAGAAAGGAACTGAAGGTCTACAGTTTCAGAGCTGTGAGTGCTCTGAAATGTAGGTCTTCAGATCTTGTAAAAGTTGATTCATGTTAATCACATTCTGCAGTGCAACCCCCACCCCTGCCTTCTTATTGCAGCCAGGAAAGTAAGTCACTGGGTTGGGTTTTATTGTGCTTTCCACCATTAATAATTACAGTTAACTGAATGCCTTAAAAAAACCACCTTGTTTCAGCTTCACATATTTCAGAGTGAGGGTAAAGGAGTAATTTGGGGACAAAAAGGAGGTGTAGCCTGAGCCAGCTTAACAGACCATATTACAAGTTTGCTTTGGCAGGCAGTGTCAGGGATTTCAGCATGACAGTGGTTATTCATTCAGCCATTATCAGGGCATGTTTGCTAGGCTCCAATTCAGGTCAGAAAAATACTATGAATTAAGGATTTGACAATAGATGAACTATTAGTTTACTGACTGACATGAATAATTGGAGGGAAAAAATTACTTGAATTTGCCCTCAAATGATTTTATTTCAGTTTCCTCAGCAAACCGAAAAACTGAAAAGCTGTTAAAAAGCTTGATTCCATATGTTTCCCATTTCAGGGTTTATAACAAAAATCTGTCTGGCTTTTTTAAAAGAGTTCCTTATAACAGCAGAGGCAAAATAAAGACTACTAATGGAGTTGTTTGTTACTCCAAAACAGAAAGTCTCTTATAATTGATTATCTTGTTTTATTAAAACAGTAAAATCTTATTTCCATTATGTTTGGGATGAAATATTTAGAACTGATGTGGGACAGTGAACTGCGTAAAGGCCCAGTGTGAGTTGCAGTCCTGTTTTAACACTGGCTAGAGATTCATGTGCCCATCTCTGGGTCTGTATTTCAAGTTCCCTATTTATAAAAAAGAGCAATAACTGAGGCAAGGAAAGATTCAAGTTTGTGCACTGCTATGAAGATGGGTTGCTCTCATGGCCAAGTCACCCCAATCTGCATTAAAAGCATTTGGAAGAAGGCTTTTGAAAGAGATGTCTGAGAGCAGTCCTAGAAGTTCTCCATATTATACATCCCCCCATATTGTTCTGTTGGAAACTGGTGTTTGCCTCCTTCTCCTTCTACCCCCATGGAAAGGCCCTGGGGACCTATGCACAAAGCCTACTGGTGCTCTTCATCCCTCTGTATTTCCTGGCAATGGGGTTCCATTGCACTAACCTGCACAGCTGCAGATCCCAGTTCCCCAGGGGAAGCACTGAAGAGATGTTAATACAAGCTGGAGCATTAGTTCTTTTTCTGAGGGTTCTTCATCAGGCCAAAGTCAGGGGACAGTGATCTTATGTACATACCACTCAGCTACCCCACCCACTCTTTTCTCATCCAGTAGTAGACCTCAGACTGATAGAAACTACCACCCCAGGACAGATAGCACATGGCTGTGAGTCACCCAGCTGTAATTGTCAAAGAGAAATTGCAGGAAACGGCCAAAAGCAAGCACAAACCATGGAGTCCAAAAAGGAAATGGAAGCCTTCCCCAGGGACTGGATGGCCTTGTAAGGCCAGATCTGAAACATGGGTGCCTTTGTCTACAATACCACCTGTACAGACCAAGAGGAGGGAGCATCTTACATTGCCTTTCAGAGCCTGCAGTCCATTGTCATATGTGATCTCCCCCCCAGTACAGAAGACCATAGTAAAAGAGTTGCAGTCATCAACTTAGTTCTTCTTAAATTTAGAACTAAATTTGAAGGACATTGAATTGGCAGGAAAATGAAGTCCTTTCTTTGTTGAACTGCTACAGCAAAAGTGGTGGTGTAGTGGCACTGGTGGCAGCTGCTGCTTTCTTCATACCACCCTTGTAACACCCTGGTACTGGCTTGCAGAGACTACCTCAAGAAGGCCTAGTGGGATTCACTTTCTGTGGCTATTCCAGATTTAGCTTCCACAGTGACCACAAAAACACTTTAATACCATCTCTAAGCATGGTTCTTTTATGGAACAGATGCTTAGAATAGGACCGAGGTCCCTGTCTAGTTTCACAGAGGTCACACGGCCTGCATCATGCACTGCCAGGGAGTTCTTGAATGAGAGATATCCAGACAACTTCTTGGCACAGCAAGAATTTGAAATTGGGTAAGGAGAGCTGAGGTGCTCCTCCTTTTAGACACATCTCTGCTGTACTGCTGGGGGGTACAGTGCCATTGTTCAGATAAAATGTAACACCACTCTCAGAGGGTCCTTTGTGATCATGTCTGGTCCTGTGGCACTTCTCTGAAACAGGGCATTAACTCCAACATCTGGGTAAAATACTAACTTAGTAATTCCACTCTACCACTTAACATTTCTCCTGCCAGTCTAAAGATACAGACACTTGATATGTTCACTACAGAGTAATTAATCCCAGATTTTATTCTGCAGAAAGAAGCTGGCACACAATAGGCTTTTCCACACTGGCTGTTGCCAATAAGCACTATTGCCATGCCTGACCAGTGGCTGATGAGGGTGCCAATTTGTGTTGATCAAAAGGCTACTCAAGGATGAAATGACCTTTCACCAGGAGCCTTCCAAAATTTGGTCAGCTACTAACTTCTGTCTGCATTGAACCGTGCTTGGGGATTAAGCATTTCACTTCCATCACCACACCCATAACCAGTCAACATGTCAGCAGTGCAACAGCATCCTGCTAAGTACATCTGGGATTGGCACAGGAGGAAATAGTGTAGAGCTTATATCTCTGGAGACTGACATGGGAAATAGCATACCTCCTTCTATCAGCGTAGGGCAAGGGTGTCCAGCAGACAGCTCATAAACCAGATCCAGTGAAGGATCCTAAGTCTTTTGCTCCTGACTCCAGTCCAGATACCTCTGATCTCCTGCTCTCTCTTCATCCCTCAGAGGGACCAGCTCAGTTGCCCCAGTGATTCAGAGCCAGAGTTAGAGTGGATGGAGCTGAAGGGGAAGATAGTTCCACAGGTAGTGTGTCCAAGATACTTTTCAGAATGGGACCATTAACTGTGGCAGCATGAGTTTAAAGGGTTAAGACCCTCTAGCAAGCAGCTCTAGAAAATTTTATCTCTTGTACAAGGGGAACCTGAACTATGGTTTCCCAGTGTAAATTCTAAATAGATTCCTATCATAGGGTTAATGTATTAAATGTTGTTATCTGAACCATAGCAGTTGCACAATATGATGGTGAATCAATTCAGGGAACTTGGTTGTTACTTATCAGAAGTCAGGTCAGCAGGCAGGCTAAATGGTGGACCTGGCTGCCAGCAGCCTATCTACTCCCAGCTAGTTCCAAGTGCCTATATAGGCATGACATCTGGCTTATAAACAGCAGCTCTTTCAGTGTCCAGGAGATTATTCAATAGGACAGATCATTCTTTGTCTAACCTTGGGCATATGACTCCTTGAACTTAGTTTCCTGGTTTCTGCCTGCTGACTCCTTGTTCCACACTCCACCTTGGGCCCCTGTGCACCAGACCACCTTGCCAAATCCTAAGGCTTTTGCTCCTGATTCCAGTTCCGGACCTCTGTCTATGTCAAGTGGCTCCTGGGTCATGGCATTTACGTTGCTGTCCCTTGCACCTGTAGCAGCCTGCTCTGGACCCCTTGGCAAGTGGCTTTGATTTGAATCCCTGCTCCCTCCTCCTGACTTCCCCTGGCTTGAGACTGTTGTGGTGACTGCCCACATCCTGGTCCATCACAGACCTCAGCTACCTGACCTGCTTGCTCCAGATCCCCTGACTCTTGTTGGGACCCTTCCTTTCTAACCTTCTAGGTTCCTGATCTCCTGGGTTGTGACCTCTAGGATCAAGTCTGTCTGCCTACATCTTGGTCATACCCCTAACACTATGACCACTGCTGACAACAATTTCTACTTCTTACAATCTCTGGTTTGGCCAGAGGAAGTTCCTCAGAGCTCTGTCAGCTGTTGAAGTTTCTCAAAATGCTTCATAAGTGATGGATCTGACCCTATGAGATGCTAAGCAATCTGGTTTTTCATTTACTTCAATGGAGGGGTCATGCCCTTTATAGATATTATTTGCTTATTCCTTCATCTCCCTGTGAAATGCAGTTGCTCTGGAAGAGCCCCTGGCAGCCATTAGATTCCAGTGATTGTTATTTGTATGCACAGAGGTGTTTGACTTAAAAGCCTTTCACTTCAGCTTAGCCAGGCTGTTATGCAAAGAGTCATTAACTTGCTTTGCCAGCTTGTGGTTTACTGTTGAACAAAAGCAGATGTACTTTATGGGGCCTTTTTTATTTATGTAATAAAATATACTGGTTGTAATGAAAAAAGCAGGACACACCTTCTGTTTATAAAGCTTTTAGAACAGTCCTGTATCTCAGCCAAGTTTCTCATGCTAATCTAATAGCATAGGAGTATAATTACTGGTCAACAACACACATTCTTGAGTCTATTACTTGCCCCTTCTTCCTTGTTTATAGGCAGCTGTGTTTCATTCTCTTTCAGTTGCATAACATTTCTCTCTTCAGATTCCCATTTGCAGAACCTGGGTATAAATGCACACACATCAGATGAGTTTTAACACTTGATAGGAATGGGCAACACTTGGCTTTATCACTTAAGTCACTGGCAATTTCTAAAACTACACAACAAATTAATGCTTACCATAGCATCATGGAGATGGGGAGGCCAGCATGGAGGTGGGGAGGCCAGCACTCAGTCTCTCAAGTGCCAGTGCAAAATTCTCTGCTACATTTCACTCTATAGTGCTGTATCCACTCAAGTTTTAAATGTCCCAAAGAAATTAGGGCTTTGGCCTCAAAGGGCATTTTTACACGTGCTCCAGGAAGTATGGGGGGCAGTGCTTTAATTAGAAAGCCACACTAATTAAAAGCACCTGAGCATCATGTGTATCAGCATCCCCTATGCTGAAAAATGGTGGTGGGGCACTTTGAACTACAGCTCGTTGAACGAGCTTTAGTTCAAAGCACCCCACTGCCATTTTTCAGTGCAGGGGATGCTGATGCATGTAATGCTAGAGTCTGCTGGAGCATGTTAATTTCCTTGCTCCAACAGACTCAATTATCTGAGTCTGCTCCAATGCACTGGATTTCCAGCATGTCACAGCCAGCTCCCTGCATGGGTATAGGAACCCAGAAGGTTACTGCAATTTGTTATTAGTGTTCTTTGTAGGCTATACAGAGTTTGAGATGAAGCGTGGCCTCAGGTAGGAGTGGGTGAAATTTTTCAACCACACCATTTAGGCAAAATATGTAGATTTTGCAACACCAAAAAGCCTCATCTTTTCATGTCAAGTTATGCATTTTGAAAAGAGAAACCTAAAACTTCCTGCAAAACATCCCACATCAAGTTGCAGCAAGGGAAATTTAAGTTAGATATTAGGAAAATGTCCTCACCAGGAGGGTAGTGAAGCACTGGAACAGGTTATTGAGAGAGGTAGTGAAATCTCTGTCCTTGGAGGTTTTTAGACCTAGCTAGACAAAGCCTTGGCTGGGATGATGTAGTTGGGAATGGTCCTGCTTTGAGCAGGGGGTTGGACTAGATGACCTGAGTTCTTTTCTGGCCCTAGTTTTCTATGAAATCAAAGCACTTCATTTAAACAGTTTTAAATGCATTTGAATTTTTTTATTTTAAATTTCTTTTTTTAATTGTTTAAAATTGACAATGTTTTTAAATAACTCAAAATATAAAAATTATTTCTAATTGGATTGAAAACATATATACCATTTTGAATAAAATGCAATAACATTCTTCATGATTTTTTGTTTTACCAGAAATTATGGAAAATTTCAAATTAGGTTTGACCTGAAACAAAACTGTTTTTGATTTTTAGAAATTGACACCAAACTCATGAATGCACACACTTCTAATCTCGAATGAATCCTAAGCTTCAAACTGAACCCATATGAAAACCAGTTCATTTTTTGTTATTTCTAGCTCTTCCTTTGAGAATGCCTATTAGAGGGGAAGGTCTGTGTTCCCCTACATCATGACAAAGGTCACTTCCTATGACAGATAAAGTCATCAAGAATAAACGTATCAAGTTTTCCAGTCCAAATGCTTTTCTTTACAACTTTCATCCCATCCCATTGCTTTCAGTTATTTTTCCTTGTATTGTCCTACACAATTCAAGATAAACACTGACTCTGTTGGAAACACTTGAATTTTTGGTCTTGATTTTCAGCGGAATCAGGATTAGACCTTTATGTTTCACCACTAAAGAAAATGGCTGTGTGTGGCATGTGGTATGCCATGTGGCACGTGGCGCTGCAGACACAGCATGTTCAGTTGTTCTCTGCTCTTCAAGGGACCAGCACAAAATGGTTTTTGACCCCTGAATCAAAAAAACCTGTGGAGAAAAAAAGCAGAGTGGTGCACACACAGGTAGTGTACACCAATCAAAAGCAAAGCCAGGCAGCCTGGAGCTATGCTGCGGCTGCCATCCAGGCTCTGCATGGCAGGGTTGCCGCTGCTGCAGCCCTGGAAGGCCCCCAGAACCCCAGGTAAGGCTGCTGGGGCCAGCACTGCATGGCACAGCCATTTCCCAGAAACAACTAGCAGCAGCACAAGGTGCACTGACACTAGTTGTCCCTGGGGAACCAAATGTCTGCACCATGTGTGGGCACAGCCAATGACTTTCTGCACCTTCCTTACAGCTATAATCCTTGGTCAGTTGAGAACCATTGGTAACTTGGCCTCGAAAGTGTGCCTGAATTTAGTATAACATTCAAACTCTCATTGTTCCACCTTACCCAAATTAAGGAAAACCTGAGCTCAGATCTTGCATTGGCTTACAATTAAGAAGCGTGTGGTTGTGTCAGCTAAGGCCTTAGAATGAAGGCATTTATCTACAACAGTGATTTTCAGCCTGTAGTCCACAGACCCTGGGAGGTCCACAGCCTATGTCTAAGAGGTCCATGAAAGAGGGCAATGAAAATTAATTTTCAGATCCCAGAATAGGCATTCCATTTCCAAAGGGGTCCACACCCCCATCAACATTTTGTAGGGGTCCAAAAATAAAAAAAGATTGAAAACCACTGGTATAGAACACAAATCAACAAACAGGTAATATTTAAGATAGCAGCAAAATGCACTAGGTCTTTCCAGGCATTCAAGAAGAGACTGCCCATGCCCTAAAGGAGCAAGACAAACAGAGGGCTGTTAGAGGAAAATGGCCAAATAGATTCACAGTAGAGAGCATAATAGAAATGGGTCTTCCGGGGGAAATTTAATATGGAGAAGGGTAGAAGGCTGGCAGATTAGCTCAGCATTGTGTATCTGAGGAAATAGGTTCTGAGAAGTTTGTAATTTGGGAAGTCTATGTAAAGCTTATACCTGTTGGTCAATATTATGAAGTGGCTACTGTGAAAATTCATGAACTGCCTCTGTGAATCTGACTTGGCAGGCAAGGCCTATAATACACACCAGCTGGACTAAGGACTGTAATGGATATTTACCATTAATGACTTGACTTTGGCCAATGGATGCTTTGCTATAGAGGTTGGCTGAAACTGGGAGAGCCAGTTTCCTCTCCCTACCTGGTGTAAGGACAATCACACCAGTATAATTATGTAATTTGTCAATGCCCTGAATTTCTCCCTGTTTATAGCAAGTCTTACAGCTGCCTTCAATGATGAAGTTTTTGTACATTTTTGTGGCTTCTTCTCTTTAGGAACATGCAGAGGAGGGCAAAGCCAGCATCTACCATTCTGTGTTCACCAACTCCTGCAAAGAAATGACGTGCTATCCTGACTTTCCTTTCCCTGATGATTACCCAAATTACATGCACAATTCTAAGTTCCAGGAATACATAAAGATGTTTGCCAAACACTTTGATCTTTTGAAATACATAAAGTTCAAGGTAAGAACTTATTGATGCAAAATCCAGCATGAGGAGACTCTGAACCATGACTTCCTGTCCTATAGAAAAGTGGCTCCTACTGGATAAGCAATACTTAGTAGGGACTGTGCAAAGTTTTGGGTGCTGATTCAATTTGGAGGCAATTCAGCCCAATTCAGGAGCCAGATCTCCAAATCTGAATCAAATCAGGAGACAAGGTTCCTTGGGTGAATTTGATATCTTTTATTAGACCAACCCAAATGTTTGGAGAATAGTTATTAAGTAAGCTTTCCGGTTCAAAAACAAAAGTAAACAAGCCAGGGGCTGGGCTGCTTTTCATTCCATCCAGGAAGAGCACACAGGAACTGCTGCAGCTTCCTTAGCCTAACGAAGGGTTTTTGAACCCGAAAGCTTGCTTAATAACTATTCTCCAACCATTTGGGTTGGTCTAATAAAAAATATCAAATTCACTCAAGGAACCTTGTCTGTCTATATCCTTAGACCAACACGGCTACAACCTAAACCCCTGCAACAAATGTAATAGACCTTTGACTATTTTAATTAAATTCTATCTGAAGTATATCAACTAACCTGAGACAAACTTTTAGAATAATTCATATAATTCAATTTTGAATTTCATTCTGATTTGGAAAAGAAAATAACTGAATTTTTAATATCCCCTAGGAAGTGGGCATTCTCATTCAGCTTCAGTTTTAATGAACCATTGTATCTTATCCACTAAGCTATTATGCATGCTCTTCAGAAGTGAAATCTCCACTGAAGTCAGTAGTACAATTTCCATTGACTTTAATGAGGATAAGATTTCACTTGGCTCTCTCCAGTGAATCCAGGACACTCACAAAGATATCTGCCTAAAGAGCTGTGTATATAACATGCAAATTATGTTTGTTTGTTCCCTTTTAAGACCATCGTCATCAAGGTAACAAAACGCCCTGATTTCTCCGTCACTGGCCAGTGGGATGTTATTACAGAAAAGGACAGGAAGGAAGAGTCCTCTGTATTTGATGCTGTCATGGTTTGTTCTGGGCACCATGTATATCCAAATTTCCCAGCTGAACAATTCCCTGGTAAGTTATATTTTTGTACTACACGCATTATAGCTAGAACTGGTCAAAAAAAGTTATTAAAATACCCCACCCCCACCCCACAAAAATGACTTTTTGATACAAAGCCTGCAGGCAGCAGAATAGTGGGCAGCTGAGGGGGATGAAAGCAGCTCTAGACACTGTGAAGAGAGCCAGGGCAGCTGACCTGCAAGAAGGAGCTGGCCTGCATATATAGGCTCACTTCCAGGGTCGAGGGTCACACTGGCTCTGGCTGTAGAAGAGAACAGAGCTAAAAAAGGATGGGGTAATTGCTTATGTGAGTGCTCTTGCCCAGGAATTAACTAAAGCTAGTCTGTGGTCTCAGCCCTCTTTTATAGAGGGACAAGTTGACCTGTGTTAGCTTCTGCTTCCCACAGGTTTGCACATGGAACTTAATGAGGAGGTGATTGATTACAGCGCATCAGAGCAGCCTCTTGGCATGTCTACAGGCACCCCCAGAGTCTGCACTGGCTTCCTATAGCTTGCTGCAGTTCAAAATGCTGAATTTGACCTACAAAGCCCTTAGTGACCTGAGCCATATATACCTGAGAGACCACTTCCTTCCTTTGGATACTTCAGGTCAGCTGAGAAAAACCTCCTGCAATTACCATCTGTGTGCCAAGTTTGCTTGGCCAAACACATAAGAGGTTGTTCTTGGTTGTTGCTTCTCACCTCTGAAACACCTTCCAACTGGAGGCCTGCCAGAATACAAGCCTGCCCATATTTCAGAAGTGGTATAAGACCTTTTAATTTGGGCAGGTTGTTAGCAGGTGGAGTTAAACTTTGGATATTTTGTAGGGAATTATTTTGTTATTTTATCTATTTTTTCTTTCTTTGTTATTGTAATCCACCCTGAGACTTTTTGGGAAAAATATCAAATAAAATAAACATACTGCAAAGGGGTGTACCAACAAAAAGGTTAAATCTCCCTATTGCATTCACCAAGTAGATTCATTTGTTTTCTACTCATCCATTCAGGGATTAAAAAGTTTAAAGGCAGCTACTTCCACAGCCGGGAATACAAAGGTCCAGAAAAATTCAAGGGGAAGAAAGTGCTTGTGGTTGGATTGGGAAACTCTGGCTGTGATATTGCTGTTGAGCTTAGTCACACAGCGTCTCAGGTACAGTTCTCTATATAGTTCTGGAGTTTTCAGGTCTAAGGATGGATACATATATTTAGGGGGAAGGGAGATGCAGGGCTTTTGGACATCCAAATCAATGGTAACTGGGCATTGAGATCTCCTAGGTAGCTTTGAAGATCCCAAATGCAATACAAAATTGTAATGGTAACATTCTAAAGCAGGGGTGGGCAAAATCTGGCCCTCAGGCTAGATTGGGCCTGTAGCGGACTTTATTTCCCAGCAGCCCCTGCGGCAGCAGCTCCTTCTGGCTGCCACTGCTGGACACACCTATGCTGCCTGGGCACCCTTGCCCATCTGCCCCACACCCACTGCAGGAAGCAGGACCTGCAAAGGCAGGGCACACAGCCAGGTGGCTGGAATGGGCCCAGTGCAGGGCCAGGGAAACCCCAGGATCTTGGGAGGGAGGGAATCCAGAGCTGGGCTGCAAGCCACTGCCCACATGCCCCTGTAATGAATGTGGGTTCCACGGGCAAGGGCATGCAGGGAGCAGACTGTGACTCTGCCACAGCCCTACACTATCACTGTCCCAAGATATCAGGCCCAGAGCGGCTCTCCACCCAGCCACGTGCCCTACCTATGCAGCTCCTGTCCGGCTGGTCTCCATGGAGACCAGGCAGGGGCTGCTGGGAAATGGAGTCCAGTCACCAGCCAGATTTGCCATTTTGCCCACCCCTGTTCTAAGAAATTGCATCACTGGATGCAAATTGAAATAAAAAATAATGTAATTCTCAGTGGGCTACCTCTCTAACATATACTACATTATAATACATCTTCCATACTAAGGTCAGCAGTTCTTGATTTGGGCTGGTCAAGCACCAAAGTGGGAATGATTCAACTACTGTTTCCTTTCCATTGTACAACATTAAATGTGTAAATACACAGCAGTGCATAAAACTGGAAAAGTAAAACTGACTTCACTAATATGGGCTCTACCAGTGATAGTTTTTCTGTATTTGTCCCTTCGAAGCCATCTTAATTAAACAATCTTTGTTCTTTTTTAAAGGTTTATCTTAGCTCCAGGAGTGGCTCCTGGGTGATGAGTCGTGTTTGGGATAATGGTTACCCATGGGATATGCTGTATTTAACTCGCTTTGAAACCTTTGTCCGAAATTCCCTCCCGACCTCCATCAGTGACTGGCTGTACGTGAAGAAGATGAATCAGAAGTTTAAGCATGAGAACTATGGCCTGATGCCTTTAAATGGGTAATTTTATGACAGTTTTATTATAAAAAATTGGAGAAAGAAAGAAAAACCTTGTTTAGCTTTAAAGATTCAGTTCCTGTGGTACTCTAACTGAACTCTAGCTTGTGTAGAAGAGCTATTTACCATAAGGTAAAGGGAAAAGAAGTCCACTGTACATCATATGCTCTAAGGTAACTGACCACATGCCATGGTCTTTTCCAGAGGCAAGTGGAAGTTAAATCTCAATACCTTAGTCTCTTGCATTGAGAAATAAGCTACTGCTATTTAGTTTTTATCCACCACACAGTGGTTGCATCTATACAAGACACTAAATGCACAGTAGACTAATTCTACTATGCATTAGCATGTCACAGCAAAAGCCATACTAAGGCACTAATGCACAGTAGAATTAGTCTACTGTGCACCAGCATCACAAAAAAGGGTGCGACAGTACGACTGTGCAGTAGCACCAGTTACTGCACATTCAGTTAGTGCATGTAATTACAAGTACTTAGCTGAATATGCAGTAACCACAATACACTAGTGAACATGTAGATGTACCCAGTAAAGAGGCCTGTGTGAATAGGGAAATATTTGATTAGAATTCAGATTCAACCGATTTGGAGAACAGTGATTCAATTAGGTGATTCGAATCACTGTCCCCATGTGATTCAGCTGAATTGGAATCAGAGATTCAGCACTGTTTCACTGCTGATTCAGAGATTCAGATTGGCTGGGGAGGGCCAGGCACAGCCAGGTGGCTGCAAATTCTCCCATGGGTCCTCTGGTTGTGCTTGCCTCCCCCTGGCCAGTGGGAGCCATGGGAAAAGCCCCCATGGCTTCCCTGCCCGACCCCATCGCCTGCCCATCCCGGCCTCCTGGCACTTAAAAAAACAACCAAAAAAACCCACACTTACCAGCTGCAGCAGTGGCGATCAGGTACATGGGAACCTCTCTCCCCCAGTCAGCGCAATTGTCCATGGGGGGACACGCCTCCCTCAGTTGCTGACTGGCAGCTGGTGGGGCAAGTGCCCAGAAGGGCTGGGGCACACCCAGAAATACCAGTGGCACTTTTCCTGGCACCCCACTCCCCAGCTGGCAGTCTTAGGAGGGGCACCAGCACTCCTTCCTGCTCGCCCTGCCCATCATCTAAGTTGGGAATGCTGGCTGTGAGGAGATATACCATCACTTTCAGGGGGCGCACATGCACCCCCGTGTACTCAGTATGCATTGCCACGGAACAAGTTGTAGGGCTGTGCAAAATAGCACCGTTTCATTTCGACTTCCATTTCACTGTTTTGAGGAGGAAACAGTTCCATTTCAGTGTTTCATTTTGACATTGTGTTTCATTTTGAAGCACTCTTTTGTTTCGTTTCACCAAAACTGTTTCGACAATGTTTCGACGTTTCACCCATAGGCTATAATGGGGAATCATGAAAATGCCTATAACATTGTCATTTCTTGCCTGATTTGGATGAAAATTGCAGGGATGGTAGCCCCTTCTGAGGGAATGAAGCCTGCCAAGCTATGAAGAGATAGGTGCAGGAGTTTCTGGGAAACTGCTCCTCAAGGTGCTGACAAGTAAAATTCATAGCACTTGCCAGCAGCAGCAGTCTACTGGGACCAGCGCTGGGCATAGCCCATGCCCAGTGTCAGGAAGACTGGTGTTGCTGCTGGCCCTAGGCAGCAGCGGCAGCCTCCTGTCATCCTGCATACAGATCTGCGGGCCCACACCCCCAGAAGGAGTCCGACAGTGCTAGGAGGGCAAGTTGAGCTCTGTGGGGCTGGCGGAGCCTGTCAGAATGTTGCCCTGGTTCTCCCTGCCTCCCGCCACCAGGTTGCACTCTGACCAGCTCTGCCAGCTCCATGGAGCTCAGCCCAGTGGCGGGAGGCAGTGGGAGAGCCAGTGGTGGAGCTGCTCAGAGCACAGCCCTAGCCAGTGGCTCTCCCCTGCCTCCCACCACCAGGCCCAGCTCCATAGGGCTGGCGGAGCTGCTCAGAGTGCAGCCTGGTGGCGGGAGGAGGGGGAGAGCTAGGGTTGTACTCTGACCGGCTCTGCCAGCCCCACAGAGCTCAGCCCAGTGGCAGGAGGCAGGGCAGAACCAGGGCTGCACTCCACCTCCTACCACTGAGCCAAGCTCCGTGAGCCTGGCAGAGCAACTTAGAGCACAGTCCTGGCTCTCCCCTCACCTCACACCACCAGGCTGCTTTGAAACTCAAAATGTTTTGAAATTTTTTAAATGTTTCAAGTGCCCTCATTTCATTTTGAAACTGTCTTGAAGCTTTTTGTTTCATTTCGATGTTGCTTTTTCAAGCTCAAAACACATTGAAACAGCTTCAAAACAAAACACTACACAAAATTTTGCACAGCCCTAGTTTTTAGCAAATTGACTTAAAAAGAAGAGTGCATGATAAGGAAAGGAAATGTCATGCTTCAGGGCACACATTGATTGTTCATAAAAGCTTAAAAGGAATCTTTCTGCTCTATATACATATGGAGTTATACCTCTGGACAGGCACATTATCATTTTGTGACTGGCTCTGTTGAATTACTACTGGAAAGAAGACACAAAACTAGCTGAGATAATGGTTTGATCCAGTATAGAAATTATTTTCTTAAACCATGTCTATCTCTGTTTCATACTAGAAAATCAGTGTCTTTTGTAACTAATTCAAGGCTGCATTTAATTTGAAATGCCTTTTGTTGTAGCGCTAGCAGGGATTTCAGAACAATGAGGAAGTTCAGGTTGACATTTCATATAAATCTCACTACACAATAGTAAGCAATTTTCATTTTACTACATGCTGAAAGAATAATAATAAGAAAAATAATGTCTCATTGAAAGCAATACTTGTGCTTACTCTTTGTAGTAGTAGTAATAGTGTGCTAATGTAGTGGAAAAGAACCCCATTGTCTTAGGTGTTGGATAAATAAGACTGCTTTCACTGACACAACTGTGTTTGTAAAAGAGAGTGAAAAGCAGAACTATTCATGGGAAATAGATTTGAAATTCATTACATGCACACACACACACAGAAACAGGATCATAAGGAAGGATCCATAAGTTAATACACTGCAAACTAAGAGGTGGACAGTGGCTAGGAATAAAGGAATGAGTTATGGTCATTTGTGGATCCTAGATATGATTTTTAACTTTCAAATGGTGACTCTACAACTTTAACTTTTAACTTCCAGGCTTTCAGACTTACATTTTTGCAACTAGTAATGACAGCAAATAAACTGAAACAGCTATTGGCAACCTTAACCATCTCTAAATTGAGATTGTTGTAGGGTTATGATGGTGATTATGCAGTGCTGGTGATGGATAACTCTTGGTTCAAGGATATCAGGAGTCTTGGTCTGACATTCTGATGCAAGAAGATTTGCACATAGTATGGTTCTCTCACTCTCTTTGCATATCCCAGATAGGTAACAATAAGTCCTTTTAAATAGAGGCCTACATGTTTTCTGTTTGTAGAACTCTGCGCAAAGAGCCGGTGTTCAACGATGACCTCCCAAGCCGTATTGTCTGTGGGATGGTGGTGGTAAAACCCAATGTGAAGGAATTCACGGAAACCTCAGTTATATTTCAAGATGGAACCAAGCAGGAAAATATTGATTTTGTCATCTTTGCAACAGGCTACAGCTATGCTTATCCCTTTATGGAAGATGACTCCATTATCAAATGCAGAAACAATGAGGTTACTTTGTACAAAGGCATTCTCCCTCCTCGACTAGAGAAGCCAACTATGGCTGTCATTGGGCTGGTCCAGTCTCTTGGTGCAATTATTCCAACTTCTGATCTCCAGGCTCGCTGGGCTATCAAGGTGTTTAAGGGTACGTGAATGAAAAACTGGTGAATAGGGAAAACTGTCCCTGATATATTTTACTTTACTTCCTGGCAGTGGAAATTAACATTCTTCTTCAGGTCACAGCTGCATGCAGACACAAACTGGGGATCTGATATGAAAAGAAATTCATGCATACATGTGTATACCTACAGATATGATGGGGTTACAGTGAAAGTTGTTGGTCAGAGAGAGCTGGACTAGTTTACCTGTGTGGGGGGCAGAAATATATTTCATCACTTAGGGGGTGACAGCATATGTACACCTGCATGTGGGGCAGAAAGTATATTTCAGTACCTAGGGGGTGACATGTTTGGTGATGCTGAACCTGTTCTTTTCTAGGATCATTTAAGCTTCCTCCAGTAAGCAGCATGATGGATGATATTGATGAAAAAATGGGGAAGAAACTCAAATGGTATGTGAAAGGTGCCATTCTCAAGCAGCTTTCTATACTCTGTGTGCATGAATAAGAGCAACAAGGGCTGTATTTTCTGAGCAAGTCCCACGTAATTATGTTCTCCATTCTTTATAATTTATATATTTTGTCCAGAGGAAGATCTGGGGGTGAGGGTTGTTGGTGCAGTAACTCCCACCCACCTTTAACTACTGCTCCATTCAAAGTTTAACACAATCTGTCCTTTAGGAGCAGCTGCATTTCTGTTTAGGTGGAGCTGAGGCAGTCAGTTGACTTCAGGGCTCATTGTTACCTACCTCAGTGATGCCCAAATTTTTTGTCCTGTGGACCAGATGAGCAGCACCATTTCTGTCCACAGGCCAGATCTAGCCAGTAGGCCTGATTTAGGGTGCAGCAGATGTGAGGAGCTCATGGAAGGCAGTCCGGCCCTAACCTGGCTGCATCAGGAAGGGAGGTGGGGGTGAGAAAGGGCATGTGACTGAGCCCCAACCCAGCCATATAGGGCTTGGGAATTTTGGTAGACAGGGAGGAATAGCATTATTAATTGCAACTGCTTCCCCACTGCCAAATTTCCTGACCTATGGGGAGGTCCATGAGCCAGATGCCATGGCTTTGTGGGCCAAACTTGGCCTATAGGCTTTGGGTTGACCACTCCTAATCTACTTGATTCCTTCTGATTTCTTCATTCCATAGGTGTTTACAATCCTTGATCTTTCATTAATCAAGCTACCCTTCTACATTTTTCCTGCCTGTTATCTACTCCTGGTAATGTTTCTCTGTTCATACCCTCAATATGTCTAAAAAAGGTGTGCTATTTACGGACCTGTACTGGGTGGCTTTATTCCCAAGGGATTCAAACTCATAACAGATCAGGGACAGAGAGGGAAGAAGCAAGGCTGCAGGATGGCTGTGCTGTGGTACAGCATTTAAAGGTGGAAAAAGTTGAAAGGTGATGCAAAGACCAAAGTTATTGCAGTGACCTTTGGTTATTCATTGCAGCAGATGATGGAGGCTGTATGAGCCGGAACCAGCATTGCAGCTAGGGTGGCATAAAACTGGGCATGGGAGGATCCAGAGAGATTGGTCCTTGTGTAGTGGCACTGCAAGTGGCTGAAGTGAGTCCTTCCCCAGCCCCAACTGTTTGTTTCTGTAGACAGCAGTGGAGACCAGCTATAAGCATGCTGTGAGATCATGGGGGGAAAGGAGAGAAGTTGCAATCCTGCCTCCATCTGTCCCATGGTCAGGGGTCATGAGGGGTTGGGGGAACTATTTGGGAGGGGTTCAGGGGAGGAAGGGGCTTTCAGGAGCTGTGAAGAGCTAGATAGGGGGTCATAGGCACTAAGGGACTTTTGTAGGGAGGAAGATCTATGAGGTACAGCAGTGTGGGGCAAGAAGGGGCTGGAGTGCTATTGGGGGATATGAGCATGGATGAATTCAGGATTTTGTAAAACAAGGTGCAGGAACAGCAACCCCTCCTTCCCTACTCCTTCTCCACTGAGGTAGGTAGACCTCTTTGGGGGAACAGTAGCCAGGGATTTTTGTTTAAGTCCCTGAATCAGGTAAAAACCTCACCCCACTCTCAGCATCCCTTCCCTTTCCCTCCATGCTGAGCAGTATCTTCCTTCCTAGTCTCTATCCCCACCAGCATCTGCCACGGTCTCCAGTTGCCCCAGGGGCAGCTGTAGCTCCAGAGCTGCTCCTTCCCTGCTCTAGGTAAGGCTGTGTTGTATGGGGAGCTAGGCTCATGTGGGGGCAACAAGCAGGTTCCTTCTCCCTGTGCCTGCTCCCAGGCTGGTGGGAAACAACTGGGGGTGGGAACTGGGCAGGGAGGGAAAACCTACTGTGACTCTGGCCAGTCCCCGTTCGTTGGTACTTCCTGCAGGGCACCCCTAACCCCTCATCTCGCCCGTCACGACTTTGATGAAATCTAGATATCTGAAGGGAGGGTGTTCAGTGCTGTTCTTTCCTACTGCTGGGGTTATGCCTGAGGGGTACTCACGACCTTATGGTCTGATGGTCCACGAGGCTCCGCCGCCCCTACACCTCGTCCACTCGCCAACCGACCC
>JAGPOW010001543.1:51405471-51440269 GCA_030014935.1 Caiman crocodilus
CACACAGTCACGCTGCTGCGGTCCTTCGTGCCGCGGCAAGCGGGACCTCTCCGGAGCTGCAGCGTCCTCCAGCTGCAACCCACTCCTCTGCTCTCTCTCCCTCTCGCTCCCAGCCTTGCCGGGGTTTTTCAAGTTTCCCGCGGCGGCCATGTCGGCAGCCGCGATTGGTTCCTCCCCCCGGCTCGTTAGCGTCAACCGCTTAAATGAGCGGCGGAGGCGCGGCTCGCGCGGCTGTGTCGGCGTCTGCTGCGGCTGGTGCGGTTCCTCTTCCCCCTGCTCCAACTTCCCTGGTAAGTTTCTTTCGCCTCCCCTTGACCCCAGGGGTCCCTCTCGTGCCCCTAGTGACGGCACAACGCCGTCACACCTGCCCATTAGGTATGTCTACACGGGCATTTATGCTGACTTACTGCATAAATTAGTAATTTACTTAGTAATTTACTTAGTAAATTACTTAGTAAATTACTGCGCAGTAAGCGGGAATAGACTATTGTCTACATGTGCAGGTGTTAAAGTGCATTAATGCTGTGCGTGGACTGATTTGGGACTAAAGCTAATCCCAAATCAGTCCACATACATAGTGTTACTATGCAATAGGTCGTCTACGTGTGTGTTACTGTGCACGAACTAATTGGGCATAAATTTGAGATCTGCATGATACAGGTCTCAAATTTACACTCAAGTCAGCGTAAGTCACCATATTTACTGTGCAGTACAGGCATGCAAGTGTACATGCATACCCATACTACACAGTAATTTCAGTTATTGTGCAGTAAATGTGCACATGTTGACACATCCATTGAGTTGCTATTGCAGTCCCTGGCTGAGCCTTGTTCCCCTGCCTTCAGGTCAGCCAACAGGGGGCATCAACAGTGGGGGGCAGAAGTGAAGAGGAATGGGGGGGGAGGAATTTGTGACTTATTCAGGGACTTTAAAAGTCCCCAGCTACTGTTCCTGCAATGTGGTCTGAAAGGGATTGCAACTACACCACTGCATTCCCTCTGGATCCACCCCTGTGTGTGAGGGGCAAATGAGGTCTGGGAGTAAACTGAGGTATGAGGGAGGTCTGGGATCAAGACAGATTGTGGGGGAACAAGCACCAGCGGGTGTGAAATGCTGCAGTGAAGTTTGTGTTCAAAGGCATAAGGGAATGAAGGGTCAGGAGGGCTGGGGTGATGAGGGCAGGTTTGTGCAGGGTGCAGTGTTGTTATGGATGTAGTGAGAGGGTAGGGTAGGACTCAGCGGTACGTGAGGGGAATGGTGGAGCGTGATGAGGCTTAGGGCATGACAGCATGGGGCTGAGCATAGGGCCTATGCATAGAGGACAGAGTGGAGCCAGAGGGCATTTGAAGTGTCAGGGGCAATACATAAATGGCAGTGAGGAGCACTTTGGGGCATATTGGAGTGCCTGGGGGGACCCATGTGTTAGGGAGCAGAGAGCAGTCTTGTTTGTGGGCGGGGGGAAATAGATGTACTCCCATAGCACAAGGTAGCTGCCCCACTCCAGAGCTGGCAGTCTGTCCCCCTCCAAAACACATTTGCATTTATTTATTCTTGGATCTTAAACTAAATAATACAGACCATGGTATCTAACATATTAATAAAGCTTCTAGTTCTTTTTAATTGGAAAAAAATGTGTTGTGCTATGGGATGATGTACCATACCACATGCACCCCACTTTTCAGAACCCTAGATGTACCCATGGTTGTGTCAGATGTCTCTCTGCCGCCTTGCTACCCACTAGATCACAGCTGGTTCCTCACTTTTACCAGACAGTGTACATATTGCACATGCTCCAGCACAACTATTTCGGGGAAAAAAAAGAAAAGAAAAATAAAGGAAGAACTTCTGCATTGCCAGACTGAGGCAAACCTGCATGGTTTAACTGACCCCAAACTATTTTTTTTAAATCTTGCTTTATTTCAAAAAATTAAAATGAATATATTCTCTTCCAGAATTAAATTTTTGTTTAAAATCAAGGAATCTCTCGTGAAATGGAAATTCTCAACTAGCTTTGGTAAAGGAAAGCTTTGCTAAGGGAAGATGAGTTACTGAATGGATATGCTATAATGGCAGAGAATTATCATTTTTGTCAAAGTATAAAGACAGTCCATCAGTTTCTTCACATAGGAATTGCCAGTGAAATCAAGGCTTCTCATATCTAGAACTGCTGTTTACATGAATGGTCTGGGTTGGGGCCAGAGAAGCTCTTACAAAATTGGGTCTTTTTTCTTCTTGTCCACTTTCCTGTAAACTGGAAAGTTTTTGGTGTTGCTTTGATTCTGTTTTAGAGTCTTCTTTCTGTTGAGAAATCAGGGCTGAGGAAAAGAATTTGACCTGGAGTCTGAATTTGATTTGAACCCTTCCCTCCTCTAGCCCCAACTTCCTTGTAGAATTCAGGCATTATCCAAAAATCTCTGTTTATCCTATAGCATCTTTCTTTTACATAGTAATTAGCCATAGGCTATATATTTTCCTTTCCCACCTTAAGGTTTGGAAACAGCAGTACTCTACAGACAGATTACATCGTCTATATGGATGAACTGGCTTCTGCCATTGGAGTGAAACCCAATATTCTGAAGCTGTTCCTGATGGACCCAAGACTGGCCCTGGAAGTTTACTTTGGCCCATGCAGTCCATACCAGTTTCGTCTAACAGGTCCAGGAAAGTGGAATGGAGCCAGAAATGCTATCCTGACCCAGTGGGACCGGACACTAAAGGTCACAAGGACTCGAGTTGTTCATGGTTCTAAGACAGGCTTCCCCGTCTTAAATTTCCTTACAATCCTCTTCTTCCCTCTTCTCCTTATTGCTGTTTTTCTGATGTTTAACTAAAAATCAAGTGTTTTCAGAATCTCAACGTGAAAATTGTGTATAGAGAAGAAAATTTGTCTTGCCAAGGCTAGTAAGACTTTTGTCATTGAGGACATTCTTAGTTCAAGTGTATCTACATAGATACACAACACCTTAATATATACACAACACCTGCAGATATGAACGCTATAGTCCAGAGCCCAATCTAATATAAAGTGAAAGAGCTCCATAACATTTTATGTTAATTTTCACTTAATGAGAAGCTGGTCCTATGATTTGTGCTATTTTAATTATAGCCTACAAACTACTAAAAGTCAAAGGTATGACTAGGAAACAGAAAGTATGACAAGGAAAATATATATAAAAATAAGATATAATCTCAATGCTTTCTAAATCCAAGAGCTCTGATGACATGGTTCTTCAATAGTGTAAGATAGAACTGGTCAAAAAGTGCCATTTATTATATCCAGGAATTTTTTTTATATCTATTTTTTCGAAGTCTGCGTGGTATTTGTTTTGTCTTGTTTCCCCAAAGAAAATCTGAAACTAATGGGCTTCTATACACATGCAGGGAGCCTGTTCCGAGACATTGCAAATCCAGTGCAGCAGAGCAGACTTGATTAGTTGAGTCTGCTGGAGCATGGAAATTAATGCACTCCAGCAGACTCCAGCATCACGTGTATCAGCATCCCAGTGCTGAAGCATGGTGGCAAGGCACTTTTAACTAAAGCTTGTTTTATGAATTTTAGTTCAAAGCACCCTGCCACCATTTTTCAGTGTGGAGATACTGATACAGGTGACACTCAGGCACCTTAAATTTGCACAGCTCGCTAATTAAAGCGCTGCTCTCTTCTCCCCCACCCCATGCCTCCTGATGCATGTGTAAAAATGCCCAATATGCTTTGGTTTTTGTAAACTGATATGTTTAACAAAAATTAATTTGTTTAGTTTCCAGTTTTTTGCATTATAAAAACCTTCAAAATAAAAATATTTGTAGAAAAATGTTTTGTTTTGGTCAAAATGTTGGGTTTTTTTATTGGGGGGCCCTGTCATCAAAGAAATTTCCTTCAGTTCTAATAATAATAATACACTCATTTTAACAGAGCAGTTAAATGCAGCCTATCTTACAGCATACAAAAATGCATACAGTGCAGAGCTATCAAAATAAATAGCCAGGCTGTTGTCATAAAAAACATTACCCGTGGCCGTTGGAGAAAATGTAACAAGAAATGTTAAGAGATGTTTAACAGCCTATTTGTTTCTTTTACTCTTTTCCCTTTCACAATCAGATCTTTACTGCAGCATTGACTCAAGAAATCTACACTTAAGTTACAGCTTGTCTTCCCTGCTAAATAAGAAGCTGCCTTTGGGCTTCTAGCCATTCTGTAATCATTGCTTCTATGCTAGTACTGACACAGATATGTCAGGAAAGCCCCTCCAGAGAAAATGCAGAGGGTTTTTTCTGCTAGCACAGGTCAGTAGTATAACTAGGGGTGAGTAAGCATGGCACCAGCCTCAGATGAAAACTTACAAAGGGCATATGTACACTACCTGTCTGAACAGCATCAGCTAAGCTGGCAGAAACCCTGTTCTGTTGCATAGATGGATCAAGCCTATAGTCTTGGCAGCATACCTGCATCAAAAAAGTATGTTTCTACACTTCTAGCCAACAGCAATGTTGGCAAAACTCTGATGTCTAGACCTAAGGTACTGAGAAGTGCCTCACATAGTGGTAGGGAGTTGATTTTGGTGAGTTTACCTCAAGCAAAAACTGATGCCTTAGATTTCCCTGTATGTAAACCTCACATGATTTTTTTCTGTTTTGTCTTTTTTTTCACGTTAACCTCCTCATTCCTACATGGAATGAGAGTAGCTACACAACAAAATAATGCTTGAGCTGCATAGTGGTTGTATTGGCAGCTGAGGACCTTTGTTGACTTAAGCTATTGTCTATATCCTCCAAGGGGCCAACCAACTCAATGTTAAAATCACCACTGCATTTCAGGGAGTTTGTGTTTTGATGCAAATCAAGTTAGGGGTAACACTTGAGTAACAGTTCCTGTCCACAGCTCTATAACAGGGCACCTGAAACCTGTTATTCACACACAAGGGAAGGGAGGAAGGCCCTTTCAGCATACCCAGGCCATGTACCAAAGTTGGCCACATGAAGGCAGGAGACCGGGTAGATGGCTTTCCAAAAGAGGAAGACTGTGAGAGACATTTGGGATTTGATCAGGGATTGAAGAAACCAGTCCAGGCAGAGGGAATCCACAGCAGGGAGCTCCTGTCAGTTTAAGAGGACAGAGCAGCAGGAATACAGGCTGACCCTTAATTAAGAGAGTGAAATCCAGTGGGGACTGGAGTGAAGGCATATAACCAAAAGGGGAGGGGGTGGGGGGGCTCTCAGGAACATTAGCCCAGTTCCCAAGGGAGCGGTCAGCCGCTGCAGGAAGAAGAGTTTCCACACAGAAGCTTACTGCAGGAAGCAGTAGCCATGAGGCTCCCCATAAGGGTGAGAACAAGACTAGCCCTGGGAGTTAGAATTTATGGGAGGCCAACTTTGTGCAAGGCAGTACATGTACATTTCAGTTGTGCTAATTTATGTTACTTATGTCCAGGGTTCAAAAATACAGGGGAGTTCGGGGGGGGGTGGAAACTGAGTCCCCCCATAAGAGACAAGAGCCACCCTATAAGAGATGAGAGCCCCCCAAAAGACCCCCGAGAGCCCCCAGTCTGCCCACGCCGTTCTTAACAGCTCAGGAGGTGGAGGTGGTGGCTGCTTCTGGCTGCCACCACCACAGACCCTCCCATCAAGAGCCGTCATGTAATTCAAACCCTGCTTATGTCTGTTGTATAACCAGTGACGAGGTGTGGCTGTAAGGGGTGAAGAGGAGCCCAGAGGGTTGCTTCAAAAGCACTGTAACAGGGTCCCTACCCTGTTACTAGAATGGGAATGGGGTCCTTTACCCCTGCATCACTTCCCTCCCTATACCTTTTCCTCCCTTACTTTTTGTGGGTTTTCCAGTGTATCCTTTCCCTCACAGAGGTCCCTTCCCCCTGGTTTCATGGGCATGTGGTCCCTTTCCATTTTGCTTCCTTCCACTTCATCTCTGTGTCTCTTCTGGCTGTGACCTGATCATGCCCCAGAGGCAAACTCACAGGCAAGTGAACCTGAAGCAAGATGGCCACTGGGTTCATGTGGAGGAAGAGCCAGATGACCCAGGGAAGGGAAGCAGAGGGAGCACGTGACCCAGACAGCCCTGTATAAGCCCAAGCCTCAAGCCAGTGGAAGCAGTCTGGCCATGGCAGCCATCCGGGATGGAACCCCCCCTGAGAGGCATGAGGACTGGTGTCCAGACTGCAGTGAGAGGTCTGAGGTGGCAGCCCCAAATGAGGAGAAGCTGGGGACCGGCATAGGAAACAAACAGCCTGAGTACCCTGGGCATGTTGTTTTCCCTTCTTTTCTAGGTGGAGCCCACCACCGAGGAGTGTGGTGAACCCTGTATGGGATGTTCTTTTGAACTGGTACTGGTGCTTGCATTTTTGGGGATTTTGTTTTCCCTTGGAGGACTGGGTTGTGGTTGTAGGGGAGGCAGAGGCCACTGAAAGGGGGTGACTGAGGACACCCTGAATTTGAAATTATGCTGAATAAAACCTGAGGTTATGGGGCATGACTAGAGTATGTTCTGTGGCCACAAGAGGCCACACCTGCCTGGATTGTAAGGCAGGAAGTAGCAGGGGGGAAATAGGACTCAAGGTCCCTAGCTGCCTATGCAGTGGATATTGCAAGTGCTGAAACCTGAGGTCACAGAGTATGACTAGAGTTGAGCCAAGAGCTGGCAGCCTTGAACAGTTGGCCTTGAGCTGGAGGGCTCAGCAAGAGTAAAATCAGGATGAGACCTAGGGGGACACCCTCAGACCAGAGAAGGCCTGCCTCTTCAAAAGTGTACTTTCCCCTCTGTGCAACCTCCCTGGCTAATTTTGGCATCAAGGAGTGGTGGGGGAAACTACTGAATAGGGGAGAGACCAGCCATGTATCCTGCCCATGCTGGTCCCAGCTGTTCTCCGTGGGTACACCAGGAGGGCAGGACTGTGACAGCATGGGCCCAGGCCAGGGTGGGACAGAGCTGTCATGGCCCAACATTCCTGGTGTCTCCATGGAGACAGGCCGGGAGTGGTACAGGCAGGGGATGCTGGGAAATGGAATCCAGCCACTGGTCAGATCTGCCATTTTGCCCGCCCCTCCTGTAGCGGCATTCATCAGTGGCCAACAGGTACCCAGCATAAAGCCTTGCCTTGGATAAGGGACACCAGGGAGGCTGAGCCAAACTGAGGGCAGCCTTGCCCTGGATCAAGGTGTCCAGGCAAGGAAGCAGGATGAGACCCTAGGAGACTGAAGCAAAAGCCAGACCAGACTGAGGCAGTCACTAGGTGGCATAATGGCTGCCCTTGAATGCTTTTCTGTTTCAGGCTCCAAAAACCTCTTACTTGCAGAATGTAAGAGTACTCCACATTTCCATTTTTCACAGAGCAGCTTCTTACAAATTGGCTTCTTTTTTACCTTGGAGAACCCTTAACAACTTCAGTTTCTCCCTTGACTGATGAAGGGCATGTAAGCTCAAAAGCCTGCAAAGCTTGCAATTTTTTTTGCAATTGTTTAGTTGGCCCAATAAAAAATATCACCTCTACACAAAGAGTTTTGTCTGCCTGTGTTCTTAGACCAACACAGCTACAACCAACAATCCTAAAGTGGTAATAGATTCTCTAGTACTCTCCTGCCTTAAAACCTGATATAATGTCCTGATCTTACAGAGTCAATGAAGAGACACTGGACGATAGATTAGGTTCCTAATGCATCTTTAAAAAATAAATGTAAAAATATCCAAATAAAAATAAATTGGAATCTTTTCACTGGTTTTCTAATTCTCTTGCAACTACCAAGCAATTAATTATTTATTACTAGGCCTTTTTTTTGAAAGCTACAGTGTTGTGTAGGGTTACAAGCTGGGATGTCATGGTGATCTATACAGAAATAACTAGTGAATTGCCTGTCAAGAATGACAGAAGGGGGAGGACAGGGTTGAAGCATCGCCACCTACTGCCCCGCACCACTGCCACCTCCCAGGTCTGACCAATGAGGAGCTGCACAGCCTACATTCAGTCTGGAGGTGGAGGTGAGTTTGGCACCCCTGAACTAGCTTATATTATAACTCCTTTTACAGAGTAGGACAGAGACATTATTAATTGGGTGATGCCATGTACAAGCTGCAGTTCTATTTGCAATTTGAAAGTTATACTGTGCACTTGCATAGTATGCTACACTGGCCAGCTGTTGTGTCAGTACTAAGTTTTTCAGCTCTGGGATGTGCAAAAAATACAACAAAGGGGACCTAAGTCTTGCAACATGCCCAGGGCCTTATCAAGTTACTGCTAGAGCCAAGAATGGAATTCAGAGTTATCTGGGGTTTTGCCTGTTGTACTTGCTTAACTAGGTGATCCTGCCTTGGTGGCTAGGAGAGGTCATTCCAGTGTGGGGCAGTGCTTGGACAATGCGTACCTCATGTTTCACAGGCAAAACATAGGGTTTAGTGATCTAAGACAGAAGGTAATGTAGGTGTAAGGTTAGGGAAGCTGGATCATATGATCACACGATCCATATGTATCCAAACACTATAATTTAGGAGGTGAACAGCTAAACAAATTATACAGAGTTTCAAAGCGAGAGAGAAGATATGAAGGAGGACAGATAGCATGATGGCAAAGCTGCCTGTCTGGACACTGTAAAATCTAAGTTCCATTCTCTCCCCCTCTCCTGCCCCTAACATCTTATGTGACTCTGAGCACGTTACTTTAGTCTCCCCCTGTGGGACTGGTGGAGGACATATGCTCATCACTGGGTGCACCAGATTTCTTGTACTTTGCAATTCCTTTAACACCATTGACACAAAATGAATGAATGGCGTAGGAAAGAGGACTTAATATGCATCCGTTCATTTGCAGTAAGTATTTCTTCTCATGTTGGTCCAGTGATAAGAGAAAGATAAAATGCAGTAATCTAGCAGTTGTTTGATTCTGGCTTAACTTCCATGTACCTCAGGATAGAGCTCCCCTATCTTTAGTCCCATATATTTGTTTATCTGTCTGTACCCTTCTGATCACATCCGTTTGACCTAACACCTATGTTTCAGGAGCAGGGTGGGTTAATTGTATATTTCTGTTCAGTAGTGTTTTATCACCACTAAAAGGTAGGGCTATACGAAGCTTCAAGTGCTGATTCGATTTGGAGATTTGGCCTGATTCAGTGGCCAAATCTCCAAATCCAAATCGAATCAGTGGACTGATTAAAAGGTCTAAATCAATTCAAAGCTCTCCAAGAAGGGGGGAGAGGACTATGGTGGGACCCCCACCAGGCCCCAGCCCCTGCCTGCTCCCCCAGCCCCTCCCAACCCCGCCCGCTCTCCCAGTGCCCCCCCATGGCTGCCCTGCCTGGCCCCAGCTCCCAGTTGTTTAAAAAAAAGCCTCTACTCACCAGCTGCTGCCCAAGGGGGGGGGGTGATCCCTGCTGCCCCTCACTGCCCATGCTGCATGGGGGGGCTCTGTCATGAGCCCCCAACCCCCTTGCTCTCCCAGCCTCCCATGGCTGCTCCGCCTGCCCCAGCTCCTGGTTCTTTAAGAAAAAAAAAACCCTCACTCTCCAGTTGCTGCAATGGCCTCAGACCTTCGGGGGGCTTGTGCAGAGCCTCCCATGCAGCACAGGGTAGTGGGAGACAGCGGGGATTGCCCCCGTGCTAGGCGGCACCAGGTGAGCCTGGGGGTTTGGGGTTGGTTTTTCTTTTAAAGTGTCGGAGCTGGGGCAGGCGGGGCAGCCATGGGGGGAGCTGGGATGGGACAGTTCAGGGGACTCATGGCAGAGACCCTCCATGTGGCATGGGGCAGTGGGGGACAGTGGGGATCACCTCCCTCTCCCCCTGTTCTGACAGGAGCTGGTGAGTGAGGGCTTTTTTTTTCCCTTGAAAGAGCTGGAAGCGGGGGCGGGTGGGGCAGCCATTTCCAGGGGTGGGAGAGCGGGTGGGGGATGTGGCCTGTGTGATTTGGAGATTTGGCTGATTCAGCAGCAGCCGAATCTCTGAATTAGATTCAGCTAAATTAATTCAGGACAGTGATTGGAATCACTGAATCGAATCCCTGTCCCCCAAACCAGCCGAATTTGAATCCACAGTGAAAACTAGCCACTTTGCACAGGCCTACTAACAGGCACTTAAACCAAAACTTCTCATTTCAAGTGGAGTCAGAATGAAATGTCAGGTGTCAGCTTGGCTGAGGCTCTGAGAACCTCAGTATCACTAACCCCCAAAATCACAAGCTGGGACCCCAGAGATCCCAGCTTTTAAACCCAGCTTTAAAACTGTGGAATTTTAAAACAGTAAATTTTTGCATTGTCTTTATTTTTTGTTGGGGAGCATTATCTTGTGTGTATGTTTGTCTTTGTAATCATGACAGCCAGAAATTTTCTCCCTTCTCCCCTGCCAGCCCCCCCAATACAATAAAACTGAAATTCTTGCATAACTACTTGATTCTAGGAGCTGCAGCGTTCAGTAAAACCTGGTATATTATGAAGCTTGCAACTGCAAGTGTTTATTGTGCTGTGTATTGGAATGTCTTTGCCATCCAAACCTAATATTCTCTTTTATTTGCATTTGAATTCCCTAATTCTAAATGGATTAACTTGAATAAAAACTTGTAATGTGGGCTGTAGAGCTGACAGAGTCTACTCATGTAGTGTTCTTGTGACTCCTAAAATCTCTACCATTTCTAAACTTAATTTAAAAAAAAATCTTTCAGGCTATTCATTTGCTTCTGAGTCAAGTTTTATAGCTCTGATCCTAAACTCTATGTAGCTCTTAATCCTGCAAGCCGCCATGTTTGTGCTTACAAGAGAAAACACTATGAAAGGCCAACCTAAACTCCTCCCCTTTATAAAGTGCCTTCCTCTGTTACAGCATGTTACTTTCTCTGCGGCCTCATAAAAGCACAGATGTGAAGAGGCAGCTGAAGTGCATGAAAAGAGGGGAGGCAAAAGGTAAGAATTGGAAGGACACAAACCTTTTAGCAAGAGGAGAAACAAAGGAAAAAATACGATGCAGAGCAAATAGCTAACAGTTGATTTGCCTGCAATGTGACATTACCAGATGCATCACGACCTGATTTGCTCTAGTTCAGTATCCCAACTCCAAGTGCAACTTACCAGGAAATAGATCTAGAAATGTTAAAGGAGTTTGGGGTTAAATTTGGGGATCTCAGGGTAAGTAAATAGCCAGAGCAGCAGGGGAGGGAAGGGTGACAGTTGGATGAAGACATGCACATGGGATTGTGCGGTATGTGTGAGAGGGAGAACATACATTACAGACCACATTTGTATTTTGCCATCATTCTCCAAATCCATTTATTTTTACCTAGTCATGTGCTTTTTGGTTTCATATCACCTTCTCTTTGCTTTTTCTATCCCTTAATGCTACTTCCCCCCACCCCCGCACACTGTATCTTTTCTTGCACCCTTTTCTCTCTCACTTTTACAGTTCACTTTTCCTTGCACTGATCTAACTTCTGCCTTTTTGACTTTTCCTTATTGTCCACTCTTATTTATTTTTCCTCCCATATTATTTCTTCTCTGCTCTTACACTTTCCAGTTCATCTGTTTTCTCTTCCCCACTGGTCTTCCAGTTTCTTTCCCAGTTCCTTCCTCTGTCCAAACTCCTCTTCATCCCCAGTTCAAGCCTATCCCTTACTTAAAACCATTCCTTGCTACACCCACCAGTGTTTCTTACCCTTTTTGAATTTAGCACCCCCCACTGAACTTGAGGCACCAAAACTTCTGTGAATTGAGAGGCACCCAATTTCAGAAATGAATTTGTATATTACACTGGTTACTTCTGTGCAAGAGGCACTGGACATGGGGAGATCACCCAAGCAAGGATAAACCTGAATCTGCACTTATCTGCTTACCTCTTCGCATCTGGTGGCACCCCAAGGTGCTGTGCGACCCTGGTTGAGAATCACTGACCTACACTCACAATCTGTGCTCTTACCGCCTCACTCCAGACTCCCCTATTGTTATGTGAACAGGAGTAAGGCTCTGCAAGCCTGGTCTAATTCTGGAGGTTAATTGGCTCATGTTTCTGAAGCACCCACAGAAAGTGTGACTATTTCCCTAGTAGGTAGGAGTGCGGAGCACCACAGTCAGTGAAGGGGGCTTGGCAGAGTCCCATCTTGTTTGAGACAGTCCCTTTCTAAACACCTGTCCCTGGCATCCCACTGAAAATACGATAAAAGCAGTCCTTTGCCCAAAACAACAGGACAGCATTGCTTTTATGCACCTCCCTTTCTTCCTAGTCTCTACTTACCATTTTTGTACTTTATCTCTATTTTATCTCCTATCCCCCCAAATGCTCTCCTCCCCTGTCAAATTACTTATTATCCGATTGATAGCCCCTTTCTGCACCACTAAAACAGTCACCTACTCAGTTTATTGCATCTCCTTTTCTTATGGAGCCTCTGCTTGTCCAGACCCTGTATCTGGCACTCCCCTGACTAAAATGAAACCTTCAAAACTCAGTTGACTCTCACTCAGCTTTTGCCCATCCAGTCAGCCAACACCATTTATCCTTTCTTGAGGGACATCTTGGTAATCACAGTGGTTTCTAGGGTATGATTGAGAAGCAGGCAAATGCTGGAAGGCTCATGGTAAATGGATTTATTCATCTGTATCCTCAACAGAAATGTTCACCTTCCTTCTCCTTTATTGTAAACCCAGGACATAATTATTTGAATTTTGAAATCATTCTGCTGAAACTGCAACGTCTCTGCACCTTGATAAATCCACGTACTGAGAAGTCTCTAGAGGGAGTCTCTTCTACTACAGGCTACCATGGCAAAGAGAGTTGCAGTTATTGGATCAGGTATGAGTGGACTGACCTCCATCAAATGCTGTCTGGATGAGGGACTTCAGCCAACCTGCTTTGAGAGAAGTGATAATATCGGGGGACTTTGGAGAGTCACAGTAAGTGTGTGTGTGTGTGTGTGTGTGTGTGTGTGTGTGTGTGTGTGTGTGTGGTTGCCTGAGATTAATGCAGTGACTGCCTTCAATAAATCGGACTGTTCTGCAACCTTCCAAAAGAGCCCAAATTCCCATCTGCTGTGAGGTACAGATGGAACCACAAAGGAAAAAAAGAAACTGTGGATAAAATAGCCCTGGGCGGAGCAGCAGGGGGGTGGGAAGCAGTACCCTATTTGCACATTCCTTTTGCTTTCTGAGCTGTTTTGTGCTCTCTGCATTGGGTCACATGGTAGTATGAGTGGAACTGGAAAAAACTAATCCAGTTTGGGGACCAACTGAGTTTGAAGTGTTATCAAGGCCTTAAAAATGCAAGCCAGAGTGAGCCAGCTTTCTTGCAAATTCTGCAAGCCTCAGCATGTAACACTGGTCTTTCAAGTACAGATCTCTTTTGTATGACTCTGCCTGCCTTTGCCTTACTCATTGTAACAAGATATCATCAAAACATCACTGGTTGTTCTTCCATGCTGCCTACAGCCCACAAAGGAGAAGAAAAGTATGATAGGAGTGTCTTATGTCAGGCTGACTCTCTTGGGTTTGCAATTGGAACTTTTAAGTGACACAGAGGAATTCTGTGTAAAGAGGCTGTGTCCTTTTTTTGATGCTTATTGAGGGCTTGAAAGGTTGGAGGAGAAGAGTGGAGTTGGAGGATTATTTTGTATTAAAGATATCAGGAATGCGTCTTCTTCCCTGGCTTTGCAGGGCACTTGCTGGGGTTTATACAATATGAGTTTTCACGTCTTTAATGAAATGTGGTTGGAAGCTTTTTGGTCATTTTAACAATGATACTTCGTCTCTCAAATGTTCAATAGACACTTTAAATAAATATTAAAAAAGCAAAAACAAAGCAAAAGATGTTAAACAGTCTGACACATGGCGTTAACATCCATTTTCCTCTCAGTTCAACTTTTGTTTTACTCTCTCAATTTTTATTGCATCATAATATTAGAAGCTTTCCAGTTTTCAAAGAAAAAACAAAGTATTCCAGTCATTATTCACTTTTTAAAATAAAGAAACAAGGAAGGGCCCAAGTCTGACCTCTTCCATTCCTTAATTTTTTCCACTTTCCCACTTCATATATTTAACACAGTGCAATTAATTGCTCAGTTTCTAAAAACAAGTACACTTCTGAGCCATTGGCAGAAGTCAGCAGGGCAGCAGACCAGCTAATTTCTCAAGCGGGCCTGGCTGCCCATTCACCTAAGTACTTCCAGCTCATCCAAGTTGCTGCGCAGGCATGGCTACCTGCTTACTATTGGAGGAGCCTTATAAGCAGGCTACTCAATAGGACAAATGCTCTTCTGATTCATTAGTCCTGGTTCCTGCCTACTGATCCCTTTGCCAGTTCCTGACTCCAGTCCAGACCCCTGTCTCCTGGTTCAGGGGTTCCTGGCTTGCAGAAACTTGTTGGTGACTGTCTATGGGCTGGTCCCCTTCACTTAAAGCTCTCTGATCTACATCCCTTAGCCAATGACTCCAGACTGGACACCTGCTTCCTGCCTCATGGGTCTACCACAGTGACTGACCATATTTTGGTCCCTTGTAGACTTTGGTCTCCTGATCCCCAGACTCATGACTAGTCTAGTCTGAACCTTGTTTGCTCCTGATTCCCTGGGCTGTGATCGTCTAGGGTCAAGCCTAGACAACCTGTGTCCTGTTTGTTCCCTTAGGTTCCAGTAGCCTCTTTAGAATCTGGTTCTCCCTGCTGTATCCCCAGAGTCTTGAAAGCCTAGTTTGGTTGGGTTTCCAGAATCCTGCTCCTTGGGCCCCTGAAAAGAGCTATAGTGAGGAGAGTACTATCAGGGCAGCAGACTAGCTTATTAAGCCCCAGCTGGCCCTTGTATCTGAGTAAGCCTGACCAGCAGAGGCCTAACTACTTCCCGCTGGCTCAAGTTGCTGTAGGGGTGTGACTGCCTACTGATAACCACTCTTTCAGTAACCAGCAGGCTTCTCAACAGAGCAGATGCCTTTCCCTCTAGCATTAGGCTTCTTACTCATTGGTCCTGGTTTCTGCTTGTTAGTTCCTTGTTTCCTGGTTAGTTTACACTGAGTATTTGCTCCAGACTTCCAGGCTCCTGACTCCTTTGCTCCAGACTTGCTATCTCTGGATTCCAGTCCAAGCCCCTGTCATCTAACAGCTGGCTCATGGCTGAGATAAGGCAAATTGGATCAGGTTGAGATGTGGAATAAGCAGCTGTATTTTCACTGCTTGTTCTTTCAAGAAGTCTGAGTTCATCTGGTCATAATCATCAGAATGATGTGGAAGAGTGGAGGAGAGAGATGATTGTCTGTTCTTAAGTGCTTAAGTTACTGTAACTACTGTATAATCAAACTTCACCTAAACCATGAACTTGGACAGACATCTAGGGTGCCTATACATATACTCTGATGGCTTCTGTTTAGAATGCATCTGAGCAGACTCAATTAGTCTGTTTTAATCTGATTAATCAAGTTTGCTGGAGCATTCTAATTGGAACGCCCCATTCCAGTGTACTGCAGTGTCTCGTGTATTCCGCATCCTGCTTCAAAAAAAAAGTCTGCAAAGCTCTCTGGACTGTGTGTTCTAGGGGCCCATGGCAGCCCAGTGTCCACACTGCAGTCTCTTTCCTTTTTTGTCTGAACTTCTGTACAGACCAGTTTTTCTTTCAAGAAAAAAAAATATGAGAAGGTTGCCCTGGATGATTTGAATATCTGTCTGTAACCCTTGTCTGTGATTTTGCTTGCTGGACTGGTCAGCAATGAGACACTCTAAACATTTAAAAAGATTAACCCCATTGTTTTGAAATAAAGTGTGTAGGATGGAAACAAGTACTGATGGCTACTAGGCCTGCGTGAAACAGCAAGTATTTACTTGGGATTTGGCAGATTCAGAGGGACAGTGATTCAATTCAGTGGCCCAAATCACTGTCCTGATCTGATTCAGCCAATTCAGATCCAGAGATTCAGCCCTGATTCAGGCATAGACTATGCAGGCAGCAGTCCTCCACAACTTTGGACACAGCTGCCTCCAGCTGGTAAGTCTGTTGTGGTGGGCAGGGTGGGGAGGGAAGGGGCATGGTGGGGGCAAATCAATGCCCCTACAGCAAGGGAGGGACTGGGGCTGAGACAAGCTGCCCAGCTGGGGCATAGGGATGCGAGAGGAGAGGAGAGGGCTCCCACCACTGTATGCTGCTGTTCACTACCAGTCTGGAAGCTGCTTTTCTAGTGGCTCCTCCGGCGGCTCTCATTGCCGGTCCTGGAAGGTATGGGAACAGGTATGTGCCCCCAGCTCTGCACAAGGTGGGCTGGACCGGGCTGTGCTCTGGATGAGCAGAAGGCGCTGGGAGTAGGAGCTATGCCTTCCTGCCACTCACTCAGCCTCCCCTGCGCCTCCTGGACAAGCTGCAGCTTCGCCCCAGCTGGGCGAGCAGTGGCAGGTGATGGGGGTGGGCGTATGAACCCGGATTGAGGTGGGGCCAGCAACAGGGGCTACAGGGAATTTAGGGGAGCTGCAGCCCCCCCATAGCCCATGCTCCACTGCACTATGCAGGGCAAGTGGAGCCAGGGCTGTGCTCCAGGCTGTGGCTGGGGCTAGCCACCTGGAGCACAGCCCTGGCTCCACCTACCCTGAGGAGCACAGCCCAGTGGCAGGCATCTGAGGCTAGATGCAGATCCAGGGCACACGCCCACTCCTATGCTCTCCTGGACCGGCAGCAAGAGCTGAAAGAGCAGCTCCCGGACCGGTGGTGCACGGTGGCGGGAGCTCCTCTCCCCAAGTCCCGCACCCCCCTGTCCCTTTCACCTTGGCTGGGCAGCTTGTCCCAGCCCCAATCCTTCCCTTGCTGTGAGGGTGTTATTTGCCCCCTCCCCACCCTTTCCCTCCCAACTCTGTTCACCACAACAGACTTATCAGCTGGAGGCAGCTGTGTCCAGCAATGTGGAGGACTGCTGCCAGTATATTCTATGCCCAAATCTCCAAATCAATTTAGAATCTTCTAAATCAAATTGGACTTTTTAATGGTTCTCATGATTCAATTTGGATTCAGAGATTTGGCCACTGAACTGGGCCAAATCTCCTTCAGATTGAATCAGCTACCAAAACTTCGCACAGCCCTAATGGCTACCTTGTGAATATCCAAGGATGGAAGTCTTTTGAAGAGCAGATTAAACAGATATTTGACTGGGATTGTGTAGTTGGGAATGATCCTGCCTTGAGCAGGGTATTGGTTGACCTCCCTCACCCCTTTCAGCTCTACTGTTTTATGTAGCAACTGCGTGGCCTAGTGAAGCCAGCTTCCACATATCTGCCTCATAGAGCAATATTTTTTTTTCAAAAGGTGTTTTTCTGTTTGGTCTATGTTCCATAGGAAAAGGTGGAAGAAGGAAGGGCCAGTATCTACAGGTCCGTGATCACCAATTCCTCCAAGGAGATGTCACACTTCAGTGACTTTCCAATGCCTGAACACTTTCCAAATTTCTTGCACGACACCAAATTCCTGGAATATTTGAAACTATATGCAAAGAACTTTGATCTTCTGAAGTACATCCAATTCAAGGTATGTTCTGATAGAAAGAGAGGATTGCTATTTTTTCCCCCAAAACATAAAAGCAACCATTTTACTTAAACTTTATAATTTTTCTCTTAGATTATGGAAAGCAGCAAAATAAGAAAGAACAGTAATGTCTTCATTGGAAAACACAGTAAATATCTTTTCTGTGATATCTAGTATCACTTCTGCCTCACAAAATGGTCACTGCTTCTGTCACCAGCTGACTTATAGAAATGTTAAGTTTCAGTGCACAATAAGCAGAATCAGAGAATCTAGCTACATAATGTAAACCGCATATTTTGCAGTTGTGCCCAGAGCTACAAAAACATATCCACACTGTAACAATATGTCTGCCAGGGAACAGAGTTTTTTAATAATATGCTGGCTTCAAATATCCTATAGAGAGAAAGCATAACCAAATCTGGAAGAAATGCACACAGCTGGACAGGGATTGAGACTGTTTCAGAGGTCTTGGTCCTCAATTGTGTTTAATACTAAGTATCTAGGACTAACTGCTATTTAGATGCTTAAATATCTTCCAGGACCTCACCCAGCACTACTGAAAAGGAGCACAGTTGATAGAGGGAGAGAAAAAAGTATCAGGAAAAATGCCTAAATAGATGAGGACAAAGCTTAGACACTGAAGAGATTCAGATTGGGATCCAGTTATGGTCGGACCTGTCCTAATTTGAACATTCACATCCAGGAGAAGAAGGGAAGTTGTGGAGTTTATGGAATTTACTCACTAAATCAGAATTTCCTATAGTAATCAAGGCACTGAGTAGTATAAAAAGATCAGCATCTGGGATAATAGAAAAGAAATCAAAGTATCGCTTCTAATTGGGAAAGTGGAGAAAACATTCCCAGGTCTTTCTGATAATCTTTTCATTTCTGCCCTTTGTTTTGACATTGACTTATGCACTTGGGCACTGCAGCTGTACATGCAAAATGGATGTCTATGCAGACAAAAAGGACAATTATCAAGTCAGTTATGTGAGAACTTGCCTCTTCTAGCTTTCTTCTGTAGTTGGCTTCTGGTCAGAATTTCTTACCATTGCATTGCTGCCAATGATTCAGTTCTGTCAGTGGTACCACTTGGGAAACAGTAGTGCAGACACGATGTTGGTATAAGTGGCATTTTTACTGCTCTTGATCATGAGTTGAACAGCCTTAAGCAATGCCATATTAAAAGACCACTAACAGTTAGAAACTCATCAGGCTCAGTGTTGACATTTTTTACCACCAACTGAGTTGAGAGGCCTGGTAGGAAACTTGTAGCATGGAAATTTAATGTAGTCACAACTAAAGCATCACCAGTAGGCTTAATAGTAAATACCTAGTTCAGATGGTTTGGGGCAGTTTATGTGCTCCTGTGTGCCATTTCAGCCTGTCTTCCATTCAGAGCTGGAATAAAAGCCATATATTGGAAAAGATGATCTTTCTTTTTAGCTAAGTGAAAGCTTGCATTCTGGAAATTCTCTCTGTCACTGAAGCTGGATAAATGTACCAACCAGACCAAATTTGACTCATCAATTATGTAGTTAATGTTATTTACATAAGGTAGTCCTGCTTGTATAGCCTAGAGTGCTGCTAGTTCTTGGAGTCTTCTGTGATAATAGACTTGTTGAGCACCTGTGTAGCATACTGTGTTGGGGCCAAAGTTGTGATGCATTTGCTCTGGTTTACTTTCAGACCACAGTCATCAGTGTAAGAAAATGTCAGGATTTCTCTACCACTGGTCAATGGATTGTTATCACTGAGAGCAATGGAAAGCAGGTATCGGCTACATTTGATGCTGTTATGGTCTGCATTGGTCACCATATAGAATCCTATGTGCCATTGCAGTCTTTTCCTGGTAAGTGTCTTGTTTATAAAGCTGTGTGACAGTGTATATTTGAAAACTAGGTTAACTAGTTGCTAGAACATCACGCGCTAACAAACATCTCTTTTACCATCTCACAAGAAAACTGGGTCCCAATTTATGTGCACTCTTGGCTCTGGGATTCAGGGCTTTGGCTTATACTTTTGAGAGTTGTACTGGCACTTCTGTACAAAGGAGGCTACAATTTTACTGATGCTATACTCCCAAGGAGAGCTGTGCAAAACAGCACCATTCCATTTCACCTTGAGTTTCAACCGTTTGACAAAACAGCATTCCATTTCGAATTTCATTTGGATTTAAAACAGCTGTTCTGTTCCATTCCATTCTGTCAAAACAGAAAGGCTGCTTCAACGTTTCTCTGGGGACAGCGTGATCTAGCACCAGGGATGGGAAGTCAGCCCAGCTGGGCTGACTCCCCGATCCCAGCACAATCTAGCACCAGAGATAAGAAGAACCCCAGCTGGGCTGACTTCCCGACCCCGGCATGATCTAGTGCCGGAGATGGAAACAAGCCCAGCTGGGCTAACTTCCCGACCCTGGTGCAATCTAGCACCAGAGTTGGAAAGAAGCGCAGCTGGGCTAAGTTTGTTTTCCCAGTGCTATGGTCAAAATGTTTCAATTAGCTTCATTTTGTTTCAAGGCCGTTTTGCAGCCCTTTGTTTTATTTTTATTTTGCTGTTTCAACCTCAAAATGAGTCAAAACAGTGTCAAAATAAAATGGCTGGCAACATTTTGCACAGCCCTACTCCCAAGTCCTCTTCTGCTTGTCTTTGAAAGGAAAGTGACAGCTGAATGCAACAATTTCATGTCATCCTGAAAAGAGCAAAGGAATAGCACAGGACTTCTGGCCACTACCCCACTGTGACCTGTCTTTGCACATTCAAGGCTTTGAAGCTGTTCCTGTGCACTTGTTGGCTGCTCTATTTTTCCATCTGTTCAAACATTGTATGGCCAAAATTTAATGATTCACCAGTATCTCATTATTCCTTCTTATCCCTCCCATGGGGAGACCTAGGCCCTTTGAAGCATTTGATTGCTTTTATCAGTATTTCAGCAAACATACTGAGCATGGTCTCATGTTCACTGAAGCCAATGTAAGTATGTCCCTTGACTTCAGTAGTTTTGAAACCCATACTACTGATTTGTATTACAATGATTTCATATTTTAAATTAGATCACTGAAATTCAATAAAGAAACATAGTACTAGAAACCCTACAGGACTCAAATGGAATTATTTTCGAAAGCCTGTTCTTGGAATAACAAGATAGTTGCATGATGCCATTCTCTCTCCTGATTGGGCAGCAAAACCACTCCAACTTTAATTCTTCTAAATCCAGAACCAAAGTTGAAGTTATTTAAGGTCAAGATGGGTTGCATTCTGACTTTGGACAAAGTCTTAGTTCAGTTTCTACTTTATCTAAACTAGTTCTTCTAGTCCCATTAAGGAGGCAAAATTGTTAGCACAATCTTAGTTTGGCACAGACACAGGACATCAGAGGGCAGCTTGTCCTTTCAAATGGAGCAGTTAAACATACCAAAGCCCTTCAAATATTTAATCTGTTCTTTACAAATGTCATGGGCCAGCTGGCATTCCCACATAGTTAATTGTCAGAGTGAGACGTGACTGAAGATGACAAAACTTAGCCCTCCACTGCAGTGAGTTTACACACACAACATAGGGTGGGAGGAGGACAAATGATTTAAATTTACCCTTCCAGTTCCCTGATCCCTGATGAGATGGAGCTAAAACATCTCTGGAATAACTGTGTTGTGTCTTCTATAGCCAGTGTTTTGCTCTGTTCTGCCAGATCCATTCTCCCCACTTCCAAACAGCCCTTTTCAGAAGTGAGAATCTCAAGCTACTTCTTTAGAGCTATACTAATCCTGTTTTCTTCCTAAGCAATAAATAAAACTGGGAGTGTACTGCACAGATCAGGGCACAGGGGGCACATGCCCACCCATCAACCAGTCAGCAACTGGGGGGGGTCCCCCTGTGGCCAATCTTGCTGACTGGGGGCGGTACTCCTGCAGCCAATCTCACTGAGCGAGGGGAGTCCCCCCACCCACAGCAAAACGTACCATCCAGTGACCAGCCGTGCTGCTCTCAGAAGCGGCCGCAGGCTACATCCGGTGCTCCCCCTCCCCAACCAGTGCTCATGGGGGGGACACCAGCATTCCCACACTGCCCATCGCCTAAGCGGGGAGCACAGCCAGTCAGGGAATGCATGAGCAGTCTCAAGGAGTGCATGTGCGTCCCCATGTGCCCCCTACACATCGCCATTGCATGTAGATGCACTGCCAGGGAATGCTTACTGCACAGCAAGCTTACAGCACATTAATAGCACATGTAGACATGCCCACTGCCTTATTTCATTTAACATTAAACAAAATTAAATATATATTTTTGAACCAAATCCCTAGATCTAAGTGTCTCTAAACAGTAGGTACAGGTAAAACATTGAAATAATCAGACTTGTAAAACTATAATGACCCAAACTAACTTCTACGCATCCCATCCTCTTCTCTCCCCACCTCAAACGTGGATGCAAACACTCCTCTATTGTCAGGCATTCCTGATCTTGGTTCTGAATATTACAGGTCAAGTCCATCCCTAACACTAATATTCTGATTCTTTCTTCTGCCCTTGTAGGGATCGAAAAGTTCAAGGGCCAATATTTCTATAGCCAGCAGTACAAAACCCCAGAAGGATTTGAAGGGAAGACCATTTTGGTGGTTGGCATGGGGAACCCTGCATCAGATATAGCAGTGGAACTTTGCCAGAGAGCCACACAGGTAGAATGGTTTAGACTTCCATGCTTCAGTGGCAGGGTATGTTTTTTTTTAAGATTCAATTGCAGGTGTCAGTTTCAAATGAAGTAAGCTCTATGCCATAACCATGTATTTTGGCCTAGGAAATTAAGACCATTCATCTCAATGGCTTAAATACCTATGAGAGTGAGCAGCATCCTGCAACACTGCAGTTCAGTTTGTTCTTCTGGATGCGTCCTGGAGCAAAAAGAAAAACATGGACATATTAGTAAAGCGATGTAGTTAGCTGGCCATGATGGTGTTTCTTTTTTGTTATATGTCTTCCAATAGTGCCTATTGACCCCAGCAGAAATTGGGAGCATTATGTTTAGAGCACTGTATATGGGAATGCACCCAGTAAAATATTTTACCTTGGCAAGCCTACAATTTAAATAGACAAGGTAAACTTAATGTAAAAAGCTTCCCAAAAAACCCAGCTGCAAAATGAGAATTGAGGACTATTATGGTAAAGTGCCTTGCTTAAGGAAGGAAAAAATTCCTGGAAATAAAACCATTTTGGACATTACATAGAATAAATAATGTTTTGTTTAATTTCAGTTTGGGGCTTTTTAAAATAAATAGAGAGAAAAACAATACATAAACATACAGGAAATCTATGGCAAAATATGGAACTGAACCTAGATTTCTGCATCAGTTCCACGTGTTAACTGTGAGGACCACATTTCCTTTGAAACTGGTGCATCTCCTATATAATGCTGCTGTTTTTAACAAACCACCCCAAGTCAATGTTATGAGAATTTGAAAAGGAATCTCTCCAGTTTTTCTTCCCAGCTTCACTAATTTTCTTGAGGCACTGGTTTTATTGGTGCATTACAATAAATTATTGTTTTATCTTGTGAAGAATTTTGACATGTTGAAGAAAACATTTGATAAATCATAAAGTTTGAAAATACATATGTTGGGTCAAGGAAAATGCTTTGCTCAGTCTAAAACAAAAACATATTTCATCTTGAATGTGTGTTTAAGCTCTTTTTTTTAATTTCAAAATCTCTTCAAAAGTCTTTTTAATGTTGAAATGAAAAGCCATCTCTTTCAGTGTTTTTATCCCTTATCAACAATTTGACAAAAGAAACACATTTGAAAAATACTTTGATTTTTGCCAAAATGGCAATTTTTTGCCAGAAAAATGTTTTGGGTGAAAACTTACCCAGTTCTAGTTTTCTATATTGTTTTGGCTTTGGTGACCTTAAACAGTAAAAAGATTAAACCTAGACTTAGATTTGCAGTACAGCAATAGATATGCCATAAAAGATTATCAGTACTCAAAACTGAATTCTTTATTGCCCTGTAGGTATATCTCAGCACCAGACAAGGTTCATGGGTAATGAGCCGTGTATATGACAATGGTTACCCTTGGGACACAGTAATTCACACACGATTTAGTAATCTCATCGTAAATTCCCTCCCCTGGACCCTTTTGAAATGGATGACAGAAAAAAAGATGAATGAATGGTTTGACCATGAAAACTATGGCCTTGTGCCTCAAAACAGGTACTTTTTTTTTCAATGTACCTTAAATCATTTAATCCATTGGACAATGCAAAGGAAAGGGAATCTAAATCATTTAATTATTACAAGTATGGGACCAAATCCTGTCTTTAATCTGTGCTTTATTCATTTCTTAGTCAGCCTTACTCTTTATTAATTGCCTTTAGTAGATCAGATATAGGAACTAGCTCATCCTTGTAAGTACCCTATTCATTGTTCTGTGCATTCCTAACACATTCTCACTTGTTCAATGTATGTGGTTCCAGTCTTTCCAATCTACCCCCTAGTTATTTTACCCATCTTTTTACAGACCCTTTACAATTCTGTTGTCTCTATGTTTTGTTTTTCAGCACCCCCTTCTCACTCACGCACTTAGGAGCCTACCTTTGACTTAAATGGGAGATTTGAGGAGATCAACACTAAGGAATTTAGATTTAAGCTCATTTATTAGGGGAACATTTAACTTTTTGTTGTATCTTATCCATGTACAACATTACTGACTTTTCTTGATTTTATAAGGTTCAATATTTGCAAGGTTTTTTCCTGTAGAAATAGGATGAGGAAAAATAATAGTTTCCTAGTAGGTAGGGTCAGAAGGGACCTGAGCAGATCATCAAGTCTACCCCCCTGCCATGGGCAGGAAAGATTGCTGGGGTCAACTGAAGATGCACTGCCAGGGAAAGCTTACTGCACAGCAAGCTTACAGCACATTAATAGCACATGTAGACATGCCCTGTCTAGCCTCCTTTTGAAGACCCTCCAGGGTAGAAGCGAGCACCACTTCCCTTGGAAGTTGGTTCCAGCTCCTAGTCACCCTGACTGTGAAGTAGAGCCTCCTGTTGTCTGGTCTGAATCTAATCTCAAACAATTTATAGCCATTATTCACTGTTACTCCCAGTAGTGCTGGGGGGAACAGGGACTCTGCCATTGCCTGCTGGTCCCCCTTGGTCAGTTTACAGATGGCCACCAGATCCCCTCTCAACCTTCTCTTGTGGAGGCTGAACAGGTTAAGGTCCCGTAGCCTCCCCTCATAGGGCCGGCCCTGCTGCCCCCTGATCATGTGAATGGCCCTCCTCTGGACCCTCTCCATGTTGTCCACATCCCTCCTGAAGCGTGGTGCCCAGAACTGGACACAGTACTCCTACTATGGCCTGACCAGTGTCGCATAGAGGGAGAGGATCACCTCCTTAGACCTCCTCATGTTGCATCTGTGGATGCATGACAAGGTGCAGTTAACCTTCCTGACCGCACCCCCGCATTGTCAATAATGACTCCAAGATCCTTTTCTGCCTCTGTGCTGATGAGAAGGGAGTTCCCCAGCCTGTAGGTCTGCTGCTGGTTCTTCCTCCCCAGGTACAGCACCTTGCACTTGTCAGTAATGAAACCCATCCTGTTCTCATCTGCCCACCCCTGTAACCTGTCCAGATCTAATTGCAGCCTGTCCCTCTCCTCTAGTGTGCCCACTTCTCCCCACATCTTAGTGTCATCCACAAATTTGATCAAGGTACTTTTCATCCCCTCGTACAAGATGCTGATAAAGGTGTTGAACAGCCCCAGCCCAAGGACTGAGCCCAGAGGAACCCCACTGCCCACATCCCTCCAGGCTGAAAATGACCCATCCACCACCACTTGCTGGGTGCGGCCCTCCAGCCAATTAGTGCCCCATCTGACCATGTAGGTATCAACACCACAGTCACCTAATTTTTTAATGAGAATGGGATGAGAGACAGTGTTGAAGGACTTCCTAAAGTCCAGAAAGACTACATCCACCATGACACCTACATCTAAGGATTTTGTGACCTGGTCGTAGAAGGCCACCAGGTTGGTCTGACAGGACATGTCTCTAATGAACCCATGTTGGTTGCCCCTAAGCATAATCTCCCCTGCTGGTCCCTTGCAGATGTGCACCTGGCTAATTTTCTTGAAGAGCTTCTCCAGGACCGAGGTAAGACTAACAGGCCTATAGTTTCCTGGGTCCTCCTTCCTCCCTTTTTTGAAAATGGGGACCAGACTGGCCCTTTTCCAGTCCTCTGGCACCTCCCCAGAGCACCACAAGTGCTCATAAAGCAGTGCCAGGGGTCCAGCAATGACCTCTGCTAATTTCTTCAGCACTCTAGGGTGGAGATCATCAGGACCTGCTGATTTGAACATGGCTAGTCCCACCAGAAGTTCCCTGACTAGGTCCTCACTGACCCTGGGCCTGGCTATGCCTCCCCTGGGACCATCAGGGATCCCAGTGGGGAGGATGTCCCGGTCCCTGCTCAGAAAAATGGAGGCAAAGAAATTGTTACATCAGATTTCCAAACGTTCTGCAGAGGCCCCACATTACCCAGTACCTTCTTTTTACCCCCTACGTATTTAAAAAAGTACTTCTTGTCCTTGATCCAGGTTGCTAGTCCCAGTTCCATCTCTCCTTAGCCTCTCTAGGAGCCCCCGCTACAATCTCAAGCCAAGGAGGTATAATCATCCCTGGTGATGGCCCCTCCCTCCCATTGGGTGTATGCCTCCTTTTTTGCTTCGAGCTGTTCCTGGGTACTTTTGGTAAGACATGGGTGCTTTTGAGCACTCTTGCCCCCTTTGATCCATGTTGGGATTGTCACCGTTTGGGCTTGGAGGATCATCTCCTTAAGGAATGACCTCTCTTCTTAATACCACTACAGTTCTGTACAACATCCAGTTTGGAACACATTGAGAAACAAATGTTCTTTTTCTGCAGTTTTCCTTTCAAAAGGTGATTGAGGTGATTCAATATGATAGTTAAGAGCTAATATGCTATCTACTCTATAGCTGATTAAATCAAAGCCACTGTTCACAGGTGTATCTGATGAGCTCCATCCCCTCCCCCAACACACACACACACACACACACACACACACACACACACATACACACACTCAAATCCCTGTTCCTATCTTCCTCTTCACTTTCCTGCCACACCTTCATGTTAGAGAAAATACAAGAATGGGGAGGTTAGTTGTCAATCCGGTCTGTCTCAATACAAGTCCAGTGAAGCTTCTTCCAAAGGGCTCCAGGTTCCCTACACCCTGTCCTGATCACCCTTGTCTGGAAGGCAGTCCACACCTGGTATAGATGTGTCTAATGCCTTCATGATCCCCACTTACAGAATTGAATTAGTCTGTGCTTCATTCAGTTTTCATATATTTCTCTCCTTCATAGGAACTGTCAGTCATCAGTTAATTCCTCACACCAGTCATTCATGGCACTAATCCAGTCTCAATTACTTAGCATCTAACCCCTGAAGAATATGTTATTCTTCAGTCACCTGACTGTGTTTACTCTCAGTTCTGTCAATGGATTATTCCTTTCCTGAATGGCTCTCACGCATTTCTTCTGTAGCAGAAAGCCCCCTTTTCCTCTTGCCTGCATTTGCTCTCCTCTCTTTGGATATGTTTCTCTTTTTTTACCTTTTCTTCCTTCCTCTCTCTTTCACTTTAAGATAAGTAATTGTGTTTTAAAATTTGCATGTGTGCATTTTGTATCTCCCCTTGTATTTTGGTATTTTTATCTATTTGTGTGCCATGGCATTTGTAGCTTGTGTTTTATATTCCTCACCTTTCAACTTTCAACTAAATGTGTTTAGTTTCATAAGTAAGTTATACATTGTAACAATGTTAACAAGGACAGGAATAAAACTGCCCTTCCCTGTATTAGGCTGACCCCTGAAAGAGTGAGTGAATCAGTGTTTGAATGTGTAACAAAGTAGCACACAGCATTTAACACCTGGCAACTGCAGATCAGCCAATGGAAGAACTCAATACAAGACAATGTAACAACCAGGAAATCTCTAAACCTCACTGATCAAGGCCTAGAAGCCCTGGCCTGAGTTAATCAACGCCAGGGACCAACTTTTGGGCTGAGTATCTCCAGATCAATCGCTCCCAGATCCCTATTCTAAATTCAGCTATGGACTCCCAAACCTGCATGTACATGCGGACGACCCCTGGGGCTGACAGATGCTGTCCAGTAGCCACTGAGGGAGGGAAGTCCCACGAGGGTCAATGACCCCTGGATTGGGCAAACCTGAAAACTGGGGAGCCACCAGAGTCTGGCAAGGACAGATAAAAGGCAGTGAAAAGTGACACTCAGTGGCGACCTCTTGATCTCCAACTCGACCAGACCTGTCCAGCCAGAAGGACCAGCCCAAGACCCCCTTCTGGAGGATAACGCCATGCTGGAAGAAGCCTCAACTGGCCATCGACGGCAGATTCCAGCACTTGTAGGATAGGTATACCTGACTCTGTAGCCTGCTACTGTGTGTGTTTATGTGTGTGCATGTGTGTGTGGGGGGACAAGCTCCAAGGTTTATGATTACGGTGTTTCAATCCGCCTAATAAACTAGAATTTTAAGGATCCTGAGTTGGACATACGTAGCCAACACTTCTCTGTCAGACCCCTACACGGAAGATCTGTTCTCTTCCTTTAGCAAGCCAGTCCTCCTTTCCCTGGCCCTCTTCTGATCATTAAATTAGTCACTCTTCTGGCTCATCTCACTGGTTCCTGTCTTGACTTCCAGTGCAGCTACCCATAGCCACCATGTCACCCAGATTCACCATGCCAGCTCTTCTCTGGGTTTCTCTCACTCCTGGTCTCATCCTGGGTTCTGGGTTCTTCTGGCTAAACTCTGTACTTCCACACAAACTGTGCTGCAATCTGTTTCTGCCTGCACACTGGCCCTTTCTGGGGGAACTGATCTGCCTGGCTTTTCCCCTGGCCTTCCAAGTCCATAAGCTAACCAGAGTTGACTTGTGGTGCATGCTATGGTGCTCCCCATGGCTGCTACAGGACGGCTGAGTGCACAATATGCACTCCCAGGTAGGCTTACTGCAATATTTTTACAATATTTTTACTATGAAGCAATCCAACTTTGGATGAATACTGTATGTAGATGCATCCAGAGAGGTAGTTAGTTATGTTAGTCTGAAGTCAAGCAGAAGGTAGGGTAGAGATGCACCTTTTTATTCAATTAATCTATAAAGTTAATTTCTCCTCTGTTTTGCTCCAGAATAGTGCTCATGGGATAACGGTATGCATTGACACTATAAGTTTGCCTGCATAATTTTGCTCTGCAGTAAATGGGACACCTCGTAACTTTGCCTGCAGTAAAACAAAGGGGCAAGTCAGTCTAGTTTTGTTTTCACTTACTGGATGCATCTACATGTGACCATATGGTGCCATTGTTACTGCACTGCCATTTAGGATTTCCTTTTATAAGTCCTAAATGACAGCACAGTAACAGCCCGTACTGCAGTATGCCAGCGGCGCATGGTTTTTTTTCACCACTACAACTAGGTAGTGCATCGCTATGGTGATGTAGCCACAGTGTCACAATTTGTGACCACTGATGCCATAGTGATGTAGTGTCTTGCTACAGTGACATAGTGCCTTGTGTAGATGCACCCACTGTGAGGTAAAAGCACGTATATAGCACTTACCATAGAAAAGCTGATGTATGGTAAAGCTTTGCTCTCTTTTTACCCTGAGATGATTTGCTTATACATCTATGTCATTTGTGAATTAAAATAAACAGTAGAAAGGTACTCTTAAACTTAGCATAGGAATGCTTATACATAGATTTAATTCGGACTAGCTATTGCACTTAAAATTCACACCCTGCTTTAAGCAAACTTGATTTTTAAACATAAGCAAAATCATGGGCAACTGGTTGCACCTTAGTCAGGGGGGGCATGTGTCATCCCCCCCAGTGACCAGTCAGCAACTGGGGGAGTCAGGGGTTCCCCCATGGCCAATCTCACCGACCAGGGGGATCCCCCCACGGTCAGTTGCACTGGAAGTGGCCACAGTGCATGGCACTCCTGGAAGTGGCTGCAGCCCTTCAACCAGTGCCCCTACTCCCTGGCCAGCGCTGACAGCCGGGGGGGGGGCACCAGTGCTCCCACTTGCCCCTCCACCCATCACCTAAGTGGGGATCATGCCTTGTCAGGGGGTACGCCCCCTACATGTCACCACTGAGCAAAACTTTGCTATTGATTTTTTTTTTCTTTAGCATCTGTAATTAATGTCAGTAAGAGTAGTGGGTGTTTCATGCCCCTGAGAATCAGGATCTGCATTTCTCAAAATAAGTACTCAAAATAGTGAATCCATTTAAAAAAAAAAACAAAAAACAACCCCCCCACCAACAAAACCTAACATTAACTTCCAAGCAAATCACACAGCTTTCATTGAGAACTGTCCCAGAGATGTGGAACCTGGAATGCCAAGATTTTTCCTTGAAGTTGTATGAGGAATCTGACCTACTAAAAATGAGGAAGTAATAAATAAAGTGATACTTCTAGTGCAGAAGTCTTGTTCATAGTCCTTCTAATTGACTGATACAAGTGTTTTTCTAACTCAGATGGGTGGTTCGGTTTTACTTTTCTCCAGGTTACTTGGCATTCTGAACTTTAACTGCTTCACTACAGTTAATTAGTTGTGGGTCTGTGTCACTCACTGCTGGATATTGACTCCACTATTTATTTACATGGATTAACCTACCTTAGCTTGTAGTTTGCATCATATTAGTAAATCAAATGTCTCTATCTCCTTGGTTTTCCAGAGCCGTGATGAAAGAACCAGTATTCAATGATGACTTGCCAAGCCGTATCCTGTGCGGCAGTGTGATGGTGAAGCCTATTGTGAAGGAGTTTACTGAAACCTCTGCCATCTTTGAAGATGGAACTGTAATGGAGAATGTTGATGTTGTCATCTTTGCAACAGGATACAGTTTCTCTTTCCCCTTCCTTGAGGAGTCTGTCATTAAAGTTGAAAACAATCAAGCCCCTCTGTATAAACATGTCTTCCCTCCTCAACTGGGAAAGCCAACACTGGCTGTCATCAGGCTTATACAACCTCTTGGGCCTATCATGCCAACAGCAGAACTGCAAGCTCGCTGGGCCACAAGAGTCTTCAAGGGTAAGTGGATGGATATGATGTGATCTATATAGAGTAATAAAAAGGGGGAAAACGTAAACTAGCTTGATCCAATTTAGCCTTTAGGGGTGAAAACTGCCATGGTGATCAATAGGTCTTTACACCAGGTTAAGTATGGCATATAGTCTCTGCTGCAATGAATTTGCAGGCCTAACTCAGATGAAACTGATAATTAAGAAAACAAAATGGGGAGAGATGCCAATGCAGTTCTAAAAGATAATGATTTCACATTTGACTTCTCAGGGGATTGAATCCTTATATTTCTCAGAAGAAGGTACAGGCCTCCTCAGATTTTGGGGTCAGGGGAGGAGGATAGCTGAACTAGAGGAACAATTCATTACACAATGAGATGAATCCTACACCCCTTGGACTCTTCTTAAATCAAAACTAGATTTTTTTTCCCCTAAAATCAGTGTTCCAGTTCAATTACAAATCATGTAATTGGCTTGGTGCAGGAAACCATTGGGTGAAATTGCCCTGTATTATGCAGAGATTCAGACTTCAACAAAAAACATTTTCTGGACTTTGTGTATACAAATCTGTAGTATAGCTTTCTGCCTGAGTTCTAAAGAAAGGAATGTTGAAGCTAATTATTTTATCCTGATGTGTCATAGCAGCCAATACATTGTTTATATCTATATCTCTAGATATAGAGATAGATGTATCACACACAGAGGACAGAAAATGTCAAGCAAATATGTCTCTGAATAAAACATGAGTGGAAGGCAGAAGAGATCAAGACCTGTGAAGTACTGTTTGGTCAGAGTTGGGTTGCTAGCTACTGTCACAGAAAGAGCTGATTAACCAGGGATCATAGGTTTCTCTAATTAAAAAAATCCAAAAAACCCAAATCTATATTTTTCCATTATTAAAATGAAACACCACTATATAGGTATGTGTATATGTATATGTGTGTGTATATATATATGTATATGTATGTAGGTAGGTAGGTATCAGTTGAACACAGTGTTTCATTGATATATTTACAGTTTGAAAGCCTACCAATGCCTCAATCATTATACTAAAATTCTAAATTACTGTATATTTTGTATTTGATTTTGGCTTTTTTATCATAGAAAATCAGATCTCCCCTCCGCACTTTGCTCACCAGGATGCAGGTCCAGCTGCAGCTATCCCCCCGCTACTTTGTGGTGCTAAGCAGCCCTAATATGCTAGTGCCCCCACCCACCTCAGCCCCAACCCTCCCAGTATGTGGGGCAGGGTGGGGTGTGTGGGGCAGGAAGGGTGCCTAGCCATAGGCAAGACATTAGGGGAATGTGGGGTGCACATGCCCACAGTGGGGCATGGAGCCACAGCCTAGCCAGAACAGTAAAGGCAGGAGACACTTCTGTGGCCCAGCAGGCCAGACCTGGTGCAGGGTGGGAAGACTCCTTGCTGCTGCAGCTGCCACCTTCACTGGGCCCCCATGCCAGCCATGCCACCAGCGGTGCAAGAAATAATGGACTGAGGAGGGGTGCTGCCTTCACCTTCTCCCACCATCAGCTGCTTGTGCATCAGGCTGTGGTTCTACCCTGCCACCATGGCCTGGCTGGCACTCCCATGAGGCTGCCCGTGCTGCCCTCCATCCCACCTCCCCTCCAGGGTAGAGCCACAGCCTGAGGAAAGCAGTGGCCAGGCCGTGGTGGTGAGGTAGAGCCAAGGCCTAATGTGTGAGTAGCTGGTGATGGGAGGAGGTGAAGGCAGCATGACCCCTCTCCCAGCTCCTCATGCTGCTGGTGACATAGCTGGCGAAGGGACCTAGCAGCAGGAGCAGGAGCGATGAGTCTCACCACCCCACTCCACACTCCCACACCAGGTCCCACTCGCTGGACAGCAGTGGCAGCTCCTGCCTGTGCTGATCCAGCCTGGCTGCAGCCCCATGCCTGCTGTGAACACAAAAATCTGGGGGTCACTTGTCCCCTTATGCCCCCCTGACACAACACCTATACCCCGCCTCCCATAGACTTACCTGCAGGGAGCTGCAGGAGACACCCCACTGCATGGCTCCACCCCACTGCATGGCTACCATGTGTATGCATGCACACGCACATGCACATGGTTCCCCCTGCCTGTGATCACCCTCCTCCCGCACCCCCAGCCCCAGCAACCCATTGCAGGCTGGAACCCTGCCAGCCTACAAGGAAAACCCACAATTTCCCCTGCTTTTCTCCTTTAAAGGAGAAAAATCACAGTTTTCTGTGGCAAACAGAAAACCCAGATCTCTGCTGATAACATACCTACTTGGGAAGGGAACAAGACTGTAGTTGTTGAGAGTGTCCAATATGTTTATTGTGAATGTTGTAGTTTGATGTTTATTTCTGTAGTTTGACCACAGTCTGACCAGACCCAGGCTGATAGCTAATGCACTTACCTCCAAAAGCAGGTACTTCTCTAGGCAGAAGTGTTATCTAGCATAGAACTGTGAGCCAGGACTCCTGAGCTCTATTACCAGCTCTGCCACTAAATCTGTAATGGCATGAGCTTAGCTGAATCCCTTAAACTCAATGAGACCACTTACTGATGAACAAGAGTTTATATAATGTACAAACATTTTCTTCTCTTGAAAGAAATTTCAAGATTTAATGACCCTTTGGGGCCAATATTTACCTTAAGGGACAATAGATCTTGAAGAGACCCAAAAAAACAGTATGCATATTTTTATATGCTTTGACAGCTGAAATTCCAGCCTGCCTTGTTTTAAAACAAATTTCATAAGCTTTCTATAAAAAGCCTCACAAGTACTTATGATGATGCAGAAATGAAAATTATTAGCAGTCTATTTCACTTACCCTTTATAAAAATATTCTAAAAGACAAATGAAGTTACAAACAGAAAGGGCTTTTCTTTGCTTCCTGAGAAATGAATGATGGAATGAACTGAATTGCATTCATCTCTGAGGAGGTCAACTATAGGCACTGACTTGTTACACAATTAATTTCAGACAACCCTAGCTAGAATTAGCTTCTTGCATTTAACAGTATCTCTGTGTCAAAAAGCAGTGTTTGTGAAAGAATCTAATGACCCCAGGATGTTTTTTCCCCTTCTTTCATAAGAGTAGAATAAGTGAATTTATCAATACCATAATACCCAAAAGAAAGCCAGGGTGTTGCAATGGAAAATACCATCCCTTTACCATACATATCATGGCAAAGTGACACTACTTTTTAAAGATCTATAGTAAACAGTGGGAAGTGTTTACTTGTTCTAAAACTCAATCTGAACTTTGGGGCTTTTCTTACTAGTAATTTTATTTTGCTACATTTAATTTCCAGGGCTGAGTGTACTGCCATCAGAGAACACCATGATGACTGACACTCTCAAGAGGAGAGAAAAAAGGATTCAGTGGTATGAGAGTTCCTGTTATTGATATTGCTGTTCTCCAGTCCAACCTAGAGGCAATTTGTATGCATAGAAGAACATGCATCTTTTTTCTTTTATGCTCCCCCTCAGAGCAAACAGTTCAAAGTCTCTGATAGTTTTGACTGGTATACATGGGCTTAAAATATACTCCAGCTTCTAATAGGTCACAAGTAGGCACACATTCCCAGTGCCTTGTGCATTTGGGATACCTCCATATCTTTTATGCTTGCCAGAACTTCAGAATGTGTTGCCCCGGGCTGAATATTAGGGCTGTGTGAAGCTTTGGGTGCTGATTTGCTTTGGAGGAGATTCAGCCTGATTCGGTGGCCAAATCTCCCAATCCAAATCAAATCGGGGACCAATTAAAAGGTCTAAATTGATTCAAAGCTCTCTAAGCTTGACCAGGAATTTGCCCGGGAACTGGCTGAGGCTGCATGCTCCAGGACCATGGTTGTTATGGATGACTTTAATTACCCGGACATCTTGTGGGAGGATCACTCAGCAAAATCTGAGCAGTCGCAAAGCTTCCTCTCGTGTGTAGATGACCTCTACCTGACTCAAGAAGTCTATGGGCCAATGAGAGGCAATGCGTTGCTCGACCTGGTACTGGCTACTGGGGATGACCTAGTCGGCGACCTAGTGATCGATGGGAAGCTGGATGACAGCAACCACGAGCTGATCACCTTCATCATCCGCTGAAAAGCTGGCAATTCAGTCAGCAACATGGAAGTCCCTGACTTTAGGAAAGCCGACTTTGACAAGCTCAGGAGGCTTGTCAGTGAGGCCCTAAGGGACCATGACCACGGGGAGAGGGGAGTTCAAGAAGAGTGGTTGCTCCTC
>JAGPOW010001543.1:51444965-51463952 GCA_030014935.1 Caiman crocodilus
CTTCCTGTTGTCCTTGATCCTAGTCGCCAGGCCAAGCTCCACTCCCGCCTTGGCCTTCCTAACAGCCTTCCTACACGCCCGAGCACAAGAAGAGTACTCCTCTTTGGAGGCTGCTCGCTCCATCCAAAGATAGTATGCCTCCCTTTTTGCCCTCAGGCCCCCCCGAATATCCCTATTGAGCCACGGGGGCTTCCGGGCACCTTTGCCCCTCTTGTATCGGGTAGGAACGGTCACCCCTTGTGCACGGAGGATATACTATATATCTATACTATATAATATTCTCTGGAACAGAGTTGTCCATGTGATTTGGCCTTCTTTTCTTGTATATATAGTATTGTTGATGCTGACAACATTCTGGATTTCCATTGTAGTTCTCTACATACTAACTCTTTGATTGTGTGTGAAAAGGGCATATTGGGGTCAAGTTACATTAATCATTTAATAATCATGATCTGTGAAGCACTTTTCTTTTCTCTCTAAGGTTTGGTACCAGCCGGAGCCAGACTCTGCAAACAAATCATATCGAGTATCTGGATGAGCTTGCAGAAGGCTCCGGTGCAAAACCGAAAATCTTTTCGCTACTTCTGACAGACACCAGGCTGGCCTTGTTAATTTTCTTTGCCCTTGTAGTCCATTCCAATTCCACTTGACTGGCCCAGGGAGGTGGGATGGAGCCAGAAATGCAATCCTGACTCTCAAGGAGAGGATTATCAAACCCACAAAAACTCAAATTGTGCACAGTTCCTCAAATAATTTCTCAGTCTCCTATTTGTTCATGATGCTTGGTCTTCTTGCTGTGTTGAGTGCTGTTTTCTTTGGCTTCCAGCAATCCTAATATCTTTATACATGTAGGTTCTCACAGATGTAACATACTGCTCTTTCCTATACAGAATTCTTGCCCTTCAAAAATAACAGCTTCTTTGCCATGTAGCACCCTATGGGGCTTATTTTGAGAGGTACTGAACACTTCCAGCTTCTGAATGGCTCCAGCGAATATTGTGGGAATATTGCTATTGGGATTCATCATTGCCATTTTAGTTCAGATTAGGTGATTGAACCTCTTCAGTGAAGCTCTGAGTTGAGATTTTTCAAAACAGACTGAGGAAGTTAGCTAAGCCACTCCCATTTAAATTGGGGAAATCCTTTTGTCAGCCTAACCTTATTCTGTAGGTTTGAGTTTTATTACAAAGCGTATAACTACTCAGTGCACAAGTAGTACCACTTTAATGATGCTACTATAATTATATCAGTAGATGATGTATTTTTACTAGCACAAAGGTGACTTGTACCAGGACAGTTTATGTCCTTAAGAGAAAGAACACTATATCAGTATAAGCACTTAAGTACTGATATAGCGGCATACACACCAGCTCTTGTGCTAGTATGCAATAACTCTTTCCATTTAAAAAAAAAAAGGCACTCCTCTGACCAGCATAGTTAAACTAGTGCAAAACAATGTGTCTGTGGACTAGTCTGTAGTGTAATACTATTTTCATTTCCCAAAATATCTATTTCTTATTTAAGGTAAAATTTGGAATGAAAATAGGCCAAACAGTTTCTCATAACCAAACAATTATAATACAAAGCCCTTACTCTCTGAATTGTGGTATGCTCTTCACCACAACCAGAAAAAAATTTGTATCTCTACATTTATCTTATAATCTAGAGTTAAACCAGAAATGGAACCTTACTGAGCTCCAGTAAAAAAGAAAAAGAGGCGTAACAGGGCATCTGAATAGACTGGGCAGTGGTGACCCTGGCTATTATTTTTGCCCTCTTCCCTTCCTCTTCCTGGCCTACAGGAGGTGATAAACAACCCTGCAGAGTCCTGCATTTGTGAGCCTAGATGGAAAACCCTAGAGACCTCAGGGGCAGCAGAAAGAGGAAGCAAGTACACAACCCATGTTGGCTATGTGCCAGACAGCTGTGCTGTAGCACCCCACTGGCTTCTAGCCTGAGTCACTGCAGGGATGTGGCTGCATTTCCGGAAGCAAAAGTGAATTTCTGTCTAGTTGCTTCTCAGTGTAATCTGTGCAGCTTAAACTAACATGCAAAACCTGAATTGATTCTGCATTGGGCTTTTTGACTGTCTGTACTTAGCCCTGCAGTCAAAGGTGCCTAGTGAAAAAGACAGGGTAGGACTTTTTAAAGCATTCCACTTTATTTTCTTCTTTGCCCTGTAGCTATTAGTAAAATTTTCTTTCCTTTTTCAAAATGACTTCTCAGAACTTTGAAATCATAGGATAGAGATCTAGGTAAGACTGAAGCCCAAAACGCAGTCAACTCTTATTAGCTTGATTTGTCCTAAATACTTTCTTGAGCAACATGCTGTGCAGCTCTTCAACACTTGGACAAGACCTTTGCAGGGGGAATGACAAAGTAGTATGTCAGCCAAATGCATGGCAAGGATGTCTGTATCAGACTACAAGACTAAAATTCCTGTGAACTGTCCTAACCTCTTTAAAGTTGACAGCTACCTGGGCTGCTGATTAACTTGCCTTTTATTTACTAATTAAAGGATACAATAAAAAATCAGCAAGATAAAAACAAGCATCTCAGCTAGTATAAATCACTATAGCAAAATTGCATTGAAGTTCAGGCTGATTTACTTCAATAAGGACTCTGGTTCAAAGACTACAGTAAAAGCTATATTTTTATGAGTGTTGTAGTAGTGATGTTCTAGTCAAGGTTGAGACGGGAGGTTTATTTCAGAACAAATTTATGTCTACAGTTGCTCATAAAGTGACAAAATTCCTTTCACCTTGAAATGTTGTTGTGTTAATTCAGTTTAAAAACCTTTTTGCAAAGGTGAGTTTGTGGCAGTCTGAGGATGTTTTGAAAGACAAGAATGTAAAACATGGGCCCGAATGAGTCCAAGATACTCAAGAAGTTGAAATGCTTTGTTTTTGAAGTGAAAACAAAGAGTGGTTAAACATTACTGAAAAGTGCACTTGATTTAAACAAGCTCATTTTAAAATTGGTATCTGCACCTTATGATGTAAGTATATTTTATCACTTTTTTGCTGCTGAAAGCTCTGACTTCTTTTCAATACCATGACTATTGCCAAAGAACACTGATTTCAAAGCATTTGCTATTTATGATTATTTGCTTACAGCTACTATCTTCAATAAAATGCTCACTGGCTTTGATAACTGCTGCCATTTATGCCACTTTTATCATATCTGAAAGGAGGGACACAGAGAGAATACTGGTTATGTTCAGAAGATGGAGGAGAAAAAAGTGTTAAAGACCTTCCTAAGTGCTACATATACATATGCATATGGAGCTAGCAAAGTTATACATAGATTCTCTTTCAAATCTTTTACAAGAAACAAACCAAAGCACAAACAAACCTTCCCCCAACCTTTTGCAAATCACTGTCTTGGACAAGGAATGGGTAATGCATTTGTTAGTTTCATCCTTTTTTGCTTTCATAATTTAAAGAGCTTCAACGTGATTTTTTTATTCTACATTCTTTTGTGATTTTAAAACTTTCAAAGCTAAGAAAGTAAGAAGAGTGTCTATAGCAACACTGCCCTTGTCCATGCAGCAGTTTATACCAAATGAAGGTGCGAATTTAAACCAAGTTAGTGAAAATGATGCAAGTTTCTGTTCAGAAGTTTTTACTTGTTTTAAGTTTAGCTTATTCTTTATTTAGTTTAAATGGCTTAGGAAGATGTTTAAATGAACCTAAGTCAGACAGCTAACTGAAACAAGGTGTTTGTACTGGCTTAGCTAAACCGGTTTTGATTAAACCAATGCAAATTTGTACTTTAACTCTGCTTTAACTCTGATACTTGTACATTTGCAGTAAAATAAGGGGGTTAACTATAAGTTCCCCTGATACCAAGCAATTATCTTTAGAAATAAGCACAGCTCTTCCGAGGGTGTGGAAGTGAAAACCCTATTCTCTCTTCAAGGTAACTAAATGTTGGAAAACCATCTCTTCTGTAATGAATATTAACTAATACCAGTGCTGTGATTTTTGCCTGATGCATTGTGAGTAATTAGGTTCTGGAGGATGTGTTGATTAAATAAAGCAATAAAATGCATTCCTGAGACTACTTAGCATGTATCTTCCTTCTTTATTACAAAGTTTGCAGGAAATATTTGGCATGACATTTGGGACATGTTCAAAAAGGCATGAAACATCTTTAACAAAACATAAATTATTTCTGCCTTTCTTCCAAAAGGTGTCTATGCAATATTTGAATAGTTTATACATAAAAGTAATAGGAGTAGCGATTTTTTTTTTAGGGCTACCTCTTTCGGATAGCTAAGTTTTGCTGAGTAGGAGGAGGTGAGAGAGTGTCCTTGAGTGACATTGTTGATGTGATGCATGTCACAACCAAAAGATCTTTTCCTACCACTTACTTCACATTTTTTCTCTCCTTTTCTCAGTTTTACTATCTGTTCTGAGCAAGTAACTTCCTTAGACAGTAATCTCCCTCTTTTCTTCCTTTTCCTTTTCTTCCTATGAAGTACATTCTTTCTTACCTCACTTACTAGCTCCAGGATTTTCTCTCTCTTTCTCTCTCTCTCTCTCTCTTCTTTTTTCCCCTGCAATAGAGTGAAACCCACATTCAAAAGCCATAAGTCAGACTCCAAAACATCACGAGACAAGTTTTTAAAAAATGAGATTTGCTAATGTAATAAATTGGAGGAATGTACCTGCCTTCTGCTTTTGACACTGCAGACAAGTAGCTTCCTTCCAAAGTGGGTGAGGACTTACGGGTAAGGCATCATCTGCCTCAAATGCCCTTGCCAGTGCATATGTAGTACCCACTGGCTGCTCAGAAGAGGGTTGTCCTTTCCCCCTTCATTCCCTCCAAAGATGGAACTGGCCATTCTATTCCTGCCTGAAACACCTCAGTTTCTCCTCTTCTTCACAAGACCTTATTCCCTTTAAAGTGCTTACAGACATTTAGTGGAGGCACTCTAACTTATGGTGCTTTACAGAAAACACCATGAGTTAGGACCATCCCCTGCCCCCGACCCAACAGACAGCCATTCACCTGTTGGGTCAGGGGAGCTCATGTCTGCCTGAACCAGCCCTGACCAGCAGGTGAGGGCACTCCAGCAGCCTACCAGGAGGCTGCCGAACCCCCTTCTCCCCAGTCCTGTCCCTACCCCTCCCCAGCTCTGGCCATAGCAAGCCAGCAGCTACATGCTGTCCGTGTCAAGAGGCTTGGACAAGGATAGGGAAGAGGAGCAGCACCCCCTGCCTCACAGCCTCCTCCCAGCTACCCCAGCTGGGAAGTTTGAGAGAGCCAGATAAGGCCCATGAGGCCTTGAGCCTCTTGGCACAGCAGCACATAGCTGCCAGCTCAGCTTTACTGTGGTGGGAGCTGGGGGGATGGGTAATGGAAGGCAGCCCCCTTGCCTCACAGACCTGACCTGGCTGCCCCCAATACCCTAGCTGGAGTAGCTGTATGTGTCATTGCCATTTTACTGAGCATTCTCCTTTATTTTCCTCCCTTTTTTTCATTTTGATTTTCCATCATTTAATCACCTCCTGCTGCTACCTCCCTCTCTTCCTTTCCTCCCTCCCCTTCCCCCAACTTGGCATAAATGGTACAGACAGAAGTGCAGCTCCTGGCTGTAACCGGCAGCACTTTGCAAGTAGCATTCTGGGTTACAACCAGCCCCCAAACCAAACAGAAGTTCACTGTTGGTTCCAGGGGGGGAGGGGAATCTAGCTGCTGGCTGGGAGTCTGCAGCCGGTTTCCCCTAACAATGGCCCCTCCTCTCTCCTAGCCTGTCCCTGTTTCAGAATGAGAGGGGGGAAGAAGAGAGGGAGCTCATTCTAGGGCTTCCCCAGCCAGCACTAGCGGGTGTGGTGGATGAATCGGAGCCCCCTCCCCACCTTGGGGAGGTGCTCCAACACGCATGCCTCACCATCCAGCAGGGCTGGAAAAAACCCAGACTGAACTTCATCTGCTCTTTTCCCTGTCCCTCCCCACACTCAGTTCTGAAAACAGTGACAGTCTGAGAGGCAGCATGAACAAAAGTTACAGAAGATGCTCTGTTTTGAATTCTCTTCATCTGACCCCTCATTCAATGAAGATTCAGATTTTCACCCAATTGGCCAGTTTTGAAGCTGTCTGCAGCCATGCAGTTAAGGTTGGTCACATCTGTAGACTGCTTTCTATGGCCAGATCAGGTGAAATTGTCATTTCTGTCTGTGCCCAAGGGAAAACATGAAGAGCTCTGCCCAAACATAAAATGGAACATCCCTTCCTTTTGCCTCATATGATAAGGGCAAAGAAGTGCAACTACTCTCCACTCCCTGCTTGAAGTTATGAGCAACAAGAGGGAAAGTGGGTGTGTTTTTCCCCCACCTTACACTGGCAAGGAAAACAGAGGAACAAAGGAGGCAAGGCATTGCCTATCTAAGAATGAGTTGTTTATAATCATTGCTTGTACACCCATGATCATTTTTTATTTGGATTTATATGTTGTTTGTACTCAAAGGCTCAGAGCACCTTAAAATAAATGACAAAAAACCCAAAGATAAGAAACACCAGTAAATTCCCCAAATGATATTCCAAAACTTGAAAACTCCACACTGCCCTACCTACTCACACTTCCCTGCCTATCACCCTGAAGAACACGCTCCCCAGCCATCCCAACCCCCACACATATTTAGGGATAAGAAACCTGTCATTCCCCCTCCCCTTCTCTCCCAACCCACCCACTCGCTGTTCCCCACACATACAAGAGAGACAAATGGGTTATCAACAATTTTCACAGCTTTGGGGGTATCTTTTTTTCCCCATCCACAGCTGATTTTAAAAAATGTTGTATGTTTAAACTGTGTGCCTCTGTCTGTTTGACCAATAAGCCTCATATTTATCTATCTCATGTACACCCTCCCCACCCCCAAGCAAATTAAAATTATTTGCAGCAGTGTCACAAGAGTACACTTCAAGCTTTAATCAAAGATTGCATGACATACTAGAACAGTTCCCTGGGTGGTATGAAAGAGAGCAGTAAATCACACAATGCAAGCCAGTTTTGCAAGATTTAACCATCCTCTGAAGGGAAAGGTTCTCTGAAATGCAGTCAGTCCTCAGTCACGATTATGGGCTCAAAGCACTCTTTCTACATGCCTGACATGCCTGGTTCCCACCCCCACAATAAGTATTGTTCCCTGTGGTGCAGAAAAAGTGCCTTCATCTAGGAAAGAAGAAAAAAAGTTTTTCTGATGGCCTATGTATAGCCTGTAAAAAGCACAAGGAATTCTGTTAGTCTCAGCCAAACTCATAGCAGAGTAATAGGAAAATAAATTATTTTGTTTTTCCCTCAGTTCCTATAGTGAAGAGAGCATACAGCCAACAACAAATCTAACCAATTATTTTAAATTAAAGTTCAGCTAGCAGCCCTGCCCTTCAGGTGCTCTCGTTCACGCTCTCTCTCTCTATTTGGGGTTTTTGACTTCCCTGGGTTTTCTGTTTTTCTCTCCTGTGTAACCGTGTGAAAGATTATCATATAAAACAGGGAGCAGTAAAGTCAGTTATCAATCATCCATGGAAGCAGTGCAGTTAGTTAAACTTTGTTGAGAAGTTTTGTATAAGTTTTTTGAAAATTATGCAGGACCTAGTTTACCTGCTTGCTTTTGTGTGAGCTACTTGGGGATATGAACAACTTACCATGACATGAAAGGGGCAGGGTTTTACAATGCATCAGCTGCTCCATGGTAAGTTCCAATATTCATGACCTTATCCCACAGCAACTAGAAGTTAAACCACAGCAACTTGGCCTCTAATGAAAAACAAGACTAGTAATTTGCCATCATTTAGCTGCCAGTAACCACAGAGTAAAAATATATGCATAGATAGTTACTACAACCATGCAGTGAAGTCCTGCCCCTTTTTACATGGTTGTTCTCATTTACGTACCTGAGGACTGAGGGAAATAATAGGTGGGTGTAAATCACAGATGGGTTGGTGGGAATGCACTGTCAAGGACAGTCAATGCCTGAATGGAGTTATTTCAAGATACAAAACCAAAAGCCATACACTAATTTTTAATGACTGACAGCCAAGGGAGGCAAAAGGTGAAAACAACATGACTAGTCTGATTTTTTTTTAAAAAAACACAAAGCCCTGCTGTATCAAGACAAAGTAGATGTTGAATGTGGAGGAAGAAATGAAATCCTGGATGTTTTGGACAGAAATGCCTTTAGTCTGGAAATGTGTGTAAGCTTTGTGTTTTTCTCTTCTGATCTAGGGACCCTAAACTACCACATGCTAGTTGACTAATTAAAATGATCATGTTTTGAAAAGCCTCTCCTGGTTCTCTGCAAAATAGCAGCTGTGTGCACAGCATCTTTGCAAAGGTACGTCTCAAACTGGGGGTCCAGTGGAGTGAGCCATGTTTAGAAACAGGTATACTGAGATTGCTGACCCAGTCTGGGAGCCACAAGACTCACTTTTGTATATAAAGAGAGAGAGAGATCTGTGGCCTAGCCCTAAAGAAGTGCAATCTCTGAAAGACTGTTTCGAGGGTGAAGGCACAGCGTGCTTTGTAGATTCATAGCCAAGAATAAAGTTAAGCTGTAAATTAGAAGAGCTCTAACCATGAGAGAAGTCAGGCTCTAGATCAGCCTCCTAGTAGGAGTACTGGGCCAAGAAATCCTGACAGGCTTTAAGTTGCATATTGGTCAGTATATGAAAGAGTAGATATAGTTGCTCAAACTACCAAGGCACTGGACTGAATGACCAGGAGGTTCCTTCCAATATTGTGTTTTTGTGGGACAACTTCATTTGTAGAAACAGCAATAGGTATCTTCTGTTTTTGTAGTTCTGCCTCACTGGAGGCAGCAACATTCAGCTGTTTGTCCAGGAAGCTAGGATACTATTCCTGGTTCTGTCTCTGAGCTTGTTGCCTGACCTTGGGCAAATCACCTCACGTCTTATGTCTCGGTTTCCATATGCGTAACATGGAAATGAGGTAGGGTAGCACTAAACAGCTATGGTGTCTTGCACCAGACTTGTGAGTTTGTGCCTGGCTCTAGACTGGCACTGAAGACTATTCTCAGTTTACTCAAAGGTAACTAAGCACAGGCTGGGAAGCCAAAGGTGGCCTGATGTGATGCTGGCAACATCCTTCCCACACATACCCTTGGCTACCAAAGCTGGTAGACCTTAACCCTGCTACCTGATGGGTGGGTGGAGGCATCTGGCTACTTCAGGTGATAGAGATTTGCTGCCCACAGTGAAGGCTGGATTGCAAGTTCCAGTCAGAGTTGGCAAAAGGTTGCCAACCCCTGCATAAACCATTGCTTTATTGGAGACTGTTGAATATCCATAGGGTATGGAATGTAGGACAGGAGAGGAATGGAGGCAAGTCATGTGGACTCACCAGCTATTGATCCCTGGAGTTGGGACAATGCACAAGATCTTGTCATATCAGGGCTACCTTAGTAGCCAGTAGACAGATTCCTCATTGTTCATTCTGGGAAACAGGATTCAATTACTTTTTGCCCAAATCAGATACTCTGCTTAGTCCTCTTCTCACCATTTAGGACAGCAGATTGTAGAAGTATGTCACAGTAATAGGTTCTATTGATGGAAGACAAGCAGAGGTCCAAAGAATTAAATGAAACCTTTCTCCTTGCTCTATCAAAAACACTTTAGTAAACCAACCATGCACGCCCCACTCCATAGATAACACACTAGCCATCCAATGGGAAGACAGCTAGCATGCAATGCCCACAATCAAGGAAATAAGTTGCAATGATGAAAAGTTAAGAATAGAAAGCTTGTCACCCAGAACAATGCTGTCCTTATTCAAAATTCTGAGATAATCTCATTTCAGTAGTGGAAATCTGAATCCCAGCCAAGGGTTAAATGTTTGCACTTACAAAGCACTGGAGTGCATAATTTACTCAGTTTGCATAGTTTTGCACTAATATAACTCCAGTGGCCTGGAATCCTTAGCTACTACAAAGCAACACAATTGTGTTAACTTCAGTGGAGTTAATGAATACCAGCTGAGGGGTTGGCCCACGGGCTTCTGTAAAATTACTGTTGATTTTGTTCTAGTGTGGAGAGAATTAGGCCCTTGATGTGTATGAAACCTCAAAGTGTTCCTCTGGGATGGCTTGGACTCTGTTCCCTGAAGACTGTGTGCACTAAAAAAAATTCCCCCAATAGAGACGACTATGGCAGAGCTGTTGTCTGAGGACTGACCTATAGTAAAAGCTGTCTGGAGCAGGGAGTTAAGCTCACCTGCCACTGTTCTGTGTCCTCGCTAATGGCTTGAAGATTTTCCCTTAGAACCAAAGGCAATTTTGTAGACAAATGACGTCTCTGCTGATAGTCTCTGGAGTCCTCGGGTTACTCGAGGTTTGTGGGTGGGTTCAACCAAAATGGTGAGGGGAAAGTTCTGCAAAGGAGGGGATGATCCACCCATTAATCAAATGCTTTGATCTATCTAATGGATTTGCTGTGAATGTGTTTTACCAGGACCACCTAGAGGATGGCAGAGCCAGTCTCTACCAACCTGTAATCACTAACACTTCCAAGGAGATGTTGTGTTTCAGTGACTTTTTTCCCAATGCTAGCCAACTACCTATACAACTCCAGAGTCCTGGATCATTTCAGACTAAGGTAAGCAGTTTGATCTACCAAAATACATCTTTCTCAGAATAAGATACTGCAAAGACAAAGCATAATTATGTATCTGTAACACACACATTTAAGTGCTGTATGAGAAAGTAAAACATTTCTTAAGACTTTAATTAACATTTTTGAAAACAAACCATCACTGGTGACAATACCATGTTTTGGCAAAAAAAAAAGATAACTTTGATGGCAAAATTTTCCCTTAGAAATTTTATAATTTCTGAAAAAAATCAGCCAGTTAAATTTTTTACCAGTTAAGTAAAGTACAAATAGCACTAAGTAATTAATAATAACAGGGTGAAGATATCTGTTTAATAAATTGTTCCTTCTACTAATTGAAGATTTTAGTGATTTAACTCAAGTGGTAGAGGTTCATGCATTTAGCAATACAGGTCACTGTGAATGCTAACAGTATTCACTAGCAGTCTGTGTCATCTGTTCACGCTAGTAATGCCTAACCCAACAATACAATAAAAGGATTCTAGTCTCAGTCTCTAAAAACAATATTGCCTGTGTTTCTTTCTTTACTATTGGTGTGCAATTATGACTCAGAATGGTTCTTATTTACTCAGCTTACTGTTCATGTTAGATACCCTGAGACATAAACACAGAAATGAGAAAGGCCTGCAAGCCCCAATAAAAAAGTTCTCTTGTCCAAGCCCCAGTAAAAAATTCTCTAGTATATTGAAATTCTGGTGACACAGATTGGCCAACTTGATAACAGATGCAGAAATCATAATTACTGCTTCCCTGAAATGAACAAACAGTTTAAGGAACCATATCTGTTTAACTCTTTGACCTAATTCTATTGTGATACCTACTCCTGAGGTCTCCAGTCCAATCACAAGGAGTTTCTTCCCCCGACATTCTTCTGTGTTCTTGTATTCCCTGCTGTGAACATATTTGCCTTTATACTTGTTCATACCTGCAAGGAAAGTGGAAATCTTATTTTACAAGCCAAATGAATGAGATATATTGCCTTCAGAGCATGACATTACCTTTTCATGAGAGATGATTTCCCTTAGAGTAAGAAAATCAGCCAGAATGGCAACTGGCAGATGTGTATGTGAATAGATGAAACTGCCCACGCTTGTCACTTTAGGTATTGGTCTGTGTGTGATGATTTGGTCCCATGTCAAACATTGGTGTCAAGTCTGGTGAATTCTGTAGCCACCATCGTTGAAGAACTGCTGTGGTACAATACTGATATCTCCTAAATATGCACTGACTACACGTTCCTAGGCTGTGAACTGGCAGTGAACTACTGACTTGCAAAACTAAACTCATTGCTTGTGACATACTGTTTGCTTGTGAAAAAACTGTTTCAAGGGTGAAGGCATAGCATGCTTTGTGGATTCATAACCAAGGGTGAAGGCATAGCATGCTTTGCCTTCCCTGCTTACTCAGGGAATAAGACTAAATTCTAATAGACCCTAACCTGAGAAATTGGGGGCCTAAGTTTTAGGCCCCTGTCACCCAGAGGGCTTTTAAACCTCCATATATCTGGCTTCTCAGTACAGTACTCCAGCCACTATGCCAAAGGTCAGGCATTTTGCAGACACTTCCCTGGTACTCTTCTTAAAACTGAGCCATTGGCCCTTGCATGTAGTGGTCACTGGAAAGTCTGGATGGAGAGCAGTGCTGTGGGGAAATTTCTGACCCATTGGGAACAAGGCTTCAGGGTACAATCCAGATTTCCCCTTGACCCTACCTCCCATCCAGGCCAGCAGCTACCTCACTGAGCCACATACCTTCTGGCTGGCTCTTTCTCCTGGACCCTCATGTCTCCTTCTCTTCTCTGCCCAAGGGGTTCAGCTTCAAAAAGGGCACCAGAGAGGAGCCTGATTCCTGTCTGACTGTGGAGAGATCACTGTGCTGAGAAGTCAGAGATGCAGGCTCAAACCTCCTCTAGGGGCATAAAACCCAGGTCTCTGGTGAATGTCCTAACCATTCAGCTCTTGGGGCTAAAACCTCTACTGCCTAACACCTGCAATAGTTTAGGGGCACCTACATTTTTGGGCATGAATGACTGGCACCTCCTGAGACTGGGGGGGCACCATTTGTAGGAGGCAGCATCGGTGGTGAGTGGGGACTGCCCGCGGACGTCAGCGATGGCATTAGCAGTGGAGGGGTGGCAAGTGGAGAGCAGGGACTACCTAAAGACAAAGGCAGCGAGCAGTGACTGCCCACAGACAATGGACGTGGCAGCAAGGGGGAAGTGGGCAGCAAGCAACAAGCAGGGACTGCCCACAGATGCCAGCGGTGGGGGGGGGGCAGGTGGCGAGTGGGGACCACCTGCAGAAGTCAGCAATGATGGCGGTGGTGTTCGATCTCAGGGGGTGCACATGCCCCCCGGGTCCCTCCTACAAGTCGCCTATGTTTTTGGGCCTTAGATGCCATGAATGCCCAGAGAGGGTGTGTATGTGTGGTGTGTATACATGTGGCCAGTGTGTACTACATATACTCAGTCTGCACATGTGGTGCTCTAGCCCATGTATGCATCAACACTGCCAGGAAAAAGAATTGCTACCTGTACATAAGAGCCAAAAATACTACTTGTCACCTCTAGTCTGCACATTTTGGGAACATCTTTCAAGATAAATTTCTCATAATTGTTTATTGCAATAGTCTTGTCCTGGAACAAAACTGTTTTACCAAAGAGCTGACCACATTTCAGCCACATGGCTGAGCACTCATTGAATTGGTGTTGATGGTGATGAGGCAAAATATTCCTGTCTCCAAAAAAAAAAAAATAAGAAAAAAATCATTGGGGAGTGCGATGAGGCTACCAACATGCTAATTAATGTCCCAAACATGGACTGATTCTTAGGTAACAAGTTGTCTGGTTAAGAGAGAGGGTTGCCATTCTCTCAAGGTAGCCCCATTTATCTCATGACCTGGAAAATACTGCAGTTGCTGAATTTGGGGGTTCACTAAGCTTCAATTTCACAGCTGAATGCTGTTTTCTGTACTTTGAAATCTCAAGAGGCAAAATTCCTTGATGTAACATCTGTATTGTACTGTAGCACTTCATAAGAATAGCAACCCATTATGGACCCAATCCAAACCTTGTGAAATTAATGGAAAGATTGTCTTTGACTTTGTACAAAAACAAACAGGATGTTACTCAAAATCAAACATATCTTTGGGCTTGTTTTAAAAAAATGTAAGTGAGACAGCTTTGGAGAATTCTCCAAGAAAATATGTTCATAGTTGAACAATGTAATTTATAATGGCATTTCAGATTCTATCTCACAATGGGGAGAAAAATTCTCTGCATTTTTAATGCAGGTGTGACCATATAATATATTGATATATATGGCTATCAAAGCAACCTATTTTTCTTGTTATGTTGTCCCCACCACCTGTTCATATTTATCTATTGCATCTTGTCATTGTCCTGGTTGGTGAGCATTCTAGATTAGGAAATATGTTGGTTTTATACAGCTTCTATCATTCTGGAGCCTCATTCCCAAAGTGGTGCTCTCTGAATTGCCATTATGCAACTAATAATAGTAACTGTAGAACACACAGTCCCATGGAAGGAATCTCAAAACAATGCAATAGAAAATGAAAATGCTTTATGAAGGAAAGTGAGTCAGTGGGCTAAATTTTCCAGCCAGCCCACAGGGATCTTCTGTTTTCCATGTGCAAATTATGGATGGATGTGTGTTTGTGCACTGAGTCTCATCTGTATTAATGACAGAAGCAACAGAAACAAGACTCCACTTACTTGCAGAAATTCAGCACCAGTAGGGTTTCTTTGATATGTGGAACTGCTGTTATTCATGCACACAAGTAGTACTGCTTGTATCCTGTGGGGCAAAGAAACGCTGGCGGAATGGGGCTGCCTATAGAGTGGAATTGTTGAAACAAAAAAACTTTACTTACAAGCTGTATACACGAGGTAGACAGTGTAGGCACAATCCGTAGACAGACAGAACAAAACTGTAGACAGGCACACCAATGCTCACACACTCACGTGGGGATGGGATAACATCGTGGCGACCACAATGGGGAGTCATTGGTGGGTGATCAGGCCTCCTCCGTGGCTCTGCAATACATGTGGGGATCTCACCCTATGCACATCTGAGCACTTCTCCAACTTGGGTGGATATCACCCAAGCCTTTTATACAGCCAGCAAGCCAATTGCTGACTGCCACTTGTGCATAATTTACACCAAGCCAATCATGAGTATGCACTCGATGGTGCAGCTGCAAACTTTTGGTGGGCTCTGATCTTGCACCAAGGACTTTTCCTGCCTTACAGGGAAAATCCCTGCACCAGGGACTTGCAATGTGCACAAGGTACCTCTTAACCGTTCAGCTCTGAAATATCCAAATCTAAGATGACTTTGGATTTAAGATGACTTCCCAATAATTAGATTCTATATTTGGGAAAAAAATTATAATTTTATTAATTTTCAATGTATAGAATTTCATTATTGGAGCATTGTCTTAAATTCATCCCCCTACCACTACAATGGGTCAAGCAGTGGTGGGGCAGTGGAGAAGTCCAGTTCCTGACACTGGCCTGTGCCCCCTGTCACCAGTACTCCCCACAACTTACCTCACCTGCTGCCTGCTCCCACCATGCCTGTGTATCCTGGAACCTGCCCACTGATACTTTTTCCTCCCATGCCTGCACCCCTTGTAGATTCATAGATTGTTAGGGGCTGGAAGGGACCTCGCAAGATCATGGGGTCCAGCCTTCCTGCACTAGGCAGGAAAGATAACTGGGGTCAGATGACCCCAGTGAGGTGACTATCCAGTCTCCTCTTGAAGATTTCCAGGGTATGTGATTGCACCACCATTGGAGGGAGTTTATTCCACAGTATGGACACCCTGACTGTAAAGTTTTTCCAAGTGTTAAGCCTGAAATGGTCTTCTAGGAGTTTGTGGCCATTACTCCTGGTTTTCCCCAAGCGTGCCCGGATGAACAGTTGATCACTGAGTGCTTGATATATTCCCCTGATGTAACGGTAAGCTGCTAGGAAGTCCCCTCTCGGCCTTCTCTTTTTTAGGCTGAAGAGACCCAAGTCCCTCAGTTTTTCCTCATATGGCTTGCCTTTCAAGTCTCTGATTATATGGGTGGCTCTTCTCTGGACTCTCTCAAGCTTTTCCACGTCCTTGTTGAAATGTGGCGCCCAGAACTGGACATGGTGCTCCAGCTGCAGTCTCACCAATGCTGAGTAAAGCAGAAATATCATTTACTTGGTTTTGCTTCATAGATTTATAGATCGATAGATTGTTAGGGGCTGGATGGGACCTTGCAAATCATTGGGTCCAGCCCTCCCACTCTGAACAGGAAGACAACTGGGGTTAGCTGAACCCAGCGAGGTGACTGTATAGTAAAGCTATACAAAATTTCACCAGATGTTTTGTTTCAATGCTATTTCGACTCATTTTGAGCTTGAAACAGCCAAATCAAAATGAAACAAAGGGCTTCAAAACAGCCATATTGAAACAAAATGAAGGCAGTCAAAATGTTTTGAAATGTTTTGAGTTTCAGAACTCAAGAAGGGAAACAGAAAGTTAGGAGAGAGAAGGGGAAGAGAGGGGGAAGGACTGCTCTCATATTGACTGTGTAGCTCACCAGTGACTGTGGTCCTTCCCTGAGGTCCCTTCAAATCCCAGTGCTCTGGTGGAGGGATGGAAAACAGCATAAAAGACAGCATTGTTTGAACTGCCCTGCTTTCTGTCATCTATGTCACACGTTTTGCTTGTCAGCAGCCTGAAGTGCAGTTTCCCAGAAATCCCTCCATCTACATCCTTGAAACTTGGCGGGCTTCGTGGCCTCAGAAGGAGCTACCATTCCTGCAAGTTCCATCAAAATCAGGCAAAAACTGACAAAATTACAGGCAGTTTCATGGTTCTCCATTATAGCCTATGGGCAAAACATCGAAACAGCAAAACAGTTTTGATTAAACAAAACAGAGCAGTGGTTTTGAAATGAAACTTGAAACAAAACACAGTCCTGTCAAAACATTGAAATGGAATTTGAAACAAAATGGTGCTGTTTTGCACAGTCCTACTCTAGTCTCCTCTTGAAAAGCACCAGGGTAGGTGACAGCACCACCTCTGGAGGGAGTTTATTCCACAGTTCAGACACCCTGAATATGAAGTTTTTCCTGGTTTTAAGCCTGAAGCAGCCTTTCAGGAGTTTATATCCATTGGTCCTGGTCTTCCCCGAGGGTGCCCTAGTGAACAGTTGTTCACCAAGCTCTTGATGCACTCCTCTGATATAGCGGTATGCCGCTATCAAGTCCCCTCTCAACCTTCTCTTCTTTAGGCTAAAGAGGCCCAGATCCTTCAGCCTATCCTCATATGGCTTGCCTTGCAAGTCCCTGATCAAATGGGTGGCTCTTTTCTGGACCCTCTCAAGTTTTTCCACATCCTTATTGAAAGAGTTTTACATGAGATGCATCAGTTGATGCATGCCAGTGTATTGTTTGCTCTGCTGACCACCACCTTGCACTGATAGCTCGTGTTCATGCAGTGGTTGATCATTAACCTTAGATACCTTTCAGCCATGGTGCAACTCAAGCTGTCACCACTGAGCCTGCATGTATGTTGAGGGTTGTTTGCCACCAGATAGAGCACCTTACGCTTGGAAGTGTTAAACTTCATCTGGTTCTGGTCGGCCCAACTCTCAAGCCTGTCTAGGTCCACCTATATCTGCAACCTATCATCTGGCATGGCCACACTGCCCCATAACTTAGCATGGTCTACAAACTTGGCCAGCGAGCTTTTCACTCTCCCATCCAAATCATTGATAAAGATGTTGAAAAGCACTGGTTCAAGCACAGACTCTTGAGGGACACCACTGGCCACTTAGCATTTAGACGACACAGATCCGTTCATGAGAATTCTCTGGGCCCTACTGTATAGCCAGTTTCCCACCCACTGAACTGTTGAGCAGTTGAACCCACAATCTTCCAGTTTTCCCACAAGGATATCATGGGATACTAGATCAAAAGCCTCTTGGAAGTCTAGGTATATAATATCTAGCATGTCATTATAGACATGTCATCATGTGTCTATGTGGTGAGACACATGATCGTAGAAGATGAGATTGGTAAGATAAGACCTATCCACAACAAAGCCATGTTGGCTGTCATTCTGAATCTTACCTTCTGTGAGCATATCGCACATAGATTCTTTAATGAGCTTTTCCAGGATTTTCCCTGTGATGGACGTGAGGCTGATTGGCCTATAGTTGCCTAGGTCCTCCCTCTTCCCCTTCTTGAAGATGTGCACAATATTGGCCCTCTTCCAGTCATCAGGGATTTCCCTGGTGCACCATGAATTCTGAAAGAGCTTTGCCAGGGGTTCCGCAGTGACCTCAGCCAGCTGCATCAGCACTCTCAGGTGAAGTCCATCTGGTCCTGCTGACTTATAAATGTCTAGCTTTTCTAGTTGGTATTGTATCCACTCAGCATCCACAGTGGGGATACTGTCAGTCCCAGCATGTCCCGTATGAGCCTTATGTTGCTCGAAATTCCCCGTGGTCCAGTGAAATACCAAAGCAAAGTGGGCATTCAGGAGTTCAGTTTTTTTCTTGAATGTCAGTTACCAGCTGTCCCAAGGTGTTAAGCAGGGGTCTCACACTTCCATTTGTTTTCCTTCTACTGCCTACATATCTAAAGAAGGACTTCTGATTAGCCTTAACTCCCATAAATAACCTAAACTCCATCGCTGCCTTGACTTTTCTGATCATTTTTCTACAAGTGCTGGCCACTGTTGTATAGTCCTTCTTGAGGGCTATACAACAGTGCTCTATACAACAGTGACTATACAACTGCTGCTCACAAAAAGCTAGACCAGGCAGTGCAAGCAGCAACACCTTGCTGCTCCACCTCCCCAATGGACTGTGCCCTGTGCCTCTGCCTGCCTGCCTCTGCCTGTAGCAGCACTACTGACTGGGGGTAGGGGGATGCCAAAATACAAGTTCACCGAGAGTGTCACTTTCCCTAAGGCTGACTCTGGCCCTCGCCACTTGCCCTTTCCCCACCACTGCTGCTTACCCTCCAGCTTTGGCTCTGCTCCAACCTGGGACATGGAATACATAGTTGCTTCAGCCCCAGCCTAACCATTCTGCAGAGGTTGCAGTGGCGGTGGCTCCAGCCCGGGGGGGAGAGACAGTGGGAATGTCTGCAACTCCAACTCAGACTCTGAGCATGGAATCAGAGCCACAGCAGCCTCCTGTCCCGTTGCTTATACTCAAATCCAAGACATGGGGCTTTTTTTCCCCATGTTAAATGGGGGAAAACTTCATCTTGGATTCGAATAAATACAGTATTGTATAACATGCTCCCAAGCAATCACACTGGAAGCTTGGCTATGCGTGCAGAA
>JAGPOW010001543.1:51464052-51518083 GCA_030014935.1 Caiman crocodilus
GAACACATGACATATTCACAAGTAGAAGCTGAACTCTGATTTCTGTTGCAATAGAGAAAGAACAAAAGTATTTGATCAAAGTAAATTGGAAATGTTTTCAGGCTTCAAGTAGTTATTGTGTAACTTCAGGAGCGTTTGCTTCTTTAATTAAGGTTGTATGATTGAGAAAAAATTAGGAAGGGCCTAAGAATTTATTTTTTTAATGGAACTTAAGTTTTGAAGTCACTAAGATGCTTTTGAAAACATTACCCACTTCAGCATCATTGAATTCATTTAGGATTATTTTAGTCCCTCTTGGGGGCATCTACACATGCACTTTACTGTGGATTTGACTAATTAGCTCTGCAGTAAAGCATCACCATCTACTTGTGTTAGGGTGCAGTAAAGTAATTAAGTCCACCATAGGATAATGCTGTCCGGGACAAGTATTGTTCTATGACAGAGGAACTTATCCTGCCACAGTGCATATATAGACAGTGACCAGAACTGCCTGGGTCTTGAGGGTGCCACAGAGAGGGGGCTGCCTGCTGGCTAGTCCCACACTATAACACCTCATTCCCCAGCCAGCACCTCCACAGCACAATGAGCCTGGGTAGAGCAGTCCTGAGCAGGCTAACCCCCTAGGCCTCCCGTCAGCCAGGGCTGCTCCATCCCAGCTCAACATGCTACAGTCCTAGGCACACATGAAGACACTGTGCTTAGGAGCAACAAACTTCCAGCACAGTTCGTGCTGGATTTTTTCAAGTACACTAATTTCATGTGTAGATGTGCCACTTCTAACTTGGAATCTCTACATGTTACTTCCCACTAAAACTAAAAATGTAGAGCTGCTGGGGGGTTTCTCTATTTTCCTATGAAGGGGTTTCATAAATACATTATAATTGCCAACTGATACAGGTAACTGTGTAACATGAGTTTGTCTGAGATGGGTGGCAGCAGCTAATTTTAAGTGAAGAAAAACAGTCTCATAATTATATATGTTTTTTATTTGTAGATTACCATATATGTATAGCTATTTCACATCTCTCTTTTTAACTTAAAAACATTAATCTGTGATTGGCAGGGATTTTTATTTTCTTCCTTTTACTAGGATTTGGAGCAAGCCCAAGTCAGGCTCTACAGATGCATTATATTGGCTGCTGAACAAAACTGCATCATGTGTTGATGTAAAGCCCATTGTGCTGCTACTATTCGTGTTGGATCCAAAGCTGGCCGTGGAGGTTTTCTTTGACCTATGCACCTCTTGCCAGTACTACCTAGATCAGGAATATGAGGCTGAGCCAGAAATTCCATATGGCCTCTGTGTAACAGGTGCTGATACTCATGAGGCTTTATGTCATCAGTGATTCTGTCAACTGATTTTCAGCTTTGCACAGGTTTACAATCCTTGGCCTTCCTGCACCCCTTAGGGCCACCTTCCATCTTTCTAAGTATTCCCTCGGTTGTTGTTTTACTAGGTTTACCATAAGTCCAGGTTTTTCTGGATATGTAGGGGTTTTTTGGTCCTCTGTCCAAGTGGGTTTTTGAAATGCAAGTAAATGTTTGGGATTTTGCTCTGCCTCTGCTTTTTCCTGGCACTTCTGGCTTGCCCAAGGAAGGAGCTGCTTGGGTCTAGGGACAGCAGGGGAAGGTGACTGGAGGCCGGGGTTTCTCGTGCTCTGCGTGTGAGCCCCAGCAGCTGCAGGCAGGTGAGAGAAAGAGTGTGTGGGCAGGGGGCTGCAGGTTGAGAGTGAGAAGCACCAGCATGGTCTGGGGAGCAGGGTACAGTGGATCAGGAGTGAGGGGCAGCAGCAGGGCTGGGGAGGCTGTGGTTTGGGAATGAGGGGTAGGGGTAAGGCACAGACATATCACTGCCCCCTCCTCCCCCAGTCATATACCCTTTTCCCCTCTCCTCCCCTTCCCTGCCCTTCATCCCCACGGGTGTTCTCTTTTTTAAATCTGGAAATATGGTAATCCTAGTTTTACCAGGGTAGGGCTAGGTGATATTCCCAGATTTGCATTTGCTTAAAATCCTGGTGGGGTTGGGGTTTTTTTTCCTTTTGTCATTTGTCCTACGTTTTCAATATTTATAACCTGCCTTTCAAAACCACGTCAGTGCTTAACCTGATAGTAGCAATCCCTTACTGTTGTGCCATGCCTTTAAGGAAAGTACGCTAAATAACAGCTTATATTAAGCTCACTGCAGAAGCTTTAAAATCCATAACCTGGAAGTTACTGACTTATTAAGCAATACCAGTGAGGTATTGAGCTGCCTTTCTATGGCAGTCTGCCATAGAATCAGACTATTATTTATCTGAATTCAAGAGGGGGGCCATGGAATGCTAAAATACTGAATCCCGTATTGTATGAGCTTCTACATAAATCAGTGTGAAACATACCCCTGGCAAGGGCCTGTACAAAGCTCCTTGTAAAACTTAGTCCAGACTGATCTCTATTTTAAATCATGCATAATAAGGAAATTCATCCCACACAGGCCAAGGGAAAGGAACCTGATCTTCTGAGCAGGCTCATTGATTTTTAAGGGAAACTAGTTTTCAAATAGATGTGTTAAACTGTCACAGCTGGGATCAAACACATATTTAATGTATGCACTCAAATGAGGTTTATTAAAACAACCACAATAATTGGGCCCTTAATTAATTTCTTGTACTGAAGTAGGATAGATAGGCAGATACTGACTGCTATCCCTAAGGGTGTTGTTACACATTACCCTTAGGCCTTACTAAATCTGTGGAATGTTATCAGGTATTTAAGTTAGAACATGTTATAAGCAGTTGCTTGTTAAGTAAGGGTTTATACAGTCTCTAACCTCCACAGCTCGGCATGGCTGCTAGAGGGCTGGTAAGCAGAGACATGGCTAGGAGTCAGGACACCTGGGCTCTTTCTCTGTTCTGCAGGCAGGGGGGTGGGAGTTGTGGCCATGGGATTATGGAGCCAGGAGGTAAAGAAGCTTCCAGGGGCTGTGGAGCTGTGGCTTCCTGCCACGGGCTCCTTTTATTCCACTTCTGGGACGCCAGGTGGGGGAGAGGGCTGTGCTGCAAAGACACAGAGCTAAATGAAAGCCACAGAAAAGTTCAGTTAACTGCAGTTAGTCATGGTTAATAGAAATTTCAAGCTACCTAGCCCTGTTGCCCCCAAGCATCCTGAGAGCCACGGTGAGAGTCTGGAGGTGCAAGGAGCAGGGAAACCCCAGTGACTCTCCATTCTAGCTTCAGTATCTCCATGGCACAGCCCTCTTCCACCCTCAACTCCAGGACAGGAGCAGGGGAAGTATGAAAGGAAGCCATAGCTGCCTGACCATGGGAGACATGGAAGCCTTTGGGGGAAAAAGGACCAAGCAACATGGGAAACTTTCAATTAATCTCACTGGAGGAGTCCTGCTTACCCACAAACAGTAGCATCCCTGGGCAGTAGAGCTTCAAAGGGTGGGTGGATCATCCATAGAACTGTAGTGGTGGAGCCTGAGAGCAGTGTATCCTGCGATACTGAAGGACCCAAATTGCTTGCCTTATCTCCATTGGAGCTTAAAAAGGGGAGCATCTTGTTCCCTTTACTACAACATGACTTGGGTAGCACCACCCAGAGATAATCCTCACCCAGGAGTGTCATAACTTTGAGACACTCAGGTCACATCCACACAAGTAGGCATGTGCACTTGCACCAATTCAAATAGAAGTGACACAAGTTTGTGCTGGGGATTTTTGCCCCAGCACATGTGCCTGAAGATGCACTTTGGTGTGCAGCAAGTTGTGCCACTTGGGGCTCCTCCTGGATTTACAGCCAGGGAGTGCTGAAGGCTGGGGCTAGCACCTGTGCAGGCCCCAACAGTATAAAAAGCTGCCCTGGCAACCAGCTCAGGAGCTCTCAGGAGCTTCTTGCTTGCTCTCAGGAGCTTCTGAGACCCAACCAGTTGTCATATGGGGACACTGCTGCAGCAGCCCTGACCTAGAGTGGACCCTGCACCCCCTACCCAATGTAGCAGTCTGGCAGTGGGGGTTGCTGCCCTGATAGGGGTGAGTGAAATGGGGCCCTATTTGATTTGGATTCAGATTCGGTCTGAATCGGGGACAGTAATTTGACACAGCTTTAAATGTTCTGTCTACATACCTCAAGGCTCTTTTTACATACCTCTTGAATGCTGCGATGCTGAGATGGATAGAGCATCCCACAGGAGTGTGCCCCCTCCCCCCCACATGCTTGATGGTGAACCCAGAAGTAGACTGGAAGTGCTTCTGGTCCACTTCCAGGTCTGCCACAGAGTGTGCAAGGGCACCCCTCCCTTCCCACTCTCCCTTCCCCGCCCAGTTCAGTGATCAGTCATGGGGGGACACCAGGTGCCCCTCTGGCCCCAGGAGGCACCAGTCACTGAGCCGGGGGGTGGGGAGGTGCGGGAGGTCAAATGGCCAGGAGGTCAGCTACCTCATTTGCCCTTCAGCTGGGTACTCAGTGCCAGCCCTGGCGGGGATTCCTCTGCCTGGGTCCTGCCACTTGCCCACTAGCAGGGTCCCTTGTATTCCCTCTTTAAAAATGGCAAATTCGCTGATTAAAAAAATCCTAAATTCACTCTTAAAATACCCAAAAAGCTGTGTTCTTCCACAATTAAAACAAAACACGACTATATAGAGAGAGAATGAGAGAGAGAGATTGATCAGTTGGACAATGTTTTATTGATATAGTTACAATTCAAAGGCAGTTTGGAAACCTACCAGTGCCTCTATCATCATCAAAAAAAAAAATTCTAAATATCTGTGTGCTTTGGTGTTTGCTTTTGGGTTTTTTATCAAAGAAAAATCAAAGTTCCCTTTGACCCCTTCACTGACCAGAATGTGAGGACAGCTGCTATGCAGCCACAATTTCCAGCAAGTCCCATCCTGTCTGGCAGACGGACACACAGGGTATAACGTGGGGGGGATATGGGGTTTGCAGAAGAGGGATGGGAGGGTAGGTGTGGAGTTCTTGGGGGTGTTTGTGTGGGATGTGTAGAGGGGTTTGTGAGTGGGTGTAGGTATAGAGGTGATGTGAGGTTTGCGGGAGTATGGGTGGGGATGTTGGGGATGTGGGGGGTGGGGTTTGTGGGTGGGCTTGAAGAGGTGCTGCCATACATCTGCCCCCCTCATCTGCCTCCTGCCACGCTGGCAGCAGCAGCCAGCCAGCCCACTGGGGCCATGACCCAGCTGTAGGAACAGCCCCACAGTGGCATGGTGCTGCTTCACCCTGGACCTGACCTGGCCTGGCCCGCCCCAATAGCTGCATTTAGAATGGTCTAAGTGTAATGTGTATCCACACCCTAAATTAGGATGTAAATTCTGTGTGTTCTGGGCACATTTAACCTTCCATTGTAATTTAATAAAGCACTTTACAAAATAGAGGCTGTGGTCTTTTTTCGACACCAGATCACTTTTACAATACTATCCACTGGGAGTGAACAGTTTGTTTTTTCAGCTTAGATGAATTTCATTGAATTTGGTGTGGTGCTAGTTGGCACTTGAAGGTATAACTCAACAAACTAGATTTGCTAGTTTCATAAATGATAATGCCAACATTGGATAATTAAGGTACTCCTGTGTTTTGAGTCCAGGTGGTGCTAGCTTATGAATGTTAATGCTAGATTCCTTCCAGATCTACTTTTAATATTGGACAGCATCTTAAAATTATAAAAGACTTTGTCTGTCTGCCTATCAATAATACTTTATTCGCACTCTGATTGTCTGTCTCAGCAGCTAATCAAAATGCTCTACACAGTCAGAGACAGATGGCAGAGGCAGAGGGAGACAGCAGGGACTGGAGTGCCACCATAACAGAGGGGACGGAGCAGGGGGACAAGGCCAGCAGTGCTGGCCTCACCCCCCCCCGGTCTGCTTCTTGGAGCCAGGGGCTGGCAACCTCTCCCTCCCCCCGCCCCCCAAAAAACAGGCAGCAAGGAGGAGCAGGGGTTACCAGTGGCTGTGCCCTGCCAGAGCTGTTACTGCTGCTGCCACTGCAGTCACAGGCCCCAGCCTAAAGAGGAAGTGGGGAGACAGGGAGAGGCCCTGGCCCAAGTGGGAGGGGTGGATATGAGCCTCTGCACTTCACCCCCTCCCCTGTCATTTTTGCTGGGCAATTTGCTAGTTTTTTAATAAAGCTGTTTAGGATTTGTCTGTTTTGCAAGTGGAATAAGCAACGGAGCATACCATTTGCTAAGGCCATCCACACAGGGTGAAAGATACAAAGTAGCTAGTGCCTGTAAATATGTACCCTCCTGCTTTCTCCACACTAACTTCCCAGTCTAGATGAGCCCTTAATAAGTATTGAGCAATAAACAAGCTCAGTAATTCACCCAGAACCACATAGCTATATAAATTGAGAGTGTTATAGGTCAAGTTTAGCTATCAGAGGCCCTAGGTATGTTCTGAACCCAAGTAGTTCTCCAAAGAGTTAGGGCTTATCTTAATTCTTAGGAATGTGGTTCTTGGTGTTTCTAATGTTTAGTTTGGAAGAAACTATCCTAAGATATTGCAAACAAAAGTTGTTTTGTAAAATCTTCCTTAAGCCAATTCTTTTGGCTCAACAAAGGAGAAAACCAAACACAATTAATATCCAAAATACAGATGCTTAAGATTTAACAAGGGAATTATTTAGTTACTATTTTTAAAGAAGAGAAAGAAATGTGGCTCTTGAACTGAGTTTGACCGCTTCTTATTCCATGTTTTTGTAGGAGGGAGAAGATGGTTAGTGTCTACTAGCACTTACAATTTCTATTGCTTTTTTTTCCATTTTTTCCGGGGTTGGGAGGTTCAGCAGAATCTTTGTCTTCTAAATTCTGGTCCTTTACAGCAGGGGAAAGGCTATTTACATGGGGTTTGTAAACTCTGAAGTCTACCATGATGACCTCCTTTTATCAAGCCAGTTAGTGATTCACTGGAATTCAGTCCTTTTAATTTTGGGATCTTTGTCAATGGGCTCTCAGATTTTGTATCTCTGTTTCCCTGCTGTTCCCTGGATAGCCAGATGGTATTACTTTGATCTTTTTCTTGTTGGGGGATTGTATTTTTTCTTAATTCTCTTACTAAGCAAACCCCCATTTTCCTTTTTTATGCTTTTTCTTTCAATATTTCAAAGTGATACACTGGTTAGATGCTTATACCTTTCAGTATATTTTTCCCCCTTCTGCCCTATACCATTTATGTGGTAAAACTTTTTAGATCTTTTAGGGTTTATGGGATATTATTTTGAAGACAGAAGGTGCATTGTTTGTATATGGAGAGATAGTGCCCCGGAGTGTTGAAACAGGCCAATATGCAGCTTGGTGCAAAACACATAGGTTTAGGTTGTCCCAGGATGTGTTCACCTCTGGAATCTTTCAGCTTTCTTGTCCTCAAAGCAAGCTATCCTATAAAAAGCCACTTGTTTTGCTTTATAACCCCTGTCCTCATCTCTGACTATAAGAACACTGTGGTTGCTAACAGAAGTGATGTTTTGCCGTGCAGTCAGCCACCTGAAAGTGCTCCATAGCCTTGTCCTGACAGAAGTGCATGGCTGCAGAGTGCTTTTAAAGTGCCTAATTTGTACAACAAATTAACTCGCATTATATGGCAGAGTGCCTTCATTAACTTCTGTCAGTCCCTATGCATGGGCAAAGAGGGGCTGATGCAGCCCAGCTCTGTCCCCGGTGCTAAATGGGTTGCTCCAATCCACCCGACCCTCACCTCTCCCACCACCCCAGTGCAGGCTGGGCAAACCCCAGTCCCCAGCTCCCTCCCATCCTGAAGACAACATTACAGCTGGAGAGAGTGGGGCAAGGCTAGGGGAGAGAAGTTGTAGACAGGCAACTCCTCCTGGATCAGCTCCAAAGTGGAGCTCAATTTTCCTCCCCCACAACCTAACAGCAAATGTCTGTTGGGTCAGAGGGGTTGCTGTAACTCATGGCTCTTTCTGTGAATCACCATGAGTTAGAGCAGGAAGTTGCACGTCTGTCAACACCCAATCAGAAAGCAAGGTGTTCCTGGCAGTCTCTGAAGGCAGTCTGCAAAATGGAAAACTCTCTCCACACGCACCTCATGAGATATTTTCATCTGAATGACAATTGCTTGAAATGTTTATTTGCACATCCCATTTTCTTATTGCTAAGTTTAGAAGGTTTTGAGATTGTATATCTTCTCCCTTGAGAAGCAGTAGCTGAATTTCCCCTTGTCTTTAATTCATGAACTCATGAATCTGAGTTTACTGGAATCTGGGTCTTGCAGAAGGAAATTAAATTGGCAGAGTAAAGAGAAGACAATATCACCAAAATATTCCAGATACACACAAGATTGAGACGTCATGCGTACATATATGTGAAAATTAATTGTGGTGTAAAATACAATTGATTGATGGGTAATAGGATGGCAATATGGTGTAGAGCACAGTTTCTCAACCCCTGGGTAGCAATGCAAAAGTGGGTCACAAGAATATATAAAAGGGTCATGAACAAACTTTAAAAATGGATCAAGAAACTTTAAAAATGGATTCTCCTTTAAAGGAGAAAAATGTGGGAAACCATGGCTTTTCCCTTGCAGGCTGGCAGAGTTCCAGGCACTTGAAGCTTCCAATGACCCACACTGCAGGGCTGGGGCCTGGGGAGGAGGGCAATGGATTGGGAATGAGGAGCACTGGATCGGGACTGCTCATCAGTGTTTACAAATGGGTCCTGGTACAAAAAGGTTAAGAACCACTGGTATGGAGAACAGAATAATGGAGAACTGTTCTAGTCCTGGTACTCCTGCTGCTCTGCTTCTGGCCTGCTGGATAAAGCTCGGAGCAGCACTCTCTGCTCGTTTTCCCCATTGCAAAATGTGGCTGGTGATACTGATCTACTTTGAAGTGCTTTGAGATTAGTGGGTGGTAAGCCCAATATAAGAATCAAGTATTTATCACGATCATTTCCAATATAAATAGTTTTTATTCCTGTTGTGGTTTCAATTAAAGGATTGTCAATATTTGATTACTTGATGTTACCTCCTAGCAGCAATGTGAAGTAGAGCTATGTTAATTATCCTTGTTTCGCAGATACAAAACAATGAAGTGCAGTGACACCAAAAGCAGGAGACCAAATGTTCAGTGTTGTGGTGGTTCATTTGAAGGGACCTGGCTTCAGAGTGGGATCCAGACCCCTGTGGTTAAGTGCTTAGTCTTTCTACATGGTGCATGGGAAGAATTGACTCCTGAGAATGAGATAGCTAGCAGCCAGCACACTGAGCAGTGAATCACTGACAGTCTGCATGCCGGCCATGTAACAGCCATAGTTAGTTCACAAGGAAACGCCAAGTATAGGCCTGTGTCTGAGCTCCTGCTGCTCAGATACCTCAGTGCATCACTGGGAATTCAGAGCTGGGAGCCGTCTATTGAAGGTAGGCTCTGGCACCCATCCTTTTGGCTACTGAGCTAGCTACGAGGTGAAAAGCATCATTCCTTAAGTATGTAGCCAGAGAACAATGAGATGCAACTACTTCCCCCTACACACTTTTTTTGCCACAACCTGAAGGTCAGAGCATTCATCCAGGATGTGGGAGGTCCAGGTTTAATGCCCTCTTCTGCCTGAGGGGATTCAAATTAACATCCTGGAAGCAGGGAGTTTTGTTCTTTACCCAATGACTGCATAAGTCCCTGGTGCAATAACAGTGCCCACCTTTGAGATAAGAGCCCTACCACCCCTAACCTATAGAGAGCAGGAGTGGGCAAAATGGCTGATCCAGCTGGCTAGACTCCACTTCCCAGCAGGCCCTATGCACATCACTGCAGCCAGTTTCCATGGAGACCCCAGCAGTGGCAGCTCCGTGACAGTGGACAGCCAGGATTTCCATGGAGATCAGCCCCAGCTGCGCTGGTGGCTGGGTGGGGAGCTGCTCCAGAGCTGGGATATGGCAGTGGTGACAGTGTTGTTTGGAGCTGGGGCAAAGCTGCAATCCATTGCCTACATACCCCTGCCTGAGGCATGTGGGCAGCAGATCACAGCTCTGCCTTGACAGAGTAAAGAGAACACACACTTTGGACCACTCTGTCACCACTGCAAGATCCCAGCTCCAGAGTAGCTCCCTGCCCAGCCACCAGCACTGCTGGGCTGATCTATATGGAAATCCTGGCCACCCACTGTCACCAAGCTGCTGCTGTTGGTCTCCAGGGAAAACGGTGGCAGCGATGTGGGCAGAGGCTGCTGGGAAATGGATTCCATTGCAGGTTTGATCAGGCCCATGGGCCAAACTCTGCCTACCCCTGCTATAGAGCTATGCTCCTTCCCTCTTGCTCCATATGTCTTTGACCCAGCTCAGTCTGTTGTTGCCTCTTATCCAGAGGGACTCCATTCCTGTCACTGAGCATAGGCCTAGCATAAAACAATTGGGGAACATTAGCAAAATAATTATGAGAAGGAACTGCAAGCCTGACAGACTCATTTGCACAAAAAGAAAGTTGTAAGGTCTTAGAATACCTTCCAACTAAGTCCTGGTATTGCAGTGAGGCTCAGATGCATATTGCTTTCAATTTGAGTAATATGTTTGCATAATTTTCTAGAGGCTTGTAGTTTCCAGGGATGTCTTTGAAAGAAGAAAAAGAAATCTAGATATTTAGGGCTAGATTTTCAATCCTGTTATAGCCCCTTTTGATCCATTTTATGTAAAGGGAGCTCTATTTGTTGCAATGTCCAATTGATGGATAAGTGGCATCTTTCCTACAGCACACAGGTCAGCAGTACGGCTGTGTGAAGCTTCAGTCCCTGTTTCAATTTGGCGGAGATTCAGCCTGATTCAGTGACTGAATCTCCAAATCTGAATTGAATCAGAGGACACTTTCATCTCTCCAAATCAAATTGGAAACCTCCAAATCAATTCTGGAGATTCAGACACAGACACAGCTTTAAATGTTTTTTCTACATACCTCTAAGTAGCAGGGGCTCATGAGTGCTGCAATGCTGGGGCACATGGAGCATTCCAGGGGGGATCCCCAGCATGCTTGGCAGCAGACCTGGAAGTGGACCAGAAGCACTTCTGGTCCACTTCCAAGTCAGCCAGGGAGCAAGCTGGGGGGGCCCATACCCCCCTGGCTTGGTGACTGGTGCCTCCTGGATCTCAGGTCCCCCTGCTGCTGATTGCTGAGCCAGGGAGGTACAGGAAGAGGCCCCCTAGCATGCTCCCCAGCAGACCCAGAAGTGGAACAGAAGTACTTCCAGTCCACTTCTGGGTTCACTGGCAAGCACGTGGAGGGTTCCTGTGGGATGCTCCATCCACCCCAGCATTGCAGCAATCACGAGCTGCACCTGCTACCTCAAGGTACAGAGAAAAAATTTTTAAAGCTGTGTCTATGTCCAAATTGCTGATTCTTCAAATCAGCATCGAATCTTCAGATTCAGATTCAACTGAATTGAATCAGGGACAGTGATCTGAATCAACAAATCAAATCGCTGTCCCTGATTTGGGCCAAATCCAAATCTGAATCAAATAGGGCCCGCTTCACACACCCTTAGTCAGCAGGACTTTGGCCATGTTCTTTGAACTTGTACCAGTTCCCAAAACAGCTTTCAGGGTCATAGGAGGGAGATAATGTTTGCATGCCATGGGACAACCACAGACCCTCTGTAAAGAGGGGGTACAATCTTGAGAGGGACATTGGAGGAGAGATCTCTGGGTGTGAGGAAGAATGGGGGGAGGAGGAGCTTTCTAATAAAAAAAATGTGAATGTGGGATTGTGAGTTGCCAAAGGATTTGTTCTTAAGGGTGAGCGGCGGGGAAGCAGGAATGGGTGATGTGAGCTGGAGTTTTCTAGTTTTCAGGTGTCTTTTGGGGAATCTGCTGTTTTAGTTTGTTATTTATTATAAGCTGTTCTGAGTATTTCTGGATAGAATGAAATATGAATCTACTTAACAACAGCAACAATAATAAGCTACCACAGCTAAGGAGGAGCAGTCCTGATATTTCTCTAATTTACTATAGGGGACAGGCAGGGGAATAGGCAGAGATGAAAGAGTCACTTTTGCCTCCATCTCCTTTCATGCATTTAGTATGCTGAGCAGACTGAGAGAATGGAAAACCACCATTTCCCTTGTTTTCTTTTTCACAGAGCCTATAATTCTTCTTTGAGTTCCAAATATTGAGTCAGCAAACAATGAACTTGCCCAACACCCATAAAGCTCCTCAGATAGGTCTGGAGAGCACATGTGCAAGTCACCATCCCTTAGTGTCAATACCCAGCATTGTGCAGCCCTCTGGGCTTGCTGTCTATCTTTTCTATTATTTTCATTCTATTCTTTCTTTTGCTCCCATGGCTTAAATATCACCAATCTGAGATGCATTGTAAGCTTTTTTGCTTGCTAATGAGATGTCTTTAATCAAAAACAGTTTTCCTTGTCAACTAAGCTCACTTATATAAGTTCCTAAGAAAAGAAAAAAATAAGAGTCTGTTTTCTCTTTAAGAGACCAATCCCCTCCTACACCTCTTATACTGGTCCAATCTTCCTGTAGCTGCCCAAAAACACTTGTAGAAGACTGGATTCTGTACATGGGACTTAGAGGTAAGGTCAAGGAAGGAATTAAATAAACCTGTCTATTCAGTATCATGTACAAGGTAATTGAGCTAGTACCTCTTAATGATGTATTTAATTGGAAGTGTAGTGGGTGGTTGTTTGCAGATAATACACTTGATTAACTCCGGATGTGCCTGCCTTTGCAACTATGTGTTGATTTAATAAATCAATTGGAAATGGGTTTTTTTGTCATGTGTAACAGGTTCTTAGACACAGGGGAGCCTAAGTGCACCTGAGACAATAGATGTTAGGACTTCTTTTAGGCTACCTTTGTTTCAACATACTTGTAATGTATTATATTGCAGATGCTTTTAGGGATTCTTTCATAGAAGCAAATGTGCAAATAGTGTTAAAAAAGTGCTGTACCAGTGAAAAAGAGCAGATGAAACAGAATTTTTCTGAGTAACAGCCGGTTCTCTACTGAGAAGTAGGAAACTGAGTGGTGAATGAGTTGACTTTACCTCACCCCAGCCCCTCCCAAAACATTAGAAATGGTAGAAATTTTCAAATGAGAAATGTAAGGCTTAGGTGGAAGAAACTGAAAACAGGAGGTGCAAAGGCAAAAATCAGCATTTTGATTATTAATAAGAAGAAGCTCAATATTTTGGAAGGAAAATGTTTTTCATTTTTTTAATGAAAAATCTTTCTGGCAAAAATATTTCCACTTTTTCTACCATAAACAATGGTGAGTTTGGTATGTGTCTGCTTTTTGAAGGACTTCCAGGCTGTGAGATGTGATTGCTCTGTATGAGTGGTTGAGGTTGTACTGCCAGCTCATAATGAGGGTGTGCTGCTAAGCCTGCTGGGTTAAGTTTATTACTTAAGAAGTTGCAGGCTGTTTCATGTGCTGTCATTCTGGAGTGAAGGCACAAGTGATAACTGCAATATCAGATTGGATTCTGAAGCAGCAGACAGGACTCCACAGGTGATAACAGCTTCAAGGGACACTGAGACAACTGAAAATTTCAGGGAACCTGAAAAGGAGCTGCAAGAGAAGAAATCCAGGTGGTCTCAGAGATCCATCCTTCCCTACAAGCAAGTGAAGACAGACAGACAATATAGACACCAGACGCAAAACTGCTAGCAAGGCAAGTTGTATAAAGTGAGGGGTTGAGACTTCATGGGACGCTGACCGTGTTCTATGCTGAAAGAATTTTGTATGGTTTGGACAGTCTGTAAAGTACATGGTCTGCTACTACTCTGGGTGTCAGACAGGCTAATTCAGTTGGGAGGGAGTTGAATAAGATACAAAAACTCAGGTTGTTCTGCAAGTAAATACAAAAATATCATGCAACTGTGTAACTTGCACTCAAAATGTTGTGAGTGTCGTGAATCAAGGTATGGAATCAGACATTTTTTCCAGTTGTTTATATACCATTGCTAGGAGGTGGGTAGCAAGGAATGAGCAATTCTCCTATCTGAGGAAATAATCTGACATGTCACTGAAACCTGGAGGGAGGATTCACATGATGGAACGCACACAATAATGTGCTACAACCTAGTAAGGAAAGTCAACATCAGTTAAAAGGAATGGGTGTGGCATTGCCTGGTACTGCTACCAGTAGCATTACCTGTTTACAAGTCATTGACCAGAGATTGGAAGTACAGACTCAGGCATGTTTATGGATCAGTACTATCACTGAGAACATGCCAGATGGGACTCTGGTGAGCATCTGTTGTGGCTCACCAAATCAAACAGGGCAAGCATCGCTTTCATTACCTATCTGTATTGAGTAATATCCTGGGAGATGGCACTTTGGAAGGCAGGGGCAGATCCAGAGGAGTGCGCTGGTGCAGTTGCAGCTCCTTTGCTACCAAGAGCTTCAGTCTCAATCTCCTGGGGCATTTGTACATGCCACGGGGGTTTACCTCAGTTTAATTCTCCCTAAATTGAAGCAGTAGGTCTTTAAAAACACAGCTTCAATTTGGGGTGAAGTAAACCCCCGTGATGTATACACAAGGGTCAGTCCCAATGGTGGCAGGGTGGGGAGGGCAAGGCGCTGGCAGGGCGAGCAGTCCCTGAGCTGCTGGGGAGGGAGAGGGGCTGGTGCGTCCCACTGCAGCAGTGGTGGCACACCCCAGACAGCACCCACCTACAGGCACCTGGCCCAGGCGGTCCCAGAGAGCACCACAGGCACAGAGGGAAGCATCAAGCCTCTGTACAGCTCAGGCAGGCAGGCAGGCTCCAGGGAAGGGGAAAAAAAAGATCAGGCTTGCTGTTTGTTTTTTATTCTTCCATGGAGCCTGCCTACCTGCACAGGCTGCACTGGGCTGCCTCCACAATCTGCCTGCACAGCCCCCGAGCTACATGGCACCTGGTGCTTCCCTCCATGGCAAGCTAAACCGCCTCAGAGATGTTTTATTTTGCTGCGTCCCAAAGTCATTTAACATTCATTACACTGCTGACACGTGCAAACAGCCACACCGTTAAAGCGCTTTATGCCACCAACACGTGAAAACAGCTACATCATTAAAGCGGTGCAAAAGGGCATTTAGCCACTCTAAAGGCTGATTTTGTGGAGTATACAAATGGCCCTGGACACACGTGCAGTGTGCTGTCCATCACCATGGCCTCTTTTGGCCATTCTGGGTAAGCTACTCTTAGGAGGTACCATGCTCTCAGCAAAACATCCTTAGAATTGTTACCAGCTATGGAAGATCGTTTTCCAGTGTAAAGCATCCACAGAGCACGCTTACTGACTGACACTGATTGCATGCACATACACATGACACAGGTGGAGGAGCTCCTGTCCCTTTTTCCCCAACCCCCTCAAGGGTTTATGCCCATGCTTTGCCCAGCACCTAGTTATGACAGCTCTTAGCCAAGAAAAAGGAGACCTGGATTCTAAGCTCTTCTCACCCTGAGGAGACTCAAACTTACATCTCCCACTTCCCTGGAGAGTGCCCTAATTACCAAGCTCAAGGTCCATCTCAGGGTAAGGTCCCTTCCATCCCTCCTAAGGAAGCCCATTGGACAGCTAAGAATGCAGAAATCATGGAGATGGACAGAGAGCAAGGCAAAGGAAGTCAGAATATGGTCCAGTGACAAAGGCATTCTCCGAGGGGAAGCAATTATAATTTCTGGTCCCTGCTGTCAGTGTTCTTATGCATTTGACATTAGAAAGTCAATGGTTGAAAAAGAAAAATAACTTTGAAATCATGGAGCAGAACTTATGAGTCCCTATCTCCACCACAGAAGGCTCCTTATCACTAAACAATAGGTGCATGCTTTGTAATGCTTGCTCCAACTAAGTAGCTCTCCCAAGAGTATGGTACGCTTAAACAAGGATAATTCAAGCCTGGCTGTAGCCCATGTATCTCATCTAGGTGATATTATCTCTGCAGATAGCATCAGGGAAAAATGGGGTAGTTTGGGGATTGATATTTAAAAAAATGTAATGAAAAGTTTTCAGGAAAGTGCCATAAGAATCATTTAAGGTGTGTGAAACACCTTCCTGTGATATCAAGAAGCTCCAAACTGTATAGTTTATCAAAGTGAATCTTAAACGGTGGCTTGACTGCAGTCTCTAATTACTTGCACAAGGTAAAAATATTTGATACTAGAAGGCCCTTTCATCCAGCAGGCAGACATACGCAGTTTCAGCAGTAAAGCTACACCAAAGTGAGAATAAAGTTCACATTTTTAACAGCAAGGGTGAAAAAAAACAACTTCCCTTTTGAGGTGGCTTCTCCGTTATTTGAAGTCTTTTAGAAAGGTTGTAGTTCATTCACAAGATATGGGACATAAAGGGTTTTGTGAGTGAAATGCAGTTTTTCTAATGACTCTACCACATGTAAAATACAGAAGCAGTTCCTGGAGCCAGGACTAGAGCTCCTCCTTCAAAGCTGCGTGCCCTAACCACTAGACAACAGTCGAGCTTAATCTTGATCCCTCTCCTTGTGACCCAGTAAATCCTGTGCTCTTTGCTGTACACCGGCACTGCTTCAAAGGGGAGGATGAATGGAACCTACCTACAGCCTGTTAGAACATGGGGAGAGGAGTACCTGGCTTCTAGATCCCCATCAGGCCTTGCCAGAAAATGGGTGCTCTGCTGTTCAGACTGAGAGAATACCAGGCACATGTACAAGCAGAACATTAGGCACTGCTGGAAATTTGAAGTCAAATAGGAAAGGTAACATCTGAGTTTGGGACAAGGGTTTGGGATTGCAGTACTGGACAGAGGCATTTCTGCTTGCTTCAGTCAGCCATTTGCAACTAGGGGCTCGTGCCCCATGTGGAACTAAAGCAGTTATGAGTGAGGATTTGAACTGCAAATAACCCATGTTTTCTCTATGCTCCATGGGAGACAATTCCAGTAAGAAAGGAACTTGGTGTTAGAAAGGTGGCCCTGCTATCATGTTGCTCAGCTTACTACTACTGTTACCACTCTATGTGCAGACATGCAAGTTGTAGGTGAGAGGGAAACTAATAATGCCTTTGACTATAGCATTTTCCACACTGTTTATAATATTAATTTCTGTGGAAGTGGGGCAGAGACTGATCTGTGATGGCTGTGTGCACTGAAATGATTCAAACCAATCCTCCCCTGATGCAGGAGACCATGGTAAAGAGAGTGGCAATTGTTGGAGCTGGCGTCACTGGACTGACCTCCATTAAGTGCTGCCTGGAGGAGGGGCTTGAGCCCACCTGCTTTGAGAAAAGTGATGACTTTGGGGGACTCTGGAGATTCACAGTAAGTGCGGTTCAATTGCTTGGGGCTGTAAATGGTTTTAATGGCTTCTATGATGGGCTCTTGTCCAGCATTCAGAAGAGCTTATTCCTCAGTAGAGACCCAGGACATGGAGTCCATCCAGTTCAGCTGCTTTTAGAAGTGTAATAAGAGAAGACATGGGCAGATCCAGGAATTTGAAAGCGGGGGGATAGATAGATGATGCCTCCAGTGCCCCCTTCCCCACCCTGGCAGCAGTTGGGCAATGGCAGCAGCTACTGGAGACTATTCTGGAGTCTCCAAAACAGATAGACTCCTACCCCTACTGCTCATCACCTCCTCCCCTCCAGTGCAGGTACCCCCTCCTCTTCCAGTCTCCATCAGGGATTTCATCTGGGTGCAAGAAGAGGAAGCCGGCCTGCTGCCCCTGGCTACCCCAAGAGCAGGAGAGCCCCAGATCTGCTTCTGCACCTCTCAGGTTGGGGCCATCAGTAAACAGCAGCCTGGCATCCTGGACTTGGCTGGGGACAGCAGTAGTGGAGGGCAGGTCCCCCCTTCCAGCTCCTGCTCCCAGGCCACAGAACACACCCAGGAGCAGGCAGGGAACAGCAGCATCTGAAAGCCCATTGCTTCTCCTATCTCCAGCTGCCCTGGTGGACAGGGAAGCCCCAGGATCAATCACTTGAGCTCTGCTCTGACCAGAGGCTGCACAGAGACATTCTGTAGGCAGTGCCAGATTTAGGCACAAGCTAAGTAAGCTACAGCTTAGAGCCTCACATAATGAAGGGCCTCTGAATATGGAGAAAAAAAATCCAAACAGTAAAACCTCTCAAATCTGGCATGCTTAGTACCAAGCACATGCCGGAAATTTGAAAATTGCCAGTTTTTTTAAAACCAGAACTGCGGCCAGTCACAGATCTGGGGAGAGTAGGGGGATGTGGTGGGGGGTAGCAGCGGCTGGTCCCAGAGCATCGGCTACACACAGAGCAGCAGCACAGAGTGTTTAATGGAGACGGCAGCAGCCGCATGCAAGCTTCCCCCAACCCCAGCCCCCTCCCACCCTCCACCCCCACCTGGAAGTCTCTGTCTGCTGCAGCTTTTGGGCTGCTCCAGCACCACGTGGCTGCATCACCAGACAGTGGGAGCCCATGGCTGTGCCAGTACCCCAGGCCCAGAGGCAGGTGTGTGGGTGTGTAAGAGAGAGACTATGGGTGTGGGTGTGAATGTGGGTATGTGAGAGAGAGACTGTGTGTGCTGGTCTGTGTAATTTCTCTTGTGTTACTGTAGATTAAAAGTTTTCATATATGCTGCTAATTAAGAAATCATAAAGTATTTTGACTTGAAAATATTTCATAATGCAAATAGGCTTATTGCAAGATATATTTTTAGTTAGATTATTAATTTTTCATTGCATTTTCACCTATGTATATGCAAATATAAAGCTTTAATATTTCTATTTTCACTGCCCTTTCTGTTAGAATAATACACTTTTTTTTCTAATGCTATGGGGCCCCTTAAGCTTGACATAGTTTAGGGCCTCAGCACGTCACAATCCAGACCTGTCCATAGGTGCCAGGGCCCTGTTTCCTCCCCCTTCACCAGGTTTCCTCTATTGGCCCAAGGGATCCAGCCACAGGGATCAGCTGCGCCAAGGGCTGGATAGGGCTGAGGATGCTGGTATCAGTGGTGATCCACTCATCTTCCAGGTGCTTCTACTCCCTGCCTGCCCCCTGAGTGTGTCTCTTGCAATCCAGGAGCAGATGCTGGAAAGACAGAAATGCACACTGATGTTACCACCCCCAGCCCTGTCAGGCCCTCCATGAAGCTGCTTCCTTCAGCTGGAGAGCTCAGGCTAGCAGTAGAAAGGTGGTGGAGTAGGAGGAACAAGGACCCTACTCTGTGCAGACCCTGCCCACAGTCTTCAGCTGGAGTGGGACAGGAGGAGCCTTGGAGCTTTCCCCACCCCCAGTCAGCTGGGGACAGCAGCAGGCGGGTCCCGCCCCACTTCCTCACCTAATCCCCATTTGGTCTTCCTGGATGTCCCACTCTAGCCCAGGGCTCCAGCCATGCCCCAGATACAAAAGCAGACCCAGGCATTTGGACCATAGGGAAATGAAGATGCAGGCAGGTGACCTTCCCTGTGGACGGGAGGGTGCAGTTGCCCCACTACACCCCCCTGCATATGCCCCTAACAGCAGAGGTAGACCTAACCAAGCACCTCTATTTCTTCCAGCACAGGAACCATGAAACTGCAGCTTCATGGCCTTCAACATGGACTGAACAAGTCCACCCAGGACACTTGCTTCTTGTGCAGGTGGCCAGCTCGCCCTAAAGTGTATGCCACTGCTGTTGCCCTGCTTTTGGTACACAGGCCCTAGCTAAATTGTGAATGATCAAACATACTGTAGTCACATCTGTGACTGTGGTTAGATGTATTGTTAGTTTACTGCATGTTTCCTTTAGGGGCATTTCCTTTAGGGACTTCCAGAAATGGTCTATCTTAGGCCACAAAATAAAAATTCTAATATGTTTATAATATATTTATTCCCTTCAAGTGTTATGTGAATCTTTTCCCAAAACTGTTGCAAGTAATTAAATATGTCATAAGTCCCTGAAATTCTGTCCTTTACTGTGGAATGACACTTAGGCTACAAACAGATGTTGCATTTGTCCCAGTAGAAATCTTTTTTCTAGTGGAACAAAGTGGAATCCTTCAGATGCCTATCTTTAAGAAATGGAAAAAGGAGGAGCTAGGGAATTACAAATTGGTCAGCCTTACCTCAGTCCCTGGAAAAATCATGGATCAGGTCCTCAAGAAATCCATTTCTAAGCACTTGAAGGAGAAGGTGATCTATAACCAGGAGCAAAAATCCCAGTGGGATGCATTTACACAATGCAGAGCCCAAACTCTCTTCTCTCCTTGATCTATAAGAGAATCTGGCCCAGAGCTCCGTACACAGGTCCATCTCACCCATGGAAGCCCCCATCCTATTCATTAAAAAGGACAGGAGTTTCTGTCTATGCATCCATTATTGGACACTGAACCAGATGCCCATTTTCAATCAGAATCCTCTTTCCCTCATCCGGAGCTGATCAAACAGCTACAAAACAGCATTCCTCTTCAACCCTGCTGGGGATGAGTGGAAACCTCTTTTAGAACCCAGTGAGCACTTCAAGTACCTAGTCATGCCCATTGGGCTCACAAATGCCCCAGCCACTTTCTAACACTTCATTAATGATGTGCTGCAAGACCCACTGGATCAGTCTGTAATTTCTTACTTTGAGGATATACCAGTCTTCTCAGAGGACTCTAACCAACATTCAACATACGTCTGAATAGTGCTAGAAAGACTGCCTCAATGTGGCCTTTTTGTAAAATTAGAGAAATACACATATGACCAAATAATGATTGAATTACTTGGATTCATTTTATCCCCTGAAGACCTCAAAATGGACCCCCGGAAGATTCAGGATGTCTGTGAGCACCCCCGCCTTCCCCCAATGTCAAAGAACTTCGAAGATTCCTAAAATTCACAAACTTCTATTGCAGATTCATCACCAATTTTCCCCAGGTAGTAAATCCTCTCACTATGCTGTTGTGGAAGAATATTCAGTTTTACTGGTCAAAGTAAGCCCAGCAAGCATTCAAACCCCCTGAAACAGGGCTTCACCTCTGCTTCTGTGCTTGCTCATTTAGATCCAGCCCTGCCATTTGTGGTAGAAATGGACACATCTAGCACCACCGTAGATGCCATGCTCTCCCAATGTCAGGGTCCCAAAGAGAACTTACACACCTGTGCTTTCTTTTCCCCAAAACTTACCCCAGTGGAACAGAACTATGAGATCCTGGATTTCAAATCCCTGTTCATTACACTGGCCTTTGGGGAGTGGCAGCATTATCTAGAAAGAGCACAGCACAAAATACAGGTCCTCCCCAACCACAAGGACTTAGAGTATTATTATAAGGCAGAAGCTGTCGGTCAGCAGCAGCTGCACTGGACACTGTTTCTCCCATTTTGACTTCCAAATAATGTACCAACCTGGGTCCAGGAATGGAAAAGTAATCAGGCTCCATCCACCCCCGAGCAGAAACTAAGAAGGCGGAGTATAGCTGCCAGGACAACAGGCTACTGGACTATCAGCAGGCACCTGCAGGCAGTCAGCTGACTGGATATAGGTAGGGCCCTGGGACCTAATAAGGCCAAGGCTGCCACAGGGGAAAGAGCCCCTACCCAGGGGTGCTGGGCTGACCATTTGCTGCCTGCAGGATCAGGGAGGCTCAGGGAACTTGACAGGTGCCCTGGCTAGGAGGCAGGCTGTGCTAGGGGTAAAGGTTTGTCCTCTTAAAGGGACAGAGGGCTGCTACTTTGTTACTACGTTGTTATAGCCCAGTAGCTTATGTTATATTGTTGTTTGAACTGGAGTTTGGGATAAGGCTGTAAGAGGAGCTTTGGAGGCCTCATTAGTGACAGCAAGGGGCCTAAGCACAGGCAGATACTGACAGGGTCCAGTGGAACCAAGGCCTAGTGAATCCTGTGGGCAGCCTTCCTATATATTATAAATAACACCAAGGCATGGCAGTAGAGACCAGAAAGAACCCTAGGGGTAGAGCAGGGCATGGTCATGGAGCCACAGGGGGGGACGTCATGGCCACCCCTGGGACCCCAACATGTTATAGTCACCCACGTCATTTTGGTAGAGATCATCCATGATGTTGCACAAAGAAGAACACACAACACTGGAGCATGTAAAGAGATGTATGAGGAAATCATTCATATTACACTGCACTGAGAAGGGCTCAGATCAAGTATTGTGTCCAGTTGGGGCAGCACACTTCAACAAAGATGTGAACCAACTGAAGATGGTCCAGAGCAAACATCAGAAATAATTATGGGTCTAATTGAAACCTTTTTTAGAGCACAGCTGTCCAAGTTTGGACAGCCCCATGGAAGTTTGTGGGCCCCATGCAGCCTGCAAGGGGTTATTTTGCAGCCCCGGGTTCTTACATGGCCATTACTTGCTTCCACTATTGCTCTGGCTAACACAAATGCAGAGCAGCTGAAAACTCTGGGCTCTACCTCCCTTTGACTTCTCCTTCCTGGCCCTCCCAAGAGGGCAGGGCAGAACAGCATGCAGTCCCTACTTCTTGGGACTAGGCATAGGATGCCAATGCAGCATGATACAATAGAGGGACCTTAGACCAGGGACCTGAAGGTGGGCCTGGGGCAACTGCTTCTGTGCACTTCCATGTACAGTGCATCAGTGGGGAGAAAGCACCTGTGTGTCCAGTGCCCTGAACCCAGTGCAGTGAAGGTGGAAGGAAGTGGCCATGTGCCCAGTGTTGCAGCTGAAGGGAACAGATTGCCTGTTGTCTGGTGTGGCCTGGAACCTATGGCCCCCACAGCATGCAGCCCCTTCTGGGGCAACCTCCAAGGTGTGTCGCTCCAGCCACTAAGAAGTTGGACAGCCCTGGTCAAGAAAGAAGGAGACCAAGTGGAGGTACAGTAACAGTCTCCAAAAATGTAAACAGCTAGAGTGGAGGCAAGGATTACAGTCTGTTCTCCATGTTGTCTGGGAATAAGACAAGAAGTAATGGGCTTCGATTGCAACAATGGAAATGTGTCTTAAACAGTAGGAGAAAGTTTCTAACTGCAAAGAGAGTTCAGGACTGGAAGAAGTTTATACCCAGAAGTATTGAGAAAGGTCCATCATTTGGAGGTTTTAATAGCACGCTAGAAAAAAAGTAGTTGCTCCTGTCTCGGTGCAAGGGTAGGGCTAGATGCCTTCTTGAGGTCCCTTCCATTCCCATTCTCTATGATTCTGTTTATTCTGTTATATGATTGGATGAAGGGATCCATCCAGTCCTGTTCAGATTGAAGCTCTTTAGGTAAAATGCTAATCCTGAATCACATCCTGTGTCTCCTGATGAACAGAAATTAAATGCTGTGTTTTACTGCATGTGTTGTGAGTGGGATTCACTTTGCCTGTGCTCTTATGTTGATAGGAACACATTGAAGATGGAAAGCCAAGCGTGTACAAATCTATGGTCAGCAACACCTGCAAAGAGATGTCAGCCTTCTCAGACTTCCTGTATCCTGAAGATTTTCCAAACTATCTGTCCAATGCCAAGTTTTTTGAATACCTAAAGCTTTATGCAAAGCATTTTGACCTTGTAAAGCACATCCAGTTCAAGGTAAGTTACAGAATGTATTTGTTCCATTAAAACAAGAGGATAAGAGCCTGCTAATGCTTCCATTTGAAAGAATTATACCTTTAGACAGGCAATCAAGGCTCATAGTAGCCAAGAGCTTGGGTCTATTAACCTTTGGTGGCTCAACTGGACTCAGTTATTCATATAGTAGCAGGTAGATGGTTAATGGGCCTGAGCCTGAGGTCTTTTATAATGCAGAGTTAAAAATCAAAGTTTGTCATTTGTTTCCCAAGAACATTCTCTCCAGGGAAGTCTAAGGGAGACTGGTTCTAAATGCAGAGCCACTAACCTCCATTACACTTGCATTCTATAGTCTGGGATGCTTCTCCATTACAGTAAACCCCAGTTTACTTGAGTTGGAGAGTCCAAAAATGAGACCAGGACTGGCATCCTGCTAGTCCTCAGACCACCCATCACCACTAGGTTCTTAGCAAAGCCTATGGAGATGCTATGTAGCTTGGTAATAAAATCCCTGATATTCATTATCAAAAGTAACTTGAGGATGCCTAGACCCTCTTGTTTTCTCCATGAACTGTCAGTCTATCGTCTCAACTGCATGCTCAAACACATACAGGACTGGTTTGTGGATTGAGAAAAGGTGCATATGAAACCCCTTCCACAAGTAACAACACTTGCATTTTGGTTATGTGATGGTACCATTTGTGGGCCAGGGGGCAGATCTCCAAAAGGGTTTTGGCACCTACAAATGCAGGAAGGTTCCTACTATGATTTCTTTAAGCACCTGGACACCTAACTCCAACTGAAACCTACTTCTGAGAAAAAAACACCATTAAAACTCTGACCCCCCAGGGTTTTAGGTACTGAACAAGCAGAACACATGGAAGTTTCATGCCCCATAGGCTTGTTCTCAACATGCTGGGAAGGAGGTATGTCCTCTTGTCTTGACCTGGTTAGTTTACTTCTATCTGTCTGTTTAATTTTTCAGACCACAGTCATCAGCATAAAGAAACGCTCAGATTTCTCTACCACTGGCCAATGGGATGTTGTCACGGAGTCCAACAGGAAGCAGGGGTCATCTGTGTTTGATGCTGTTATGGTTTGCATTGGATATCTCTCAGAGTCTTTCCTCCCACTGGAATCTTTCCCTGGTACCACATGTTTTGTATTTACTATTAAGGTCTTCCATGTGTTTGGTATGAAGGCTAATACATTTCCTGTACACTAAATACGTGGATTTGCCCATTGCCATCAACTGACTTACATTATTAAGGGAAAGCCTTATTCTTCTAGGTACCTGTTAAATACATTGTTAATTCACTGAGTAGTGTGCAAGGTGTGAATACGATTGCACTGGGCAAACTACTCAGAGAACTGGCCTTGGATAACATGTTACCAGTTATAATATGGCATGGCCTCGGGCTCCAGAATAAGAAACGGGCTGGATTTCCCTGCTGTAAAATTAATTTAATTTGACAGGATTATATCTGCTTACAGCAGTGGTAAATTTGGCCCTTACTTGTACGTAAGGAAATTTGTCCTCTTAAATTATCACTGCCTTTAATTCTATCAGTTACATTTGACAGAAATGCATGTCTTGGGAAAGAGAGGTTCACAAATTTTCTTAGTCCTCCCAGACATCTTCTCATGGAGTTGGAAACCTTTTAATCTTTTGGGAGTGCCTGGAGGAGCTGGTTGTGAATTTGGGCTACCACCAGAAACTTGAAAAAAACTTTTTGGTTGCATTATTTCAGTTTTGCAAATCATAGCCCTTGGCTCACATGTGGAGATAGGGAACATTTCAAATAATGTTCCACAGGAACTGGGACAAGGCCCCTTCACCAAAACATTAAGAACCAGGCATTAGAATATCTTCTTCTCCAGTTCTGTGTAGTTACCATACTAGTTGCCCACTAGGCCTGTGCGAAGCAGTTAGTATTTGCTTCAGATTCAGATTTGGCCGATTTGGGGGACAGTGATTTGATTCAGTGATTCAAATCGCTGTCCCAAATCAATTCAGCCAAATCTGATTCAGAAATTTGGCTCCTGCTGAATCTCCAAATCACCCAGGCCAGGCCCATCTCCCACCTGCTCTCCCAGTTTGGCAATGGCTGCCCTGCCTGCCCAAGCTCCTGACACTTGGGGAAAAAAAGCCTCCACTCACCAGGTGCCACCAGGTGGGGGGCGATCCCCACTGCCCCATTCTCTGAGGGGGCTGTACATGAGCCCCCCAACCCCTGCCTGTTCCCCCATGGCTCCGCTGCCCGCCACAGCTCTGGCACTTTAAGAAAAGAAGAACAAGGAAAACCCTGAACTCACTGTTCCTGCGAGTGGGGGGGCAATCCCTGCTGCCACCCATTGCCACAACACTACATGGGAGGGCTCTTCCATGAGCTCCCCAAAGCCCCAAGGCCGCTGCAGGAGCCAGTGAATCCTGGAGGATTTTTCTTTTTTCTTTTTTTCTTAAAAGGCCAGAGCTGGGGCAGGCAGGGCAGCCATGGGGGGCTGGAGAGTGGGAGAGGGGTTGGGAAGCTCATGACAGAGCCCCCCCACACAGTGTGGGGCAGTGGGGGACAGCAGGGATCACCCCCCAACCTAGCAGCACCTGGTGAGTGGGGGCTTTTTTTTTTTAAAGCACTGGGAGCTGGGGCATGCAGGGCAGCCATGGGGGAGCTGGGACAGCGGGTGGAGGGTGAGGAGGCTAGGGGAGCAGGCAGGGGATGGGGCCTGGCAGGGAGCCCCCATGGTCCGGCGCCTTTCTTCCCCCGCCCCCTACTTAGCAGCTCCGAATCTGGCTGCAGCTCCCTGCTGCAGCAGATAGGGACTGCCCAAATCATCGAAGCTCTCTGAATCATTCCCAAGGATTCAGAGAGCTTCAAATTTGATTTGGACCTTTTAATTGGTCCCCTGATTCAATTCAGATTCAGAGATTCGGCCACTGAATCAGGCCTCATCTCCTACAAATCAAATCAGCACCTGAAGCTTTGCCCAGCCCTATTGCCCATATGAAAAAACTTATGCAGTAGTCCAGAGTGACTACCCAGAAAATTACAGTGCTTGAGGGTCTCCAATACAGATGACTTACCCACATACATGCATATACAAACACGTGCATACACAGTCTCATGAACCTCTTGCATACATTCAGAGCCAGTTCCTACTTCCTTTCCTCACCACCTATGCTGGAATTGGGGAGCGAGCAAGAGGTGATTGATACCTCTCTCCCTGCTCCTGCAGCTTCCGTGTTTTCTGTGATGGGAAAAGTGGGAAGTGGTTATTCTGGTTCTTTTCTTCTCCCTACCTTTGTTGCTGCTGTTCTCAGCAGGACAGCAACAGAGAAACCTACACCTACATTTCTTTAGAGGGGCAGAGGCTATTACCATGATCATTTCTTATCTCCTAACTAGACAAATATATAATAGGCATAAGGCAAATGTCTAGTGCTGCACTTCTATTGTTTTTATTATTTTTTACCTCTTGGTCAGGAAAACAATGTCATTAGCATCAGTGGACTCTAAGATATGTCCCATTGGACTCTGATTTCTTGCTAGTCAGTATCTTTTAAAAATGCTTTAGATCCATTCAACAAGTGATCTTCTCCCTTTCTTCTCCAGGAATTGAGAAGTTTAAAGGCTCACATTTTCACAGCCGATTTTACAAGCATCCAGATGTATTTCAGGGGAAGAGAGTGCTAGTGGTTGGCATGGGGAATTCTGGAGTTGATATTGCAGTTGAGGCCAGTCGTGTGGCTGAAAAGGTAGTCTGTTCAACTGCTTTTCAATTGAACGGGAGGGGCAATGAAGTATTGTTGGATGTATCTACAGCCAGCAATGGCACAAGGACCCGGCTTCCAGGGGTTTGGGTGCACCCTGCCCATATATTCTCTACCTACCTAAAGACGTGCTTTCAATGGAGACATACACCAGTGAGGCTCCTTCAGGTACAATGGCAATAAAGGCCACAAGAGCAGGCAGAGAGGGACAAGCTGAGAGCCACAAGCCTTATGGCAGGAGTGGACAGAGGGTGGCAGGGTGTACTCAAGCCCCTCAGTAGTAGGACACCTTGCCACCTCTGTATAATTAAGCCCTGAGAGGCCACAGTGGCACACAGGAAATTATCAAGAGAATCTAGTTTGCTATATTTCAAAGTCTTAGGAAAATATCTAAGTACTCACAATGCTTTGCTAGAAACCCATAAGGTGATGGCAAATGCTATCAGCCCCTAGGGCTGCTACTACTTTACAAGGACCCAAGTATGCTGTTCCACTGCTGTGGCAATGCGCATGGGGTGCACGTGCACCCCCTGAGAGTGCCAGTGCATCCCCTGATTGGCTGTGTTCACCACTTAGGTGACGGGCAGGGGGGGCAGGCAGGAGCACCGGTGCCCACCCTGCAAAGCGCCAGCCAATCACTGCAGCTGCTCCCAGAAGCGGCTGCGTCAATTGGCCACCGTAAAATTCCTTCCAGGCAGTGAGATCTGCCGCAGGGGGGCCCCAGCCCTCCCAGGAAGTGAGACTGGTCACAGGGGGGGGCACGTGCCCCTCCTGACTAAGGCGGCACCAGTCGCCCCTAGTCCAGTTTGTGGTCCGAGGTAATGACTGGTGGGACAAGCAGGTGAAGATGGCTTTTTCTCTGTCCCTCTGCACTTTTCCCTCACACTTCTTAGAGATGCTAAAAACATTTGTTAATGTTACAAAGTCAGGGAGACAGCCATTTTTTGGAATCAGTTTTATGAAGGAAATTTAGGTGCTAGAGCAGTGGTTCTCAAATTTTTAGATTCAAGACACCCCTCATTAGATTCCAGACACCACCTCTGTAACTCTTGTGACTTGAGCAGCACACATTATCAAAACCTAATTTATTTTTTACAATGCTTATCTCCTTCCAGAGGGACCAGGGAATGGGGGTGGGGAAGCAGGCAGGCAAGGAGAGCCTAAGCCTCTCCTCATCTGCATATCTCCTCATACTTGGAGCCTAAGCCTGCCCTTATTTGCTTATATCCTCTTGTCTTTTGTGAAGCCTCTTGCTGTCTCAAAATGTTGGTGCTCCCTTCTCTTCTAGGTGATGATCAGCACTGGCCGAGGCGCATGGGCCATGAGTCGAGTTTTTGACAATGGTTATCCCTGGGACATGGTGTTCATAACACGTTTCATGAACCTGGTCAGAAATTCTTTGCCAGGGCCCATCCTGGGGTGGATGATTGCAAACAAAATGAGTCAGTGGTTTGACCATGCAAACTACAGCCTGATTCCTCAGGACAGGTACTTCAGGAATTTCTATTCAGTGTAATGATAAATTGGTTTCTGCATTGGAGAATGGAGGGGAAGTACACTCTGGACTGAAGTAAATAAGATGTTGCCCCCTAACCAGTTCAGATCCACTCACTGGATGTTATTCAAAAGGTCCTTATAGCCCAGCTGAAGAAGCTAATCTCCTCACCTGCATCATGCAGATGAGAAGCACTTCTAAATAGCCTGTTGCAAAGAGCTAGGTATGCGTGCTATGATTTCACTCCTGCAGCAACTTGTTAAGGTGCAGTTGGGAGATTGAAATGGGATTTTTTTTTATGAAAAGTGAATGTAAAATTAATTTTGGTGGCCCAGATAGCACACAAGACAGGTGATTGTGATGTCTGTGTGAACCAAACAGGCTACAGGAGTGGGTTCCTTTAAGTCGAGGGTACTGGACTCATGCAGCACAACAGGCTGGAGGAGGGGCATGGAGCTAGTCTGCAGGCCAGCTCAAGTTCACCGACTGGCTCCATGTGTAGCATCCTGAACACTCTGTATGTGTTTTTTTGCAGTGTGTTCAGCTGGTTTCAGCCCTGCTCGCTGCATGTAGTATATAGGGCCATCTGGGGTATGAGCACCTGCACTAGCCAGGCTGTGTACACTGGAACCAGCATAGGGACCCAGGCTTCAGGCATGATCTGAACCAGTCCTGGATGCAGCACAGAGGGCCAGTCTGGTGCAGGTACTACATGCAGTATGCACCAGCTCCAGCCCAGCGCAGCACAAGGTGCCACAGGACTGACCCAAGGTGTATGCCGCATACAGTGCCCAAGCTAGACCAGCCCTGAGCACTGGATCTGAGCTGGGCAGCCTCTTTATTGGCCCAATCCAGACCAGCCTCAGAGTCAGCATGTCAGTGCAAGGGCTATATGCAGGACATGCCCCAGACTGAACCCACACTGTGTCCACCTCACAAATGTGCTATACATGTCAAATGCTGTGTGCAGGGCCAGAACCAGCACATGCTGCATGCAGCAGAGAGCACAGTGGGCCAGATGATACAACTCTGTGAGATGTACTTTTGACACTTCTGCTTGAATTAGATTGGAATCCTCTGGAGTCCTATTTGAAATGGGATGAGACTTGGGGCACTGCTTTCACCATCTCAGTCACATGACATGGGTCATCACTGTAACCTGCAGATGAGCAGTCATGCTCTAACTCTCTGTTGAAGCATGTAGTGGTAGCAGATGTTCTCTTGGGTTCTCTGGGGCACCTTGACTCTCCTATTTGTCTCCCTACAGAAGAGTGATGCGGGAGCCTGTGTTGAATGATGACTTGCCAAGCTGTATCATCACAGGGAAAGTCACAATAAGACCAAAAGTAAAGGAGTTCAAGGAAAACTCAGTTGTGTTTCAGAACAACTCTGAAGAGGAGCTCATTGACATCATTGTCTTTGCCACAGGATACACATTCTCTTTCTCTTTCCTGGAGGAATCTGTCCTGAAAGTGGAAAACAAACAGGCATCTCTGTACAAATATATATTTAACCCTCATCTTGAGAAGCCCACGCTTGCTATTGTCGGCCTGATCAAGCCTTTTGGTGCAGTGATGCCTGTTGTGGAGATGCAAGCACGTTGGATTACACGGGTCTTTAAGGGTAGGTGTAACAGGAAGGTTGGTTAGATGTGTGCTCTTTATGTAATGGAAAAAGGAAAAGAAACAAAGTGTGTTTCAGACATATGTGGTAGAGAGAGATGACCTCACAGTCATACAGATTCCACAGGGCTCGCTTTGTGGAGAAGAATTATGCCTATTAATTGACTTTCTAAATCAGGTTGTGCCACACTTGATTTCTCCATTGTACTCTTTAGAAATCAATGGAATCCTTTGCGTAAAACAAGCAAAATACCCCAGAGTGAGATGCAATAATTTTCTTGAAGATGCTCAAATATATTGTCTCAAGAGAATTCAGGACCATTGTTTTTTCCGCTTGGAAATTCCTACTGTAGTTCATCAGTGAAGTAAGAATAGGGTTCAAAGTCTTTAAAAAAAAGTTAGGAAGCCATGGTAAGAGTGTTGGCCCTACTTCATTCTGAAAGTAAGAGTGACGGCATTTATGATGTACATCAGAGGGTCTTGTTACGCAATAATTTTAGATGACTCCTGGAGCTCTTAACCCCTGGAATGTCCACACATTAATTAGGGCTGCTCTAATTAAAGTGCTGTCAGAGCGTATGTAAAAATGCCCAGGAAGACTGAAGGCAAAGTCTGCTCTTAAGGTCAGCTTAAATACAGTTGCCTGGCTATTGACACACATTACCTATTTGAATCTAAAGGGGGCTCACTGACTCTAACTTCCTGCCTCCCAAAAGTGCCTGTTTGCTACAGCAAACATTTTTCTTGACCTAATTAAGACCAGGAGCATAAGTGCATCCTTTCAGACATGGAGATTTGCTAATCCAGTATGCAATCTCTCTGTTTAAGGTGTTACATCATGTTAGAGTTTTTGCTTTTAAAACATAAATTCACCATTGTCTAGTCGTAGCCTCATTTCTATGCCTCAGAGCATGTAGGCGGGTGGCAAGGCTGATGAGTCAAAAAAGCCTTGTCAAATGCTAATTCTAAGAGATTACCTCTTCTAAATGTGAATAAGTGAGAATCATTTAAGTTAATCACTGTGCCACTAAAACAATATTAGCTATAGTATAAATATATATCAAAATTACATTTATATCAAATACTAAGATACATACAAGCATAAGTACAATAAGGTTACATACAGTTTGATACTGCCTTTATATAGGACTACACATGCCACATCCGTTAAATAAACTCAAGAAATCATGCAGAACACCCCACAAACCCCCCGCTGGTGACACATGAAGCTCTTAGTGAAGGCAAGCCCTTAACAGGGAAACCCTTTTCTATTTCCTAGGCCTCTGTCAGTTGCCTCCAGTGACCACCATGGTGAAAGAGGTCACCGAGAAGAAGCAGAAAAAAATTCACTGGTAAGCCAACTTTGCCTAATGCAAAGGGCCTTGACTCCCATCTGGGCTAGGGACAGAAATTATATATAAACTGATATAGGTGATCAGAGACAAGTTCAAATTTGTAACACAACAGAAGTTCAATACACATAAACTACTTTCAAAAATGGTCAAAACCAGTTTAAGATAAACCTGGATGGAGGTAGTATAAATTGAGTTAGATTAAATTGGTTTATTGAACTTCTGTCCCAGATCCCCTCCCAAATCAAATTAACTCACAGTCCCTCAGCACCCCAGGATACTTTGCACCTAGCCTTGGCCCAAGCTGCCTGCTTCAGTCAGGTAGAGAGCCATGCTTTAGCACCCCTGAGCTCCTAGCCTGAGCCACTGCAGGCATGTGGCTGCATTTCTGGACTAAAAAGTGAATGTCTATTCATTTGCTTATCAGTTCAATCTATGCAAGTTAGACTAGCCCAAGGAGATTAAATCAATTCAGCCTCAGGCTTTTTGACTAGAAGTATGATAAGCAGCAGAAATCAGATACCAGTGCTGCAGCTATTCCCTATACCTGTAATTGAGACAGCTTTGGGCTGCCCTAAAGCCCAATGTGGATTTAATTAGCTGGCAGTAACATTCCTCTTCTTTCTTTTCTGATTCATTAAGGTTTGGTTTCTCCTTCGACGAGGTTCTGAAAACAGATTGCCTTGTCTATGTTGATGAACTTGCCTCCTTCATTGGCTCAAAACCCAATTTACTGGCCCTGTTCTTTAAAGAACCAAAACTGGCCCTGGAAATCTTCTTTGGTCCGTGCACCAACTATCAGTATCGCCTGATTGGACCAGGGAAATGGGCTGGAGCCAAGAATGCCATCCTGACCCAGTGGGACCGAACACTGAAGCCAATAAGAACACGAGTTGTAGAAGATTCTTCAAATTTTTTCCCATATTTGCTTAAAACATTTGGGCTTTTTGCACTCTTTGCTGCACTTTTTCTTGGCTTCCAGTAGTCCAGAGGTAATGTACAATCCTGTAGCCATTCCTTGCCATATTATTCTTTTTTAACTATGCAGCATCTCCATTTAGGGTGGCAGAGAACACACACTTCTCAAAAATGTCCCTCTCAGGAAAGTCCTTTAGAGTAGAAAGGCTTCTAAATGTAAGGATTATACATCCAAGTTTAATCAGTGCCATTGAAACATTTCTTTTACAGCTGAGCTACATATTAAGACCCTTTTTCCTTGTGAAAGATGTGCAAATTTCACTAGTGGTGTGATATTAAACCATTTTAGTTAAACTGGTATGAATGATAGGCATACAACTACCATTTTTTAGGAATAGTGTCTTCAAATCTCCTGTGCTTTCATAGTCTCCTGTGTAGGAGGGGCAAGGAGGAGCAATGCATTGCTGGAGGGGATATTGCAAGTAGAGGGTGCATTGCAATTTTAATGGTTGCCCACAGTGCCTTTAGTTTTCTGTGGAGTGAGTGAGCATCAGAGGTAAACAGCAGATACCCAGGGAAGGATCTTTTCTTAACTTTTCTTGTTGCCTGGCTAGTTTACCAGGAGACTCATACATATGGAAATAGCTTCTGCTCCTGTCTGTAGTTATCTTACTATTTCTAGAGGTCATGAATCCTAAAGATGCAATTATCTCATTTCTCTTCATTAAGTGTCATTTGAAAATAATAAATGTGTCAGCTCTTCCTTTAGGTTTGTTTTGACTTGACAGCCTTTTCCTTTATGATATTGTCTCTTTTTAGAAAATCAATAGTCAAAGAATTGGAATGCTGCCCTTGAATTTGGAAAACCCGGGCTCCATTCTCTGTTCTTATGAAAATTGCCTTTCTGACAGGAGTGGGCAAAATCCAGCCTGCGGGCCTTATCCAACCCACCAATTGATTCTATCCGGGCCATGGATAAGTTTTGGGTAGACCTGTATCATGTTTGTTAGCATGTTAATAAGTGTTGTTATTTTGATTAATTGTGGATACAACATGAAGGATGGAGAACTGTTGCTGCATGTGGCCCTGCTGGCTGCTATGCCTGCCATTGATCGCTGGAGGGCAGCAGGGCCCAACATTTCACCCCTGCCCTTGCTCACAGCAGGGCAGCAGCACTCCAGGCACCATCTTCACCAGCCATGTGCAGCAGCAGGAGAGTAGCAGCATCTGCTCAGTGGCCTTTTGTGTATATACGGGGCCGGCAAAGTAAATGGGAAATGTTCCACGGGGAAATGAGCCGCAGTCCTGCCGCACACAGCCTCCATCCACTTCCCTCCCCATTTTCCCCTAGTTAATGGGGGTCTTAGATGAGCAGCAGGCAGACGCAGACTGCTCCTCCATGGAGCTGCATGCTTTCTGCCCCCAGCCCTCCTGCTCGTACTGCACCCACAGGTAGCGGTAGACATGGGGCACTCAGTGCATCCTGGTACACACCCAATTGTATGGTAATTTGGAAACTTTTTCTGGAAATGTGCGGAAATGTGATATTTTTATGTAGAAAACTGGTAATTTTATGCAGCAGTTTGGGAACTCTTTTCTGGAATTGTGTGTGGAAATATGGCAATATTGTGCAGAAAACTGGTTGTGGTATATATAGCATAAAGTTTACACTATAAATGCCAAAACAAGTTTTAAGTATAGCTGGTGCTAAACACCATTCATTTTATGTGTGAAGCCCTCAATAGCTCACCAAAACTCATTAAGTGGCCCCCCCAGCCCAAATAATTGCCCACCCCTGCTCTATGACCTTTGGCAAATCACTTCAGGCTCACTAATATAGTTTGTGTGCTGAGTACTGCATGTTATGGCACCTACATACAGTTCCTGATTTAGTGTTGCACCAGCTAGCCTACTGAGTGTGCTCAGAAAGACTGCACCCTGGTTCGCAGTTGCATGGGGAAGTGAGATCATCCAGTTATGTGCATTAGGCTGGGCAAATCCTACAATTTTAGTTGGGCAAAGCCCAAGAATAGCAACTGTGAGATGCTGGAAGAAGGCTCTCACACCTTCCTACCAGAGAGCCTAGTGTTTTGGACACTTAACAAAGAGTAGGAGACCTGGGTTGTAGGGCTCTCTCATTCAGAGTTGGCTTGAACCTACATTTCCTTGTTCCCAGTTAAGTATTCAAACCAGCAGACAATGGGTAGGCATTACCCAGATGCCTCCACCTTCTGAAAAGATCATGGATGGAGCAATCCTATCCTTCTCTGTACCTCAGCTTCCCATTTATACAGTTGGGGTAATAGCATTACCCTCCCTCACAGGAAGGGGCAAATACATTTGTAATTGTAAATGTCATGAAGAGCTCACTTGCTATAGTTATGAGTGGCAGACAGGTACTTGGTATAGGTAGATTAACTCATGACTATAACAGCATTAGTCCTTAGCACTTGCTTTGTTTGGGAGGTTTAATTATCTTTGCAGCCATAGACTAGGTAGGAAATAACTGTCTTACCATTCATTCTAAACATTTGCCATTTAGCATATACCTGGATGTGTAGTCAGTCCAAAACGTGGTACCTTGGGTGCATCTACACATGCCGATTAAAGATGCGTTAGCCTGATTTAAGGTGTATTAAGCAAGTGTGTGATTAAAATGGTGGTTTTAGGCTATTCACACTTAAATCTGATACCTGCAAAAGTAGGTGAGAAATTTATGCACAAATAATGAAAGCACCTTAACACACATGTAGACACACTACAGTGCATTGGCGCTGTGTATGTTGACTGATTTGGAACTAACTTTAATCTGAAATTGGTCCATATACTGCGTTAATGCGCCTTAGCACATACATGTGTAGACACACATCTAAATCACCTTAATGCACATTAGACAAATGCACGTTAAGTTTAGGCACATGTAAAAGCACTTGTAGACATGCCCTTTGAATACCATCATGAAAACTTTCAGTGTCTTTTAAACAAAAAGAAAAGAATTAAGTGCTTAAACTGAGTCTTATCTCTTCCTTGTCCAAGTTTCTCTAGGAGCTCAAAGAGCCTGGCCAGTGTCCACTGATAGCTAGAAAATGATATTTAGAGATTTGCTTTTAGGAATTGGCTTGTAGGTAGAGTAAATATTGCATTTGAACAATGGTCCAAGGGAATGGCATGGGGTAATTGGTTTCTTAAAGTCTGTTTGTGAGTGTTTCACACTCTTAGCCTTCCTGATGGAGCAGATGCTGGCTAGTGTCAACTGGCATTTACAAATTCGGGAGGTTTGGGGATTTGGGTTGGGGGTTTTTTTGTTTTATTTTGCTTTGTTTTGGGGGTGGGAGGCGGGTTGTATGAGTTCAACAAATTCGTCCTCTGCTTCTGAGTCCTTATCCCCCTACAGGAGAGCAGAGGCTGTTCACATGGGATTAGCAAACTCTAAAGTCCACCCCAATGACTTCCTCTTAACCCATTCCCTATATTTATATTAGACCTTTGTCAAATGGGTTCTCAGAGTCCAGCTCTCTATTTCTTTGCTGTATATGTGGACATTGAGGAAATGGTATCAGTATACTACCGATTTCTTTGATCCTTTCCTTTTCAGAAGCTATAATTTCTGCAATTCCAGGATTAGATTTCTCTCTTAACACATACTACTCATTTGAATCCTCTTCCCTTTTTAAAGCTATTTCTTTCTATATTTCAATATATGTGTTGGCTGGCTACTCATGTCTTGTTCCCTTTCTTTCCTTTACCATTCCTATAATTTGTTGGCAGAGAGAATCATTTAGAAAGAAAACTAACAATGAAGCCCTTTGTGCAAGGACAAGGCTGAGAAGAGTCCACCTCTTAGGTAAGAGTCCCAGCCATGCTCCTTACTCACTTACTCCTTATGCCTTGGTCCAATGAAACCTGAATTCATTTTTTTTGCTGCCTGTGATCCAGGAGAAATCCATTTCTCTCTCTGAGCACAGGGTGATCCTGAGAGATCAGAGAGGATCAGCAAAATGGTCCTTGGGAAGGCATACCCCAAATTTGACAGATTTGCCTTCATGAAAAGAGGTATGTGTGGTCTTAGAACACCTTCCAACTAAGTCCTGCTACTACTCTGAGGCTCAGATGTACATCGCTTTTGATTTGAGTAATAGGCATGCATCATTTTGTAGATGTTTATGTTTCCAGGCCTGTCTTTGCAAAGAGAAAGAGATAAAAATTAAGGGTAGAATTTTCCATCCTGACAGCCCCTTTTGACCCTTTCCAGCAGCGCAAAAAGAACTCTATTTGTTGCATGCTGCCCAATGAACGGCACCTTTCCTACAGCCCACAGTTCAGCAGGACTTCAACATCTTCTCTAAAGTCTTATCAGCTCCCAAAACAGCTTCCCAGGGGCATCAGCCACCACAGCTAAGGTAGAGCAGCTCTGATACTTCTCCAGCTTACGCCAGGGGGTAGGCAGAGCCAAGGGAAGGGTGGATTCAAAGTGGGGGAAGAGGTGCAGACACCTCAGTCAATGCCACCAAGGAACAGCAGCTGGGGACTCGAAGTCCCCAAATTGAGTAAGAATTCCTCCCTCCCTTTCCCTCTATGCTCTGTGGTGGCTCTCCCCTACACACCACTGCTGCTATCTCTGGCTGCCCCAGGGGTTGGGGCTGGGGCCAGGGTGGGAAGAGTTCTAGAGCTGCTTTAGAGCAAGACTCTATGGGGTGTGCACTCATCTGGGGAAGCAGCTGTGATGGGCAGGTTGCCCTGCCATGCCACTCCCTCCCCTCCCCCCATAATGTTTCCTGCCAGCCAAGGAGCAAGCAAGGGGGAAGGGAACCCACTGCTGCTGCTGCTGCTGCTCTTGTTTCAGACCAAGTCTAGCTCCACATGAAGGCCAACTGGAGGAGGACAGAAGCAGCTCTGGAGTCTTCCATCTGTACTCATGTCAGCTGGGGACAGCAGCAGTAGCAGTGGGCAGGGGAGGGAACAAAGGAGGGGAGGGAAACGTGCACAGTGGGGCAGGGAAGGGCGAAGGAAAATTGGTACTTGACTGAGTGATTTTTAAAAAAAGGGTTAGGTTTGGGGGCTCCCTCATCATTGAGAGCCCCACCAGGCCACCCACTCCCAGCAGGGTGCAGTTTTAGATCATGCCCAGGACGAGGAGCCTCCTGACCATCCCCTATAGCTCCTCCCGATGATACCTGCAGCCAGGCAATGTTGTTGCCTGGCCTTCCAGCAGCAAAATGCCCCATTTTTAAAAAAAGGGTTTGGTGTGAATAATAATTTCCTATGCCTTATAGTTTTTGAATTATGGGGGGATGAAAATTAGGGAAATGTTATATACATGCATGATGCATCATAGCCTACATGATACTTTAATAACCTTTTAATTTTTAACTATTATTTTGTATTGAATTACACTATATTATTAATATTATTATTTTTTAAAAACCCTTTCTCATACAGTAGACCCAACATTTTTAAACAATGTGGACTAAAGTTGCTTCTGGGGCCCCTCCAGGATTAGGGGCCCTGAAGCTTAAGCTTCATTAGTTTCATAGTAGATCCGCCCCTGGTACTGCCAGATTAATATGTGTGGCACCAGTTCAGTTGAGTTAATTCCCTGTTGCAATATCAGATTGGATTCTGAAACAGCAGACAATCTCCCCTGGTGATAAGAGCTTCAGCTGACATTGAGACTACTGAAAGTTTGAGGCAGGCTTGCCAACCCAAGAATTTTTTTTTTTTACTGACAATCTGCAGACTACTTACAAATTTTTGTACTGACATGTTTTACTGCCAGTAAAAGACATGTTCTTGACCACTGAAAAATGGTAAACCCTGCTGCCCTTATCACATGGTTCTCCTACTCACCCCCACAACCTGGCACCTCCAGGGTATACAGCACCATGCTTCCCCCCCCCCCACAAACACACACACCTGGCCCCTGTGGCAGAAGTGGGCGAGTGGAAGGTGGGGGAGAAATTATGCTGATCACTGGAGAGTGGCAGGGGGGGAAGGGGATAAAGAACATTACCTGCCTCTGCTCTCTGCTTGGCCAACAGTTGGTACAACTTCTGCTGTAACAGTGTGAGATTGGCTGCTATACCTGAGGGATGGGCTCATTTCACATTGCAACAGCAGGTCAGTCAACATGGATTCCATGGGGCTACTCCAGATTCCCGATTCATTCCTTCTTCCTTCCCCTGCACCCTTCAAAAACACTTCTAGTTACAGGGCTGCACCTGTCATGGCCAAACATTCAGAAGGGCACATTTGCCTCACTTTGCTTATCCCCGTCTCCCACAGATGGACAGACTACAGTGCATGAGGCTGCTCCTGATCGGCTCCCTATAGCCAGGTTGCACAGGGCTGCCCTAACATGGAACAGATCCATTGGAGATAAGTGGCCATGCTGGTCCCCCCTAAGCCCCCTTACCCAACCTAGCTATGGTGCTGCTCAGCCCCATATCCTGGTGCCCTTTCTTAGTCCACCGCCCCTCCTTTCCTTGCCAGTCCAACTGCCCCTACCCCATCCAAGCATGGATTCCCACACTCCTTCTATCCTTCCTCCCAGCTCCTCAGCTCCCTCCTGGCTACACCACTCCTATTCTTGTATCTTCCAGACAAATAGCTGTAGGAAGAGGACAGCACATGGGTAGAAAAAGGAGAGTGGGACCAAGGAAATACAAAGCCCTGAGAATAATGCTTACAGCTGAGTTCTTCACTCCCATTCAGACATCAGGCTGCACTGCTGTGCTCTGTCTGTCCTTCAAGCTTCTTTTCAAGAGGATTCTTCAATCTACTTAACTATTTTTGCTTATTTTTATGAAGGGCTCATTTTCTTACAGACTTTCTGAACAGGTATTTTTAGCTTCTTTTTTTTTTATGGGCAGTTAGTAATTTTATGGGCAGTTGGCAACCTTAGTTTGAGGTAATCTGGAAAATAGCTGAAGAAGAAGGAAGTCCAGGGATTCTTGAAGATTCATTATTTCCCACAAAAAAGAGAAAACAAACAACAGAAGATACCAAAACCAAAGTTTTGGCTGGAGGAGTATAAAGAGAGAGGAGGTGGCTTCATGTGATATTGTCCATTTTCTGTGATGAGAAAGTTGAATGTGGATTGGGTAATCTTGAATTGCATAATAGAACTACTGTTCTGGGTGTCAGACCTGGCTAACATAGTCAGTGAGGAGTGAAATTAGCCACAAAAAGTGTAGTTCAGTGAATAAATACACCAAGAACATAAAACTATGTAATTTGCACTCAAAAGGACATCAGTATAATGAATCATAGTATTAAACTATGGGACATAAAATTCTTCAGTTGCCTATCTTCCAGTGCTAGGAGCCAAGTAACAAGAGTTATTAGAAATTCTCTCGCATGAGAAAATAATTTGACACTGAATCCTGGTGGGAGGATTGACATGATGAAATGTTAAACTCATGGTCTGCAACCTACTAAGAAAGGTCAATATCAGTGAAAAGGAGAGGGTGTGGTATTTGCTATCAATTTGTTTACCTTTTAAAGAGTTATTGTCCAGAGTTTGGAAGCACAGGCTCTGAAATCCTCCTGGGTTGCTGATCTCATTGAGAAAGATCCCCATGGTGCACTATCTGGTGTACATCTGTTACAGGAATGTATATTTGCAGACATGCCTGTTAGGGAGGAGAGGACTTTGTCCATAGCATTGTCTTCACTGTTTAAAGTATTTCAGAGGCTGTTGAGGAAATGAGGCAGAGACTGAACCCTCACAGCTGTGTTCACTGACCTGATTTAACCTAATCTTCCTCTGATACAGAAGACCAAGGTAAAGAGAGTGGCAATTGTTGGAGCTGGTGTCAGTGGATTGGTGTCTGTAACAGGGCAAGGACAGCCCCATTTCTTTGATGCTACAAAGTTGCAAGTACAGGTGAGAGTCAGCTCAGGGACAGGGCAAAGTTAATTGCTTAGTAAACACAGTTGGGAAGGGGATGGCACCAGGGGTGAATATTAACTGATTAGGAGCCAGCAGCTACTTAAGTCCACAGCAAGAAGTTTTCCTTTGCCCCCTGGGGCACAGCGTGGAGAGGTTCAGAAGGGACACCAGGAAGGGCAGACCCAGTGCTAAAGCAGCTTGCTGATAGGACTGGCCGACTGGGTGTAGGTAACCACAGTGACCAGCAAAGCAAGGAGGTGAACAAGAGAGGAGAAACTTGCTGGATGAGACAAAATCCCACAGAGGAAGGATTTGCTGGTACCGACAGGAAAGAGAAAAAGAGAACAGGACTAGAGTGGAGCTGACTGGCTTGGGGGAATGGGCTGCACAGTGATGGAGGGCAAAAGGAAGACCACGAGCTGTGAGAATAGCCAGGGTTCTCCACAACCTGGAGGGATGTTACTAATAAACCAGGTTTTTTTATCTTGCTTCTGGTGTGATTAACTACACCCTCATTCATTGGGGGAATAAACTTCTTTTTCTTCCATCATTCCAAAGCGTGGCAAGCGAGCCCCAGGGGAGAGAGATTTCATTATTCACCCCCACCTGGCCACAGTGTCCATTAAGTACTGTCTGGAGGAGGGGCTTCAGCCCACCTGCTTTGAGAAAAGCAATTACTTTGGGGGACTCTGGAGGTTCACAATAAGTGTAGCTTGATTGCCTATGGTTGTAAATGGCTAATTCTGCCCATCAGACTTCTACCCAACACCTCTGATGTAGCTGATGGACATTCTCCCCAAAGCCCAGTTTTTGCCAACTCTCCAGTGACTAACCTATCCTTTTGGGAAAAGGAGCAGGTAAAGTAAAGACATCAGCCTATCCAATATTCAATACTTGTCCAAATACTGCTGGAAAAACTGTCCCAACATGGCCTTTTTGTAAAATAAAAAAAATGCACATTCGACCAAATGATAATTGAGTTCCTTAGATTCATTTTATGCCCTGAAGTCCTGAAAATGGACCCCTGGAAGGTTCAGGCCATCTGCAAGGGGAAAGCCCCCTGAAATGTCAAGTAACTTCAAAGATTCCTAAGGTATGTAAACTTCTACTGCAGATTCATTGTCTATTTTGCCCATGAAGTGCATCCTCTCACTGTACCATTGCAGCAGAATGCTCGGTTCTGCTGTTCAAAGGAAGCCCAGCAAGTGTTCAAACCCCTGAAACAGGCCTTCATTTCTGATCCTGTGCTTGCTTGTCCTGACCCAGCCCTGCCATTTGTGGTAGAAATGGACACATCTAGCACAGACATAGGTGGCATGATCTTCCAACCATAGGGTCCTAAACAAAACTTACAGCCCTGCATTTTCTTTTCCCAAAAATTTACCCCAGTGGAACAGAATTATGAGATCCTGGATTGCAAATTTCTGGCCTTCTACTTGCCTTCAGCATTATTGAGAGTGAGCACAGTACAAGGTACAGATCTTCACTGACCACAAAAACTTATTTCTGTAAGGCAGAAGCTCTCAATCAGAGGCAGCTATGCCAGGCATTGTTTTTCCTCCCATTTTGACTTCCAAATATTGTACCAACCTAGGTCTAGGAATAGAAAAGCAAATGCCCTATTCAAAAAGATGAACTATGATGCCAGTCCTGTGCAGGCACCAATTGAACCCAGCCCTCCCTGAAGCCACACAATCTGATGGGCACCATGCAACCTATATACCTGCTAACCTTGTTTCAAGCTGCACCTGAAAGGAAATTTCCGCCCCAAGGCTGCCATCTCTTGACAGCCCCACTGTGTTCAGGCAAGATTTATATTCATGTGACGTAGGATAAAGTGCCACCAGAGACCCAAATGGAGCACGGTTAGGAGTGATAACCATATTGAAAGGTGTCAAGTGACCTCAGCTTTAGAGCCCTAGTGTGCATTGAAGCAGAGATGGGGTCCAGCACTCCTCACTGCTGTGCAATTAGGGAATATGGGCACTGCATTTAGCGAATATGAGCCTGCCTTCTCGCTCACCATGCCTTGATGATAATTAATTGATGTTGATTAAGTGGAAGACTGCCCATTTCTTGCCCTGATGCCAGGGGGCACTATCTGTGGCTCTGTTCCTCCCCTACACTGCAGCCCAAGCCTTGCAGATGGCATCCAGATGTTATCCATATCACCAGCCCCGCACTGGGCCCCAAAATCCTGCTATTTGAACCCCACTTATAACCTTCTATTCAGGCGGCCAATTCTGCCTTCATTCGCAGCTGCATAGCTCCAGGAGCTACTTCCCCCTTATGGGTGTGGTCTCATCAGGACCTTTGGCTGTACTAGCCCTGGCCAGTCGGGACCCCGGGCCCTCAGCTCTTGAGCGTTCCTTGCTGTGGGCCCCTGGCCCCTCAACCCTTCTGGTCCTGGCCCCAGCATGGACCAGTCGGGGGATGTCAAGACAAGTTAAGAGTCTATGGCCCAATTTTCCCTCTCTCTCTCTCTCTCTCTCTCTCTCTCTCTCTCTCTCTCTCTCTCTCTCTCTGGGCTCCACCTTCTAGACCCTACAAAGGGTAACCCACCCGGTTGTGGGAGCTGGGTTTAAGGCACCCCAACCCGCCTTTCACCAGGGTGGTAATTGGCCTGGCATTTCTTGGGGGCTCCCTCATCACTGAGAGCCCCACCAGGCCACCCACTCCCAGCAGGGTGCAGTTTTAGATCATGCCTAGGACCAGGAGTCTCCTGACCATCCCCTATAGCTCCTCCAGATGATACCTGCAGCCAGGCAATGTTGTTGCCTGGCCTTCCAGCAGCAAAATGCCCCATTTATATGGGCAGCCCTGACTCTAAAATGGCTTTCCTCATCAGGCACCTGCTGGCTGCTGTCTTCTGGCCCTTAAAGTGGCAGGCACAAACAATGCCCTGCCACAGGGGTTCTGGGGCCTTGCACCCCTAGCTGCTGACAGGCAAAACTCCTGCCAAGACTGTGTGTGCCTTGGGGCAGTTGATTGTCTGTATTGAATTCTTTCCTCTCCTTAGCCTGGTTCTGTAGGCGCTAATTGATGCTCATTAAGTCGTTATGTAGTAGCTAGGTCCTGTGTATTGAGCTGGTTCCTGACTCCCTGGTCCCTGAGTGAATCATGATTGATTGATTGGTAACTGGGAACACGGCAGCTTAGCAGCCAGGCCTGCAGTCATGCCTCCCCTCCCCGCCCCAAGACAGACACGGTCAGTCCCACAAGCACCCATGGTATGAGTTTTGCTTGTTCACAGCTTGAGGGATAGTTCCCCCGCAAGCCCCTGCACCGATCTTCTTGAAACATGGCAGACTTTGTGGACTCAGTAAGAGCTACCCCCTGCAGTTTTTACCCCACTATGTTATAATGCCTAGACATGATATGAGTTTCGCTTTCAAGAATTTGGGGTGCTGTTCCCCCCAAACCTGTGCACCGATCTTCTTGAAAATTGGCAGAAGTTATCATCTCTGCAGAGTCTACCATTTGGATGAAAATTTCATCCAAATCAGACAAAAAAACAAAGTTACAGGTATTTTATTGTTTCCCTGTTATACCCTATGGCTGGATCTCTGAGATGGCTCCAAAGCTCTTCAGAAGCTCCAAACCACTTTGAGAAGCCTAACAAGGCCAGCACTTTGACCCAGATGTGCTGCTTCGGACCCCAAAGCATCCTGAGCTTCTCCAGATCCAAAGCTCTGTCTGAAGCCTCACACAGCCCTAGTGTGCAGTGGTGTAAAAATAAACCCCCTGCTTTCTTGCTCTCCCATGTCATTTTGGTACATCATCCATGATGTTGCACAAAAAAGAACCTTCACACAACACTTGCACATATAAAGAGGGGTATAAGAAAGTCAGTCCATATTACTCTGTACTGGAAAGGGCTGAGCTCAAGTGTTCTGTCCAGTTTGGGGCACCACACTTCAAGAAGCTGTGAACCAACTGGAGATAATCCAGAGCAAACATTAGAAATGATGATGGCCCTAGTTGAAACTTGTTTCGTTCAGAGCATGGCTGTCCATCTGGCAGCCTGTGGGCAGCATGCAGCCTGTAAGGGGTTAGTTTGCAGGCCCTGGGCTCTAATGTGGCCACTACTGGCTTCCACTGTTGCTCTGGCTGAAGCGGGTATAGCAGTAATTGGAGGCTCTAGGCACCTCTTCCCTCTGGCTTCTGCTTTCTGGCCTTCCCTAGAGGGTAGGGCAGAACTGCATTGCACATGCCCCAGTGCTGGGAAAGTCCATGGCATGGAGTGCTGGTGCAACATGATACAACAGAGGAACCTGAAGATGGGCCTGGGACAATTGCTCTAGCTCATCCCTTGCCTAGGGACCTGAAGGTGGGTCTGAGGCAACTGCTCCTGTGCACCTCCATGCACAGTGGAGCAGTGGGGAGAAAGCACTCATGTCCAGTGCCCTGAACCCCAAGCAATGAGGGTGGCAAAAGTGCCCATGCGCTTAGGGCAGCAGTGGGAGGGTGCAAAGTGCCCACCTTCTGGGAGTGCCATCCCAGACACTAATTTGGACAGCCCTGATCAAGAAAGAGGGAGCCCAAATTGGACATACAGTAGCAGTCTCCAAATATGTAAAGGTTAGAGTAGCAAAGATTATTGTCTGCTCTCTGTGTTGGCTGGGAATAAAGCTAGAAGTAATGGGTTTAAATTGCAACTAAGGAAAAGTACTTTAAATAGTAAGAGAAAGTTTCTAACTATGAGGAGAGTTTAGGACTGGAAAGGTTGTTACCTGGGAGTGTTAGGGAAGGTTTATCGTTTGGTGGTTTTGAAAGCAGATTGGAAAAAAGTAATTGATCCTACCTCAGGGCAAGAGGAAGGACTAGATGACCTCGTGAGGTCCCTTCCATTCCCATTCTCTATGATTCTGTTTATTGTGTTACATGACTGGATGAGGAGACCCATCCAGTCATGTTCTAACTGAAGATTTTTAGGTAAAACACATCCTAAACACATCCTGTGTCTCCTGATTAACAGAAACATAATGCTGTGTCTCACTGCATGTGTGAATGGAATTCACTTTCCCTGTGCTCTTGTGTTAATAGAAACACAGTGAAGATGGAAAGCCAAGCCTGTACAAATCTATGGTCAGCAACTCCTGCAAGGAGATATCAGCCTTCTCAGACTTTCCCTGTCCAGAGCATTTTCCAAACTATCTGCCCAACTCCAGCTTCTTTGAATACCTGAAGCTGTATGCAATGCATTTTGACCTTGTGAAGCACATCCAGTTCAAGGTGAGCTACAGAATGTATTGCTTCATTGAAACATGAAGATAAGAGCCTGCTAATGCTGCCAGTTAAAAGAATTACACCTTTAGACAAGCAATCAAGGCTCACTGGTGGGCCAACTGGAATCAGTCATGTATATAGTAGCAGTTATGTATATAGCAGCAGGTAGAGGTTCAATGGGTCTAAGTCTGATGTCTTTTGTAACGCAGAGTTAAAAATCAAAGTTTGTCATTTGGCTCCCAAGGACATTCTGTCCTGGGAAGTCTAAGGGAGACTGGCTCTAGACACAGGGCCACTAACCTCCATAACACTTGTATTCCAAAGTCTGACCCCCAAGTTGAGAGATGCCTCTCCACTAGAGTAAACAACAGTTTACTTGAGTTGGAGAGTCCAAGAACAAGACCAGCACTGGCATCCTGCTAGTCATCAAACCACTTATCACTGCTAGGTTCTTATCACAGCCTGTGGAGATGCTATGTAGCTTGGTAATAAAATCCCCAGTGCTCACTGCTACAAGTAACTTAAGGATGCCTAGACCCTCTTGTTTTCTCCATGAACTGTCCATCTCTAATCCCAACTGCATGTTTGGCTGCATACAGGGCTGATTTGTAGACTGAGAAAAGGGACATATGAAACCCCATCCACAAGTAACAATACTTGCATTTTGGTTATGTGTTGGTACCATTTGTGGGCCGGGGTAAGATCTTCAAAGGGTTTTAGGCACTTATAAATGCAGGTAGATTCCTAGTACGATTTCTTTAAGCGCCCAGACACCTAACTCTCACTGAAACTGCTAAGAGCAAGACACCTACTTCTCAAAAAACACCATTAAAACTCTGGCCCACAGAGTTTTAAGTACTGAACAAGCAGAACACAAAGATGGTCCCTGCCCCATAGGCTTCTTCCCAATACACCAAGAAGAAGATATGTCCTCTTGTCTTGACCTGGTTAGTTTACTTCTGTCTGTTTAATTTTTCAGACAACAGCATAAAGAAACGCTCAGATTTCTCTACCACTGGCCAATGGGATGTTGTCACAGAGTCCAATGGGAAGCAGGGGTCATCTGTCCTTGATGCTGTTATGGTTTGCATTGGATACCTCTCAGAGTCTTTCCTCTCACTGGAATCTTTCCATGGTACATGTTTTGTATTTACTATTAAGTGCTTCCATGTGTTTGGCATGGAGGCTGATAAATCCAATGAAAACATGTCATTCCTGTATGCTAAATTCCTGGCTTTGCCCATTGCCATCAACTGACCTACCTTATTAGGGAAAAGTCTTATTCTCCTTGGTACCTCTTACAGATATTGTTAATTCACTAACAGGTAGGCAGGAGTCCCCTGTGGTTCAGTGATGGACTCCTTGTCTACCACACGGAGACCTGGGTTTGATTCCCAGACACTTATACAACTACAGCCCTGGAGACACCAAACATCTGGACTCAGTCTAGTCTTTGGGTTTGTCTCAGTGGCCTGATGGAAGGTCTGGGCAGCTTCCACTCCTCCAAAAATTGCTGCCTAGGGATATGCATTGGAGGTCTGGGTAGCCCTAATGCATACACCATGATCCAGAAGGATCAACAGTTGCCATCACCAACAGCTGTGCAAGGTGCAATATAATTGTGCTGGGCAAATTACACAGAGAATTGGTCTGCAGTAACATGTTACAGATCATAATACGATGTGGCTTAGGCCTACCACCAGAAATTTTTAAAATCTTTTGGTTGCATTATTTCAGCTTTTTAAATCATAGCCCTTGGTTCAGAGGTGGAGATGACTTACCCACATGCATGCATATACAGACATATACCTACACAGTCTCATGAACCACTTAAATACATTCAGATCCAGTTCCTGGTTCCTTTCCTCATCACCTCTGCTGGAGTTGGGCTGAGAGCAAGAAGTGATTGATACTTCTCTCCCTGTTCTGCGGTCCTGCAGCCTCCATGTTTTCTGTTATGCGATAAGTGGGAAGTGGTTATTCTGGTTCCTTTCTTCTCCCTAGCTTTGTTGCTGCTGTTCTCAGTAGGAAAGAACAGAGAACCCCCTTAATCATTTTTCATATACTGTAGGGCCAGAAGGGACTGTAAAGATTCTCCAGGCAGTATGACACAAGCCTGGGAATTTACAGATTCACAGAAGTTTAGGGCTGGAAGGGACCTCATGAGATCATCTGCAGTTTGTTTCTCAGAAAAACATCTGGTCTTTAATATAAAAACTGCAAAAGTCCACCATCTCCTTAAGTCAGATGTTCTGTATCACTGGCTGAGTATATAGATTTAGACACCCACATCTCTTCAGTGAGGGGCAGAGGTTGTTACCATGATCATTTATTCTTCCATAACTAGACATATATATAAGCAACCATCAACCCTCTGGATCATGCTGTACACACAAGAGGCCTAGTCAGGTAGGTGCCTGATAAATCCACTTCTTGCTGATGAGTCTAATTCAAGAGCAACATAACTTGTTACAAGTTTTATAGATGCATATGTTGCCTGAGTTGGAGTCCAAGTTTACAGCACACTGCTTTTCTTCTTTCTTGCTTTTCTTCCACCCTCTAGATCAAAGCAGCTTCATGTTGTGCTGCACTCAGTGTCAGATGTTCCCCCCTAGTCAGACAGGATATATAATGGGAACAAGGTAGATGTCTAGGTCTACACTTCTGTCATTTTATTCTTTTTTACCTCTTGGTCAGGAAAAAAGGTATGCTCCTATGCTGGAGTTGAGGAGAGAGTAAGACGTGACCTCTCCCCCTGCTCCATGGTCCTGCAGTTACAAGTCTTCTGTGATGGGAAAAGTGGGAGATGGTTATTCTGGTTCCTTTTTTCTTCCTAGCTTTGTTGCTGCTGGTCTTAGTAGGACAGAACAGAGTACCCTACACCTACATTTCTTCAGTGAGGGGCAGAGGTGGTTACCATAATCATTTATTCTCTCATAACTAGACAGGTATGTAATAGGCATAAGGCAAATGTCTAGTTCTGCACTTCTACTGTTTTTATTATTTTTTACCTCTTGGTCAGGAAAGGAATTTCATTAACATCGGTGGACTCTAAGATATGAGAGATATTCTTGGACTATTGCAAAACAGAAGAGTCACTGGTTTGACTATGCAAACTATGGCCTGACTCTGAATAATTTAAATTCATTCAACAAGTGATCTTCTCCCTTTCTTCTTTAGGATGCATCTCAGAATATGGCTTGATTCTTCAGGACAGGTAGTTTGTGGGCTTCTAGTCAGTATGATGATAAATTGGTTTCTGCACTGGAGAATGGAGGGAGAAATGCTTTCTGAACTGAGATAAATAAGATCTTGCCCCCTGACCAGTGCAAATCCATTCACTGGATGTTATTCAGAAAGGTCTTTATAGCCCAGCTGAAGAAGATAATCTCCTCACCTGCATCATGCAGATGAGAAGCACTTTTGAATAGCCTGTTGCAAAGAGCTAGTGTATGTCTGCAATAACTTCATTCCTGCAGCAACGTGTAAAGGGAGACTAAAGTGGACTTTTTCTATGAAAAGTGAATCTAAAATTAAATTGGGTGGCCCAGACAGCATGCATGGGAGGTGACTATGATGTCTGTGTGAAACAAGCAAGCTGCAGGAGTGGGTTCCTTTAATTCAGGGGTGTTGGACCTATCTGGCCTGACAGGCTGGAAGGGTGTGGGGCTAGTCTACAAACCAGATCAGGGTCACAGGCTGGCCCCATGATTCTCTGCATGTGTTGTTTGCAGCGTGTACATTGGCTCCAGCCCTACATGCTGTATGCAACACACACTGGCTCCAGCCCCGCATGTGGCACACAACAAGGGCACACATTACCTATAGCAAGTAGGGCCAATTTGGGGCGCAAGCTGCATGTAGCACCCACACCAGCCCAACCTCATGCACTGGAGCCAGTATGTGGGGCCAGTCTTCAGGCATGATCTCAACCAGTCCTAGATCCAGCACACAGGGCTGGTCTGGCACAGGTGTCACATACACTGTGTGCCAGCTCCAACCCAATGCAGCATGTGGTGCATAAGACCAACTCAAGGTGCCCATGCACTAGGTCAGAGGTTCCTGGGCTACGAAGAGTTGGCTGCTGGTCTGCAGGAGGATTAGCTGCCAGACTGGAAGTCCGTTAGTAACCAGCATACTGCAGACTGGCAGTCAACCCTTTTTTATACTGAGTATAAAAAACATTCCTGATTCACCTACCCCTCAGTATAAAAAAGGGTTGGTTGCCAGTCCGCAGTATGCTGGTCACTTCCAGTCTGCAGTACGCTGGCCCGCAGTTTGCCAGTCCACTGTCCCTGCCAGTCCATGGTCTAAAAAGGTTGAGAACCACTGTACTAGGTCCAGGACAGATAGCCACTCTATGGGCCTGATCCATACCAGCCTCAGTTCCAGCATGCAGGCCTGGGCCAGAAGTAGCACATGCCCCAGACCAGCCCCATGCTGTGTCCCACTCACACATGATGTGTTCTACATGCCGTACGCAGTGTGCGGGGCCAGAACCGGTGCACACTGTATGTGGCAGACAGCACTGCAGGAAAAATGATACAGGTCCACAAGACATAGCTTGGACACTCCTGCTTGAATTAGATCAGAAGTCCCTACAGTCTTATCTGAAGTTGAATGAAATATGGGGCATTGCTTTCAGGATCCCAAGTCAGGTGACATTTGTCATCACTGTTCCCTGCAGGTGAGAAGTCATGCTCTAGCGCTGTTGAGGCATGTGGTAGTAACAGATGTTGTCTGGGGTACCCCTGTACCTCGACTCTCCTTCTATTTGTTTCCTTACAGAAGAGTGGTGTGCGAGTCAGTGTTGCATGATGACTTGCAAGCCACATTATCACAGGGAAAATCATGCTTGCTATTGTCCGTGTGATCAAACGCTTTGGTGCAGTGATGCCTGTTGTGGAGATGCAAGCGCGTTGGATTACACAGGTCTTTAAGGGCAGGTGTAGATGTGTGCTCTTTATGTAATGGAAAAAGGAAAAGAAACAAAGTATATTTCAGACATGTTGTAGAGAGGTATCACTTCACAATGATTAAGATTCCAAAGGATTCTCTTTTGTGGAGAAAAATAGTGTTTACTGATTGACTTTCAAAATCAGGTTGTGCCACATTTGACTTCTCCACCGTACTCTTTAGAAACCAGTGGAATGCTTTGCATTAAACAAGCAAAATACCCCAGAGTGAGACACAATAATCTTCTTGAAGACAGTCAATGCGCTGTCTCAAGGGAATTCGAGACCCTTGTTTTTTCCTCTTAGAAACTTACCGCATTTAATCAGTGGGGTAAGAACAAAGTTAAAAAAAAATTAATCAGGAAGCTAGGACCAATGTGCAAATGTTGGCCCTTCTTCATTCTGAAAGTAAAGGTGAGCACACTTGTGCTGCACATCATAGGGTTTTTTAGGCAGCTTCTGGAGCTCTTAACCCCTGATCGTCCACACATTAATACCTGAAACTAGTTGTGAGCACTCACTAGGTGGCTGAAAGTTAGGCCACTCCAGCCTAGGTTTCCCTCTGATCTGTGTGACCTATTTCATGTTACACTAAGGTGTAGCCACTCTAGGCTACACCTTAATGTAAACACTCCACTCTCTACTCCTTGCCTGCTGGCCCATATCAGACCCACTGCCTCTCCCTAGTACCCCATATCCCTGCTAACTACCTTCTCCCCCACCCCCATGCTTACTTGTGGCTGCTTGTGCCGTCTGTCCTGGCATGACATGTACCAGGCATGAGAGATGGAGCTAATCTCTGAGTGGTGCTTACTGTCTGGGGTGGATGACTGGAGACCCTCTGGGTTAAAATCTGTGGGGAAGACAGCACAGGGAACACACTGGTAGGAGTCTACTACAGACCTCCCACCCAGAATCAAGAGCTTGATCAAGAGTTCGCCACGGAATTGGCTGAGGCCTCACGCTCCTGGCTCATGGTTGTTACGGGAGACTTCAACTACCCAGACATCTCGTGGGACAAGTGCTCGGCCAAATTCGAGCAGTCGCAAAGCTTCCTCATGTGCATGGATGAGCCCTATCTGATGCAAGAAGTCTATGGGCCAACAAGAAGTAAAGCGCTGCTCAACCTGGTACTGGCAACCAAGGACAACCTAATCAATGACCTAACAATCGAAGGAAAGCTGGGTGACAGTGACCACAAGCTGATCACCTTCACCATCTGCTGTAAAGCTAGCAAGTCAGTCACCAATACAGAAGTCTTCAACTTCAGGAAAGCTGACTTTGACAAGCTCAGGAGACTTGTCGGTGAAGCCCTAAGGGACCACAACTCCAAGAGGAGGGGAGTCCAGGAAAAGTTGTTGCTTCTAAGGGAGCAATTCTAGATGCACAAGCTAAGTCTATTCCATCTTGGAGGAAAGGCAGCAAAAGAGCACAGCAGCCCTGTTGGCTCAGCAAGGAACTAGCAGACCTCCTGCATCTAAAAAGAAAGACCTTCAAAGGATGGAGGACTGGATCCACCTCAAAGGAGAAATATTCTGCACTAGTCCAGAACTGCAGGGAGCGAACCAGGAAAGCCAAGGCTGCAACGAAACTCCAACTGGCTATAAGTATCAAGGATAATAAAAAGTCCTATTTTAGATATGTGGGGAGCCAGAGGAAAAGCAAGGGCGACATTGGACCCCTGCTAAACCAGATAGGACAACTGACAACTGATGCCCAGAAAAAAGCCAACTTACTAAATGGGTACTTTGCATTGGTCTTTCACCAGTCCCCTGGGACACCCCTGCCCATCATGGGACAGGGAGGCCTGGGTAAGGGAGATTCCTTTCCCTCATCAATGCTGACCTCGTGAAGGAACACCTTGAGAGGCTGGATACCTTAAAGTCAGCCATCCCTGACAATCTACACCCCAGGATACTCAAGGAGCTGGCAAGCATCATAGCTCAGCCCCTGGCACAGAGCTTGAAGAACTCCTGGCAGCCTGGTGAAGTGTCCAAAGATTGAAAGAAGGCCAATGTGGTGCCTCTGACAGCTGAAATTATGTCTGTGTGATAAAGGTGCTTGCTGAAGGCTCTATGAAAATTAGACTGTTTTTTTCTGCATTTTTTTAGATATTAAGCTATATGTTGTTGCTAAAAGCCTAATTAAAATGTAAGATGTAGTGGGGCCTCGTATAAAGTAAGACCTAGTACATTTAGCAAAGCCTTGAAGTAGTAAGGCCCTATGGCGTAGTTGAAATTACCTTATCAAAGAAATGCAAGGCTTGTACTGCTATTGGTCAGTCTAAGGACAATTGAAGTAAAAGGAATCTGAGCGGTTGTACATTATCAGAACCATTCAGAAGCTTTAAATTGGCTGGAATATCTGGAAACAATTCAGAAGGAAGATACAGCTCTGTGAAAAGGATTAGTTACCTGCTGCCTGGATCAGTGGGCCCATGGACCTCGAAGAGCCCAAAGTCTGCATTCCGGGATCCTTCCCAGTACCCTTTGGACAGCACTGTTGGGGGATGCCTCACTTCAGTGAACTTTGTGGAAAGAGAAGCTTGCTGTGTATTAGGTATCAGAGGGGACTACTTATAAGTTGCCAAAGTGAATTGCTTTTGTCTGTCATGGTTTGTTTTGTTACTACGCATAGTTGTGTTTTTGTTAAGTCAATAAATCTTTCTTACCTTTCTACCCTCAACCACATTCTCAAACCCTGAACCCTCTGTAGGCGGCTGGGACAGTGCCTATCTTCAAGAAAGGGAGGAAAGTGGATCCAGCAAACTACAGGCCCATCAGCCTTACCTCTATTCTGGGGAAGGTCTTAGAAAAGATTATCAAAGAGGCCATTCTTAATGGACTGGCCGATGGCAACATCCTGAGGGATAGCCAGCACAGGTTTGTTACAGGTTGGTATTGCTAGACCAATCTTATTTCCTTTTACGACCAGGTGACCTAGCACCTGGACAAGGGAGAGGAGACTGATGACATATATCTTGACTATAAAAAAGCCTTTGATCTGGTATCCCATGATCACTTCTTGGCAAAACTGGCCAACTGTGGCCTTGGGTCCACCACAATTCGATGGCTGGGGAACTGCCTCTGTGGTCAGACCCCGGGGGTGGTGGTTGACAGAAATCAATCATTGTGGTGGGAGAAAACTCCCTGGAGTTCATTGTCTAGCTGCAATAGGGGTAGGGACCAGATAACATAGGTAAAGAATTGACAGCTGTTTATTTGCTCGAGCAAAGACCATAAAGCCAGCAAAAGGCAAAATGGCCTCCCCTCAAGGGTGGGTGATCTTTTATACTTTTTACAATAAGGCAAGACTACAAGGTTAACAAACGCAATACTTGGGCGGTGCTTCACAAATCTTCATAACAGCATATTTCTATTAAGCTGAACTAGCACTTTCTAAAAGCTAAAAGTTAAGTAACAGTAACAG
>JAGPOW010001543.1:51518183-51534162 GCA_030014935.1 Caiman crocodilus
ATCTTGTTCCTTGCTGTAGCTGATTTTACAGCACACAGACACAGATTCACTTGCTGCATTTTACTCAGAAAATGCTTAACACAGTTAAAATGATTACTTAACATAAGCAAAGGCTTAGCTATCATTCTGCCTTGTGGTCAGAAACATTGCTAGGCCATGGGTCATGCCTTGTATTTAGCTGCAAAGCTAATACTTCTTAATAATCCAAAGTATTGTTAACCTAACAGTATGCTATCAGAAAACTATTCTATTTCAGGGTAACAAACATGCTCACCACATCATCATGGTGCCCTGTGACTAGTGGGGTCCCTCAAGGCTCTGTCCTTGGACCTATATTGTTCATTATCTTCATTAATGATGTGGACACTGTAGTCAGAACCATACTGGCCAAGTTCACCAATGATACAAAACTTTGGGGTAAAGCATCCACACCTGAGGACAGGAGGGTGATCCAGGCTGACCTTGACAGACTCAAGAAATGGGCAGATGAGAACCCAATGGTGTTTAACACTGAAAAATGCAAGGTTCTCCACCTTAGGAGGAAAAATCTGCAGCATCCTTATAGGCTTAGCAGTGCTACACTGGCTAGCACTACAAATGAAAGGGATTTGAAGGTCATGATTGACCACAAGATGAACATGAGCCTTCAGTGTGATGCTGTGGCTAGTAAAGCGACCAAAACCCTGGCTTGCATCCATAGATGCTTCTCAAGCATATCCCAGGACATCATTCTCCTGTTGTACTCAGCCTTGGTAAAGCCGCAGCTTGAGTACTTCATCCAGTTTTGGGCTCCACAATTCAAAAAGGATGTGGAAAAGCTTGAGAGAGTCCAGAAAAGAGCCACACACGTGATCAGGGGTCAAGAAAACAGACCTTATGACAAGAGGCTGAGAGCTATGAGACTCTTCAGCCTGGAAAAGCGCAGGCTCAGGGGTGATCTGATGGCCACCTATAAGTTTATAAGGAATGTTCACTAGGATCTGGGGGAACAATTGTTCACCAGAGCACCCCAAGGGATGACATGGTCAAAAGGTTATAAACTCCTGCAAGACCATTTCAGGCTGGACATAAGGAAGAACTTCTTTACTGTCTGAATCCCCAAGGTCTGGAATAGCCTGCCAGTGTCTAAACTCTGGCACATATTACGCCAAAATTTATTGCTCCTGGTCACTGCATTTGAATGTGCACCCAGGACTGCAGCATCTTGAGCCAGGTTGAAGCAGCCCCAGCTGGCAGGGGGCCCAGGGGGTCAGCCTGCTAAGCCAGCACTGCTCTGTTCCAGCTCGATGTGCTGTGGAGGGGCTGGCTGCTCCAGTTGGGGGCTAGCTGGCAGGCAGGCACCCACAATGAAGCACCCTAATGCCTGAGCCACCTCATCAGCATCTACACATGTGTTGCTGTGGAATACAAAACTCCACTGCAGGATAGTACTTGAAATTACAAGGAGTTCATTCATTTCCTGCAGGCTAATAGCATTTCATGTGTAGATGCTGAGATGTTTACTGTGGAGTTAATTAGTAGGGCTGCACAAAGCCTTGGTAACCAATTCAATTTGACCTGGTTCGGTGGCTGAATCTCTGAATCTAAATTGAATCAGAGGACCCTTTAATCTCTGAGAATTGAACTGGAACCCTCTGAATCAATTCCAAGAAATTCGGAAAGATTTGGAGATTAGGACATAGACACAGCTGCAAATGTTTTTCTACATGGGTAGTAGGCGGCTCATGAATGCTGCAATGCTGGGGCACGTGGAGCGTCCCACAGGAGCATGGGGTGGGTCCTCAACATGCTTGGCAGCAGATCTATAAGCAGACCAGAAGCACTTCCAGTCCTTTTCCAGGTTCACCACCGAACACGTGGAAGGGCTCCCCTCCCCATTCCTTTGGAATGCTCCATGAGCCCCAGCATTGCAGCATTCACGAGTTGCGCTGGTACTCGAGGTATATAGAAAAAGCATGTTAAGCTGTGTCTATGGCCGAATCACTGATTCTCTGAATCAGCATCGAATCTTCAGATTCAGCCAAATCAAATTGGGACAGTGATCTGAATCAACTAATCGAATCACTGTCCCCCATTCAAGCCAAATCCGAACTGAATCCGGCCCACTTCACACACCCCTACTAATTAGTCTACTCAGTAATAAACATCTTATGCAGACATAACCACTGACAAGAAGTGGTTTGTAAAAAGATAACAGAAAGGATTTAGTATAGAAAACAAGAACCAGGTAAGAAATCAAGAACCATGTACTGAGATACAGACAGAGATATGAGAGGAAACAAACACAAGAAAATAACCAAACAGTACCCTGCTTTTACCCTGCACCTTAAATCCAAGGATGCAGTCCCTAGCCAGCTTCAACAAGTTAAAAAGCAGCTGTTCCCACTGACATCATCTCCAGAGCCTCCTGCAGTTTCTCCTGTCAACTTCTTTACTCAGCCTTCCTTGCTCAGTCTAAGGCAGACAAGATTCTTTGAGTAAATCTGATATCTTTTGTTCAACCAACTCAAATAGTTGGAAAAATTCTTCTTTGCAAGATTTCAGGTATAAATATTCTTAAAAGATATCAGATTTACCCAAAGAACCTTGTCTGCCTATGACCTTAGAGCAACACAACTACAACCTGTGCCCCTATAACATGGAAGATATCAAACTTTTCTCAATCTAAGGAACTACAGCCCCCTCTGTACTCAGGAAGACTTAAGGCAAAGGCAAGTTCTCAGGCAGGCTTAAGTACAATTTTCTATCTGGCTATTGACTCACATAATCTCATTTTTATTCTAAAGGGCACTCACACTATACGTCAGTAACTTCCTACCTCCCCAAAGTGGCTGTTTACTAGAGCAAAAATCTTTCTTGACCTAATGAAGACCAAAAACATAAACGTATCCTTTCAGATATGGAAATTTGCTAATCCAATGTGCAGTGTCTCTGTTTCAAGGTGTTACTTTTTGCTACAGTTTTTCTTTTTAAAACACAAATTCACCATTGCCTGGTCATGGCCTGACTTCCATTCCTCAGAACATTTAGGCAAGTAGGCAAGGCTGATGAGCAGGCATCCTGGTTTTCCCTGATGAAATATCTTAATTTGTCTGATAAAAAAATTGAAAATTCTCTAATAAAAAACCCCAAATCCATGATTAAAATTAAAGGACCCCCACAGCCCCAGGCCTGTTTAAGCCTCTCACTTCCCCCCACAGCCTTGCTGGTGCCCCTCATCCTCCAACCACAGCCCCTGCTTCCCCAGCCCAACTGGAGGGGGCCCTCAACTGCCAGGGCTATGGACCTGGGTCTGTAGCCCCCTGCACCCACTCCCCTCTGCTGCCTGCTGCACGGAGGGGGATGGGGGGTGATTCCCTGCCACCACGCACTCCCAGAGGAGCAGTGGGGACCTGTGTCCCCCCAGATCTGTACATGGGGCAGGTGCAGGCTGTGGGCTTTGGTTCCTGCCCTGCTTCCCTCCCCTGGGGCCTCTGCAGCCCAGTTGGCATGACCTGGCATGGCACAACACACCTCCCTCCAGTCTGCTGGCTCGTCTGTGGGGGACACCCCTCCCCCAGTTGGCGGCACCAGTTGCCCATGCCTCTGGCAAAAGGTCAAATCCATGTTTTACTGTTTTCCCATGGGAAAGGGAAAACCCGGATCCCTGCCGATGATTCAAAGAACATGCCTTCCTTTCCCTTCTCTACCTTAGTTTTTCCTAATTTCCACCAATTTATATTCCCACTGATGTCCTGTCATACTTTTAGCTTCTTTCATTCCTTGGATATCTCAGAACAGCAGAGATTGCCAAGGCCTGAAGAAGGTTGATTGTGGCCAAAAGCTTGCAAATAACTTTTTTCCAACTACTCAGTTGGTCTAATAAAAGATATTACATCTACACAAAGATCCTTGCCTGCCTATGTCCTTAGACCAACATGGCTACAACCAAAAACCCAGCAATTCTAAGCAATGGCCTCTTCTAAGTGTGAATAAGTGAGGACCCTTTAAATTAATCACTGCCCCACTAAAACATCATCAGCTATAGTGCAAAGGTATGTCAAAAATTACATTTATATCAATCACTAAGATGCAAAGAAGCACAAGGACAATAAGGTTATACACAGCTTGATGTTACCTTTACATGGAGACCACACATGCCACATTAGTAAAATAAACTCAAGAAATCATGCAGGACACTCCCACAAACCCCCGCTGGTGACACATGAAACTTTTACTAAAGACAAGCCCTCTTTTCTGTTTCCTAGGCCTGTGTCAATTGCTTCCAGTGAACACCATGGTGAAAGAGATTAAAGAGAAAAAGCAGAATAAAACTGCTGGTAAGCCAAGTTTGCGTAACACAGAGAACCTTGACTCCCATCTGAACTATGGGAAGCAGCAGAAGGCAAATACCAGTGCTGCAGACACTCCCTGTACTATAATGGGGACAGCCGTGGGGGGCCCTAAAACCCAGTGCAGATTTAATAAGCTTGCAGGTAAAGTATTTGAAGTCCATCTTTTAGCTGGCAGCTTTGTAATTACCCAGGACATTTGGAATATTTGTCCAAAGATACCCCACCACACTTAAATACTTGTGCAAACTAGGAAATGGGGTGAATTTCAATAACAGACTCTATGTTTTATCAGTCAAAGTGACACCCTCTCTCTTTCTTTTCTGATTCACTAAGGTTGGTTTCTCCTTTGATGAAGTTCTAAAAACAAATTGTCTTGTCTACATTGATGAACTTCCCTCTTTCATTGGCTCAACCCCCAATTTACTGGCCCTGTTCTTCAAGAACCCCAAACTGGCCCTGTAAATCTCCTTTGGTCCATGCACCAACTATCAGTATGGCCTGACTGGACCAGGGAAATGGGCCAGAGCCAGGAATGCCATCCTGACCCAGTGGAACTGATACTGAAACCAATAAGAACACAAGTGGTAGAAGATTCTTCAATATGTTACTTATATATGCTTAAAATATTTGGGCTTTTTGCACTCTTTGCTGCACTTTTTCTTGGCTTCCAGTAGTCCAGGAGTAATGTACAATCCTGTAGCCATTCCTTGGTGTATAAATCTTTTTTGATTATACAGTACTTCTATTTGGGGTGGCAGGGAACATGAACCTCTCAGAAAAGTCCCTCTCAGAAAAGTTCCTTCGAGTAGAATGGCTTCGAAAGGTAAAGATTATAAATCCAAGTTTAATCTGTGCCATTGAAACAGTTCATCTTCAGTTGAGCTTTCTGTTAAGAACCTCTCTCCATGTGAAAGATGTGTGGATTTCACTAATGGTCTGATATGAAACCAGTTTATTTAAACTGATACAAATGATGGGCAGACATCTGCTATTTTTTAGGAAAGGTGTCTTTCCAAAAGAAATGAGTTAGCTTTAACCTGTTCATATAAATAAAGCCTAAGTGCTCTGGGATCATATTCTCTTTCGTGGCCCTGGCATTTGTCATATAAACAAACAGTAATTTTGATTTACAAATCTCCTATGCTTTCATAGTCTCCTGTGTAGGAGGGGCAAGGAGGAGCGATACATTGCAGTGGGGGCATTACAGGTAGAGGGTGTATTGCATTTCTAATGGTTGCCCAAAGTGCACTCAATTTTCTGCGGCATGAGTGAGCATCAGAAGTACATAGCACCTGCCCAGGGAAGAGACCTTACTTATCTTTTCTTGTTGCCTGGCCAGTTTACCAAGAGACTCAGATATATGGAAATGGTATCTGCTCTTGCCTGTAATTATCTCTTTCTAGAGGTGTCATGATTCCTAAAGATGCAAGTATCTCATTTCTGTTACTTCATTAAGTGTCACTTTAAAGTAATAAACATATCAGCTCTTCCTTTAGGTTTGTTTTGAATTTATTGAATTGACAGCCTTTTTCTTTGTGATCTTGTCTCTTTTTGGAAAATCAGTGGTCCAAGAATTGAACTTCTGCCCTTGAGTTTGGGAAATCCAGGTTCAATTCCTTGTTCTTACAAAGATTACCTGTATTATAGGCCATAATTCTGTCTGGCCATGGATAAGTTTTGGGTAGACCTCTATCACATTTGTTAGCATATTAAAAAGTGTTGCTATTTTGACTAAGTGTGGAAATGGCATGAAGTATGGAGAACCACTTCTGTGCATGGGCCTTCTGGCTCCTAGGTCTGCATTTGATCACCAAAGGACAGCCGTGCCCAATGCTTCACCCCTGCCCTTGCCCACAGCAGGACAGCATCACTCCAGGTCCAGATGCAGCGGCAGAACAGCAGCAACATGTGCCCTAGGGCCTTTTGTGCATGTACAGAGCTGGCAAAGTAGCTGGCAAATGTCCTTCCTCACCAGATGCAGCACCTGTCCACTCCCCTCCCTGTACTCCCCCAAGTTCCAGGGTTCATAGCCAAGCAGGATGTGGACCAAGCCACTTTTCCATGGAGCCAGTGCCGAAGGGACATGGCTCTACAGCACCTGTCCCTGGCCTCTCTGCTCACCTTGTGCCCAGATGGATTCACCAGCCTCTGGGAGCCCACAAAAGTCACACTGTGCTCCGGCCGCAGCAGACACGGGACACCCATTGTGATCTGTCACACCCCAGGCTTGCTCTGCAGTGGGGTGTGACACCTGGTGCAGCATGGCCTGCACCAGGTGAGTGGCAGTGCAGCCACAGAGGTATGTGCGGGAGCCATGAGCAGGACCTGGCACCAGGCACTGCCACAGCACAGAGGGAGGAGGCGTGGAAATTTTTGCAATGTGATTCCTGTAATTTGGGAAAAGTTTTTGGAAATGTTTATGAACATATGATATTTGCAAAATTGTGTGGTAATTTGGGAACTTTTTCCAGAATGATACGTGGAAATATAGCAATGTTGTGCAGAAAACTGTACGTGCCAAAACAATTTTAATTATATCTGTTGTTGAAAACCATTAATTTTATGTATACAGCAAACAATAGCTCACCAAAACTTGTTAAGTGCCCCCCTAGCCCAAATAATTGCCTACCACTGCTCTTTGACCTTCAGCAAGTTGCTTAAGGCTCATTCCACCTTACTTTGTGTGCTGAGTAACCGTCTGCTATGGCACCTACATACAGTTCCTGATTCAGTGTTGCCCCAACTAGCCTACTGAGTGTGCTCAGAAAGACTGCACTGTGGCTCACTGCTGCATAGGGAAGTGAAGTCATCCAGCTATGTGCATAAGGCTGGGCAAGTCCTAACATTTTAGCTGGGCAAAACCCAAGAGTATCAGGTGTAAGATGCTAGAAGAAGGCTCTCCCACCTTTTTTACCAGAGAACCTAGTGTTTTGGATACTTGCCCAGAAGTAGGAGACCTGGGTTTTAGGTGTCTTGCACTCAGAGTGGGTTTGAAACTACATTTCCTTGATCAAGGGTAGGATTTTCCATCCTGACATATTCCCTTTTGTCCCATTCCAGCAACTCTATTTGTTGCATACTGTCCATTGGGCACCTTTTCTACAGCCCACAGCTCAGCAGGACTTTGGTCATGTTCTCTAAAGTCTTATCAGCTCACAAAACAGCTTTCCAGGGGCATCAGCCACCATATCTAAGGTAGAGCAACTCTGATACTTCTCCACTTTATACCAAATGATAAGGAGCCAAGGTGGATCCAGAAGGGATTCAGTGACTCAAACACCCCCCTTCTTTCAGTCAACACTACAACAGGAACAGCAGCTGGGGACTTAAAGTCCCCAGTTTGGATAGGCATTCCCACCCCTGCTTCTTTCCCCGTATAGTCAGTGACACCTCCCCTGCCCTTCCGTATCCACCACTGCCTCTGTCTCTGGCTGCCCCAGGGCTGGCCCAGGGTCGGAAGAGCTCCAGAGATGCTCTTGCCTGTTCCAGCATGGCTCCAAGGGCAGTGGACTCATTTGAGGACATTGCCTAGAACCCTGCAACGAGGGTTCAGATTTTTGCCTAAACAACCATTTTTTAAGCAGCCTGCAGCCATGCTCTTAATTTGGTCATAGCTATAGACCACTTTCTGTGGTCAGATTGGGCGAAAATTGTCATTTCTGTCTGCGCCCTCAGGGTTCAGATGAAGAAGTTTCAAAACAGCATTTTCTTGAACTTGTCTTCCTGCTTGACAGCCTTGAACTGTTTTCATAATGGGGGCAAGGAAAGGTGTGAAGGGAGTTTGGTCTGGGGTCTTTTCAGCCCCCACTGGAGGGTGGGGTGGGTGTACTGGAGCCCCAAAGGTTTCTGTTTGGTCCAGGGGATCGTTGTAACTCAGGAAGCTTCCTTCAAAGCATTCCCAGTTACAGCGGGGGTGCTGCACTTCCATCTGCACCCACACTGCTCATAAAAAAAGGAAGGCATATTTCAAATGAAGAAGTACACCAAAGGTTCAGCTCCAGGCAGATTGGTGACAAAGGCCACAAGATCAAGTACAGAGGGACAAGAATAGCAAGTCTGAGAGCAGGAGCATGCTTGAGCCCCTTGGTGTCAGGAATCTGTTCAAGCAAACTGGAAAAGGCTGCAGCTGTATAGAGAAAGCTATCAGGAGACATGAACTGAGAACCTTAACCTAATACCTATTTTCAAAGTCTCAGAATAATTTCTCTGTGTCCAAAGTTCTCTTTCAGAGATAGCTGAAGCTCAAAAAAATGTCACTAGTACTTTAACATAACCTAACATGAGACATTTACTGCACAGTTGACTAATCAACAGCACAGTAAACATCTCAGTGTCTACAAATGCACCTTTATTAGGGTGCACAAAAGTAATAAACACTGCACCAGTGCAGTGCTTGTAAATTGTCTGTTGCTGTAAATATAAGTACTACCCTGCTGCAGAGTTTTTTCATACACAGCAGTGCATGTGTAGATGCTGAGCTGGCTGGCTGGTGCATGAGGATGATTCAGTACAGGAGCTGCCTGCTGGATAGCCCCACTCTGAAGCACACTTGTTTACCAGCCAGCCCTCAGGGAAGAAGCTTTGCTTATCTTGTTGTCTGGCTATTTTGCCAGCAGACTCGTAGAAATGGACATGGTAACTGCTCTTGGCTGTGGTTACCTTACTCTTTCTAGAGATGATCTAGAGACCTTATGTAATTATCTCATTAGCTGCAATTATCTAATTTCTGTTACTTCATTAAGTGTTACTCTAAAATAGACAAGTCACTTCTTCCATTAGGTTTGTTTGACATTTGTTGAGATGGCTGCCTTTGCCTTTGTTATTATGTATTTGCAGAAAATGGATGATCCAGTAAATAGGTTGATAGCCTAGAACTGGGAAGTTCCAGGCTCAGTTCATAGCTATGCTACAGACTCCCTCAATGATCTCCAGTAGGTCACCTAAGGCTAAATTTTACTGTATTTTTCATGCTTCATGACTGCAACTTTCATTTACACACACTTTGTGATTAAACACAAATCTATTTTTCCAAGGAGGAAAACTGAATCCAAAACTCCATGCAAGTGACAAAAACAGCAGTTACCTGGCTTCAAATGTGACATTAAGGCACATAAAGTCAAATATGCTAACTGATGCTGTCCCCATGCCTCTGTTTTCCATTTATACAGCTGGGATAACAGCAAAGCCGACCCTAGGGGTGTGCAGGGCCTGGGGCATATCAACTGTTGGGTGGGGGCAGGGGTGGCAAGCAGCCAGAGTGAGGAGGAGCGGGGAGAAGGTGAGCGACTGGAGCATTGAACTGGTGGCTGCGCGGAGTGGTGCTGCCCTTGGCATGTGCCAATGGTGCTGTCCACAGGGCCCCCCAAAGTACAGGGCCTGGGGCAGTCACCCTGATCTGCCCCCTGCAAGGGATGGCTCTGGATGACAGCATTATCTTCCCTCACAGGAAAGGAGCAAGCAGTGGCACAACTAGGGCAGGGTGACAGGAGCAACTGCCACAGGCACTGACTTTTTGTGATTACACCAGTGGTGCAGCAGCAATCAGAAGTCACTGCTGCCCCGGGGACCTGGCCACATCACTATGCCACTAGGGGCATGTACAAATGTACTAAAAATCATGAAGGTCACACATACTATAGCTACATGACCAAAGAAATACTTGCCATATGTAAGTTAGCTCAAGATTATAGCAGTATTCATCCTTAGGACTGATTTTGTTTGGGTGTGAGTTGTGGGGCAGGGGTTGTTTTTTGTTTTTTGGTGTTTTGATTCCATAGACTTAAGTATTTTTTTCTAGTCACTCTATACATTTGTCCTTTAGCTTATAGCTACAGCTCTAAGTCCGTGTCCTTCAACCTGCAAAGAGAAAATCACGCACATGGCTTGTCTCAGTTAAAAATGAAAAGGTAGTTGGCCTTAGTTCTCAACAAGGGAACGTTCAGTTACTTCTTTTAAAATAGAGAAAGCAAGTGCTGTCCTTGAAATAAGTCTGACCCCACTTAATTCAAATCACTCTAGGATTGGGGAGAGCCAGGCCTGTCTCCACTGACACTTATACATTCTGTAGAGCTTTTTTTTAATTAATTTTTATGGGTTTAGCTTTTAAATCCCAATCCTCTGCAGGAGAAAAGAGGATGTTCACATGATCGTAGCGAATGTTGATGTCCACCACAGTGGGTTTAGAAGTCACCTGGATTTCCATTGGAAGAAGGCAATCCTCTTATTTTTATTGGACCTTTCTCCAGTGGTCTTTCAGATTTCAGCTCTCTGGTTCTCTGTTCGTATTGGCAATATCCAGGAAGGGTATTCGTTTCTTTAATCTTTTTATTCTCTGATGCTGTGTTCTGCATTTCTATTCCTCTATTAACTCCTACTTGCAACTTTGAATCCCCTTCCCTTCTTAAATCTATTTCTTTCAATATATCAAAGTTATTGAATTTAAAGTCAAGTGCTTTGAGATCAGTGGGTAAAAAACTGCACATAACAATCACATAGTTATTATTATCTTTTTCAATTAAAAAAATGTATTATTTTTCCTATTCCCCTTTTGGTAAAAGATTTTCATGTTTGATTACTTGACAGTATCTCCCAACAGCTCTGAGATTCAGTTTCATTCATTATCCTTATGTCACAGACAGAAAACTGAACTGCAGAGAGACTGAGAACAGGAGACCATAAGGGATTTTACTCTTCCAATGCTTGGTCTTGTCCTGGCTAATTTTTAGGCAACTGGGCCCAGCATGGAGTCCAAACCCTTGTGGTTAAGTGCTTAGTTTCCTCATATACTGCATGGGAAGAGTCAGACTCCCCTAAATGGGACTTCAGCAGCTGGTATATCAAGCAGTGAGTCATTTCCTGTCAATGTGCTTAGCTTACCCTGCAGCTGCCTAAAGTTAGCACATAAGGTACCACCAGCTGTCTCTGAACTCCTACTGTTTTCTACTGTGTAGGTGCCTTACTCAGTGCTCCACTTAAAATCTACCACCCTCTCCTGAAGGTAGGCACCCGCACCATTTCATTCACAAAGCCAAGGGAATATTGCTTTTGATCTGGGTAATATGCTTGCAGCTTTTTTGTTTTAGAGATTTTTCATTTCCAAGGCTGTCTGTGAAAGAGGTAGAGATTTCGGGCTGCTTTTTCCATCCTGATGTAGTCTGCTTTAACCCATTCCAGCAGAGTAATCTGCTGGTCACTATCTGACCACCATCACCCACGCCTTTTTAACATCTAGGATAGACTACTGCGGTGTAGTCCACATGGGGCTGCCCTTGAAAATGGTCTGGAAGATGCAGCTGGTGCAGAATACAGCTGCTCAGCTGACAGGGGTGGGTCATCAAGAACGTGTGACTCTAATGCTCCAAAGTCTGTTCTAGCTCCCAATAGCTTTTCAAGCATAAGTCAAGCTGCTGGTTTTGACCTACAATGCCTTTGTAGGTCAAAACCAGCAAAGTTTGGGCCCTGTCTACCTAAGTGATGACTAACTTCTCTCTCATGCCTTATTATGATCCTTTAGGTCAGCCGAAAGCAACCTCCTGCAAGTACCATCAGTATGCCAAGTCTACTTGATGAAAACACATGGGATCTTGTTCTCTGCAGTTGCTCCTCAGCCCTGAAACTCACTCCCCCTTGAGGCCTGCCAAAGCCCAAGTCTGGACATGTTTTAGAAGCATTATAAGACCTTCTGGTTTGGCCAGGCATTTACCAAACAAATCTAGGTTAAGTTGTTGTTTAGGAGGATCTCTGTTTTATCTTGATATTCTAGTTCCCTTCCAAGTTTTGTTGTGGTTGTTGTTGTCATCTTGTGACATTCCTGTTTTTAAGTTATTCTGTTTTCTTGCTGTAAGATGTCCTAAGCCTCAGCTGGGAAAGGCAGGAAAAAATTGGATGGATGGATTCATAGATTGTAAGGCTGGAGGGGACCTTGGAAAATCATTGGGTCCAGCCCCCTGCACCAAGCAGGAAAGATAACTGCAGATCAGGTGACCCCAGCAAAGTGACTGTCTAGTCTCCTGTTGAAGATTTCCAAGGTAGGCGATTGCACCACCTCTGGAGGGAACTTATTCCACTGTCTGCACACTCTGACTCAAGAAGTTTTTCCTAATGTCAACAGTTGCTCACCGAGCCCTTGATGCACTCCCCTAGTGTAGTGGTAAGCTGCTACCAGGTCCCCTCTCAGCTTCCTTTTTCTCAGGCTGAAGAGTCCCAGATTCCACAGTCTTTCCTCATATGGCTTGCCATGTAAGACTCTGATCATACGGGTAGCTCTTCTTTGGACTCTCGCAAGCTTGTCCGCACCCTTGTTAAAGTGTGGTGCCCAGAACTGGGTGCAGTACTCCAGCTGCGGTCTCACCAGTGCTGAGTAGAGTGGAAGAATTACCTCCTTGGCTTTGCTGGAGATGTATCATTTGATGCACGCCAGAGTATCATTTGTCCTGACTACAGCATTGCACTGCTGGCTTATATTCATACTGTTGTCTATTATTACCCCCAGGCTCCTTTCATTTGTGGTGCTAGTCAGTTTGGTGCCACCAAGCCTGTAGGTGTGTTGTGGGTTGTTCATCCCAAGGTGGAGCACTTTACATTTCTCAACTTTGAACTTCATCAGATTCCTATCCACCCAACTTGTCAGCCTATCTAGGTCCACCTGTATCTGTAACCTATCTTCAAGTGTGACCATGCTTCCCCATAACTTGATGTCATCTGTGAACTTGGCCAGTGAGCTCTTCACCCCCACATCCAAATCATTAATAAAGATGCTGAAAAGTAGTGGACCAAGCACTGACACCTGTGGGACACCGTTGCCCACTTCTCACTGGATAGATGGATGGAAGGAAGCCTGTTTGTTACAGACTCCAGTGAAAAATTCAGTGTCACTTTTTCTGGGGAGCAGCAGGACACTGGCTGTCCTCTCTAAAGTCTTATCAGCTCTCAAATTAGCTTTTCAGGGCCCTAGGCTACAACAGGTAAGACAGAAGTGTTGCAATAGTAGGTTGGCCCAAAGATGACAGTGTCACACTTATTCCCATTCATTCCTTTCACTATTATCTATGTTGAGCAAGCTCAGGGAGAGTGGAAATCACATTCTCCCTCATTTTCTTTTAAATAAAAGCTGTGATTCTTCTTTACAAGGTTCAGAGACTGACTCTGTTAATAAGGACCTTCTCCAAAGCCCATTCAGTTACTTAGCACGGCAAGACAAGTATGCCAGTCACCATGTCTGAGTATCAAATCTGCTTCTACTCAGATTAGACAACTTTTTAATTATTTCTACCACCCACCATTATACAGTCTCTGTATTTTACTGTCTGTTGTTTCTGTCTAGTCCCATAACTCAGATTTCACAAATCTTGGCCACTTTGAGAGGAAAGTGTAAATAACAGATAACTTGAACCAAGAACTTTGCTCTTTACCATGTCAACAAGTCTCACTTGCATAACTACCTAGGAAAATAATCTGCTTCCTCTTGAAGAGAAATGTTCCCTCCCACACCACTTTGCCTCTGCCCAAATATCCCTTAAATGTTTTATAAATAGAATAACAGCAAGTGGACCTTTCCAAAGCTCGTGGAAAACACTTTGAAGACGCAGTGAATTCGATCCACAGGGCTTGGAGGTAAGGCAAAAGAAAGGAAATAAATAAACCTGTGTGTTTAGCATCACGTGTGAAGCTGTGGCACTTATTAAGGACACAGTCCATTAGCATACTTTATTAATTAGTATATGTAGTTTGTGGTATTTTGTCTTTTTCAGATGCAACTGAGCAGCTATTGCATTACAAGCCCAAATGCAACTGAGACTTTGAAAGCTGTGACTTTCTTTACACTACCTGTTTTCAATCTTGACATGGCTGTAATGAGTTTCATTCTAGGCAGTTTTTGGAATTTAACAGATACCAATGCATGCAACAAATACGTAATTACAGTTCAGAAAAGTTCTATTACTGCACAGAAGAGCAGGTGGAATAGGAAATTTTTTTATGAGGAGTGAGTGCAGATTCTATAATGTGAAGCAAGAAACTGAGCAGTAGAGATAGTGCCATTTACACCCATGTTATTACTTACGGCACTGGATCCTCACACTTATGGCACTACCGGAAAATTTACAATGTGAAAAAGAGGGCAGCAAAACAAACATCCCTGGATCCGTTTCTCAAAAAGCCATCAAGTGGCCCTAAGTCTCCTCAAAATCTCTCCAAAGAAGCCCTTCTCGATTCCATGACCCTGATGAAGGTGTTCCTTCACCTTCTGATTAAACAAAATTTTATGTGATTAGTTACCGTATTGCCCTGTTTAAACAATGTATATACATAACATTTTAAAAAGCTTTGTACTGTACAGTGTATATCATTTATAGTTGCTTAAATAGTTGATTTAAATATGGTGTTTGTGGTCTTTTCTATAAAAAGTTGGGCATCAGGCCCTTGGTCAGGAACATAATCCCCTATTATAACATTGTTTCTATGGGAAAATCAGATTCGACTTACATTGTTTCAACTTACAGTGCCTTTTCCAGGAACGTAACCCACCATAAGTGCAAGGATTGACTATATACATTTCACTTTGAAAAACTGAAAACATGCGAAACCAAAAAATTCAGCTTTTTATCAAAACATGATACTATTAACACAAACTCTATTTTCTGGAGGAAAATTATTTTCAAGCCCATTTTTCAAAGAAAAATTCTTTTTGACAAAAAGATTTGACCCTTTCTACCACACACAACTATGAGTTTGGTGCATCTCTATAGGTGCCTTTAAAAGGGCTTCCAGGCTGTGATTGATCCGTGTGAGAGGTTGTACTGCCCAGTTTAATGAAACTGTGGTCCTTACCCAGCTGGGTTTAGTTTTATAAACCGCTTGAATAGTGAATAGGGCAGTGCGAAATTTCACCGGCTGTTTCAATTCAACGTTGTTTCGACTCATTTCAAGCTTGAAACAGTGAAATGGAATCAAAATGAATGGCTTTGAAACAAAACAAGGCTAGTTGAAATGTTTCAAAAGTTTTAAAATGTTTTGTGTTTCAAAGCCAGCAGCAAAGTGGTGGGAGACAGGGGAGACGGGGCTGTGCTGGGAGCAAAGCTTTGGCTCTCCACGTCTCCTGCCACCGGGCTGCAGGAAGCTGATCACAGTGCAGGGGAAGGGAACTGAGCCCAGGCTCACTACCCCTCTCAAGCACTACGATCCAGCTGGGAATTGGAAGTCAGCCTAGCTGAGCTGAGTTCCCATCCCCCACACTAGATCAGGCTGGGATAGGAAAGCAACTATCAAAGGCAGCCTCTCAGCCAATCAACAGCAAGGGATGGGGGCAGCAGCCGTCTTGGGCTCCCCTTCATGCCAGTAGCCCTGCTTCCCGCAGAGGGCTATGCAGCTGGGCCACAACTCCATGAGGACTGATGGCTATCTCGGAAGAGTAGCAATTTTTTTCCAGTAAGTTTTCTTATCTTTCTTTTCAGTTTTGTAGATAATGCTAGATTTCATGATTTCCTTGAAATCATAGTATCATAGTATCTAGAGTCTGAAGGGGCCTAGAGCAGGCCATCTAGTCTGAGCCCCTGCCAATGGCAGGAACGAGTGCCAGGGTCACAGGACCCCAGCCAAGTACCTATCCAATCTACTCTTGAAGATGCCCAAGGTAGGAGCAAGAACAA
>JAGPOW010001543.1:51543382-51566514 GCA_030014935.1 Caiman crocodilus
TCAGGGGCCCGACGTTTCCCAGGGCTCTCTTCTTGCCCCCCACATACTTGAAAAAGGACTTCCTGTTGTCCTTGATCTTAGTCGCCAGGCGAAGCTCCATTCCCGCCTTGGCTTTCCTAACAGCCCTCCTACACACCTGAGCACAAGAAGAGTACTCCTCTTTGGAGGCTGCTCCCTCCTTCCAATTGTCCACACATTAATGCCTGAAACTAGTTAAGCCCACTCTGAGTGGCTTAAAATTATGCTACTCCAGGGCAGTTTTATCTCTGATCCATGTTACCCAGCTCATGTTCCATTAACATGTAGCCACTCCCCACAGATGAGCCGCCCAAGTTGCAGTCCTCCAGTATCCCAAGATAGTGTCCCTTCCCTCACCTTCCTATTCTTTGTGGACAAACTTTCCCCAGGGGGCAGTCCTAGCACCAAGTGAACTCACTCTCCTGCCTCTGGGGGTGGGACCTTCCCACCCCCAGAGGTGCACCCCATGCAAAAAGCCCGCAGAACATATATCAGCTAGCCGGATCACCGGACTTGGATGAGTCCAGGAATGGAGTCTAAGGGCAGGATTAGGGAGGGAATAAGGTAGGGGACTGGATTGGGTCTCCATGAGCTGGTGCTTCCTTCCCAGGCAGGGGTAATAGCTCCCTCAAAAGTACCTTCCCTTACCAATCCCACTTCCCAGCCACCACAGGAAGCACAACCAGCGCCCCCCACAGCCCAATCCCAATTTATTAAAACATGAAACCTTCTTTAATTTACTTCCTCTTTATTTCTTTTTAAATTCTTTTTATTTTACCCTTCAGTGGCTGACTTCCTTAATTTCACCACCCTTCTCACATCCCCATTTCCTCTCCACCTCCCATTTCATTACCCACCCCCATCCCATTAACTCTCTGCCTCCCAACTTCATGTTCCTGTCCCAGCCTCCCAACCCTCTCTCATATACCCTGACCTAGAAGAGGGATAGTAGCCTGTCCTGGCTCACCAGGGCAAGCAGTGGCAGCTTACAGCTGTGGCTCCTAGTCAGGTTGCTGCTCCCCAGCCAGCTAGTGGCAAGTTACAGCTGTGCAGGTAGGAGACAATCATGGAAGATTTTTAGCTTTAAGGTGTGATTGCTGCAAGCTCCAACTAGCATTAACACCAATCAATATTTGAGCAACTCAAAGTGCAATGTGTTACAAGGCCTTAAGAGTCTATAAGTGCTTCCAGATAAAAGAGTTACTCTTCAGAAAAGACACCACAGTTTGTGCTGGCACCAGTAAACAGCTTGAGTTTATCAATTGCTGATGACCCAGCTGGGATCAACTATATAAAAAGTAGCGCTGGTGTCTTATGAAGTGAAGGTAAGATAGTTATATACCTTTACAGACTAACTAAATAAGATATAGCTAGAGAGCACAAGCTTTCATGAACTGAAGTTAACCTCATCAGATGCTGTTAAAGTATATGCAGAAAGCAGAGTATAAAAAGAAGAAAGAAATTAGAATACAGAAGACAAGGGAGGGAAGAGAGTAAGAGATAGAGGGGGAGAGGAGGGAGAGAGAGGTAGTGCTAGGAGAGAAAATCAAACTTGCAGTAAGTCATAGGAACACAGGGGGTCACAAAAGCTAATCCAGGTAATGAGATAAGAATCTATAGTCCCTCTTTAAACCATACTTAACACAATCCACATAGCAGATGATGTCTTGTTCCACAGTTTCCCATTAAACTACCTCTTTTTGCTTATGTATTGAAAACATTGATCTTCTGTAATTTAAAATTGAAATCTCCAGCGTGGCATCTGCCTCCCAAAAGCATTCTGTCCCCAAAAGACTCAGGTGGTGTGGTTGTAGATACAGAACTGCTGGGCAGGGGATAGAGAAAGAGCATAAGAAACCATAATCTTCCAGTAACTCATCTTGCTGTTTCCTGCTGTGGTGGTAGTGCCTAAAAACCAGTGATGGACCACTGGCTAGATCTTTCAAGGTGTTCGGCACTTATAAATATGTCCCTAGTGAGATTTCCAAAACCACTCGGACACTTATGCAAGTCATCTACTTACTTATGAAAAGTCCACCTTTATAATGCTGGCCCTGAAGGTGCTAGGTACTATACAACCAGAACAGAAAGATGGTTCCTGCCCGATAGAGATTGCATTCTAAATCTGCCTCCAGGCCCAGGTCAGGGCCGTTCTCCCGTGCATCTGGAACATGGTCTTCCACCTTGTCTTTGACTGGATAGTTCTACCTGTTATGCTCAGATTACCTGTTGACTGACAAGAAATAAATAAATATATTTTCTTGTGATTTGATCTTTCAGACGGCAGTTGTCAGCATAAAGAAACACTCAGATTTCTCTACCACTGGCCAATGGAATGTCATCACAGAGTCTAATGGGAAGCAGGAGTCATCTGTCTTTGATGCTGTTATGGTTTGCATTGGATATCTCTCAGAACCTTTCCTCCCACTGGAAACCTTCCCTGGTACAGCCTCTCTTGTGTTTACTTTTTAGAAGTACTATGTGTCTGGCATAAACACTAGTCCAAAATGAAAACATTTCATTCATATATACTAAATACTTGGTTTTGCCTGCCCTCCTCAAACTGACTTGCCTAATTAAGGGGAAGTTTTGCTCTCCCCAGTGCCTCTTACAGGTGTGACTATTTTACCAGCAAGCACCCAAGGCTCAATATGAGTTTTGTTAGGAAAATTTCTCAGAAAATGTGTTTGCACATTTAAAGTTAAATTTTTAAATATTTAAGTTAAAGATCACAGCATGGTACTGGTTGGAGCTCTAGTATAAAAAATGGGCCAGATTTACCTCTGGCGAAATTCCATTCACTTCTTTAAGGTTGTATTTGCTTACAGCTGTGGTGAATTTGGCCCATACTTCCAGCGAGGGAAACGTATTTCCTTTGCTGACTTTTCAGTGCCCCTTAATTCTCTTGAGTGCTTCTCAAAATCTTTTTTTGTAAGAACAAGATCTTCTCCTGTTTCCTTCTTCCGCTATGTTTTTTTCTTAAGAAACTGAAGACCCTTTCATCTTTTTGGAATGTCAGAAGAAGCTAACTGGCATTCACTTTGGGCTACAACAAATAGTTTTTAAAAAAATGATTTAAGTTACATTACCTCAACTTTTCAAACCACAGACTTCAGTTCCATGGTGGGGAAAGAGGACATTCATAGCAGTATATCAGGGAAGCTGGGACAGAGCCCCTTATCCTAATCATTATTCACCATGGAATAGAATTTCATATTTTTTGCATTCATTCTATGCAGTTACCAGACTGGTGGTCCTTATAAAAATAGCTATACTGTAGTCTAGCGCAATAGTTCTCAAACTTATTAGACTTCAGGCACTGCTCCTTGGGCTCAAGGCTCTCCTCATTGAACTAGAGTTACCCCTCCATAACTTTCATGAATTGAGTGGCACACAATTTTTAAAACTAATATATAGATTGCAGTGCTTACCTCCTTGCAGATGGACCAGGAAGTGGGTGCAGGGGATCATCCAGACAGGGACAAGCCTGTGCCTGAACTTATCTGCTTATCTCCTTACACCTTGTGGCACCCTTCAAAAGATCTGGCAGCACCTCAAGGTGCCACAGCATCCTGGTTGGGAATCACTGGTCTAGACTGATTGCACAGAGCATTGGAATGCTTCCAGGTGTTTAAAAGCAATCAGGGCTCCTGGCAGAAGTGATATCTTTTATTAGATCAACAAGATTTTTTGCAAAAAAATTCTTTAATTGCAAGCTTTCGGGCACAAACACCCTTCATTAGGCATTGGAGAAAAGATTGTAAAAGTTCTCCTGGGTAGAAATGAAAGTTCATATTTCACAGGATTTCACAAAGGAGTCAATAGATGGAAAACTCCTCAGGCAAGCAGTTCCTAGCTGGTAAGGAATCTCTCAGCTCTACTGTTAGGCTCTGTGATGATGCAAATTAGCTTGAACAAAGGCAGAAGAGTATCTCAGGTTTCAGGTGGTCAAAATGGCTTCCTGCTTGTGAAATTATGGCGATTTCATTTTAAAAATTGGCTAAAGTTCAATATCTTCCATGTGTCAGGTGTCCAGGTTGTTGCCGTATTGGTCTAAAGTAATCAGGGCTTCGTGTTTAATGCAGATGACTTAGACATGAACCACCTAACTACATTCAGGACCAATTCCTTCTTACTTTATTTGTCACCTCTGCTGGAGCTGGGGAATGAGCAGGATGTGATGGGTCCTAGTATCTCCTGCTCTGTCATCCCACACTTTCCATATGTTCTGCAATAAGAAAAGAAGGAAGTGGCCCTTCTGGTTTCTTTCTGCTCCTTGGCTCTACTGTTGATGGTCATAGTAGGAAAACCACAGAAAACCCTGTTAGTCATTTTTCATGGATTGTAGGACCAGACAGGAAATTATGACTCTCTAGTTTGACAATCTAGTACAGGCCAGAAATTTATCCTAAAATATCTGGTACAAACCCCCAAACTTCTGCTCCACTTGTAGCCTTCTATCTCATAAGACATGCTTTGTTTGACACAGAAACTGCATGAGTTGAAGGGTCTAGCACCTCCTTAATGCAAATGTTTCACCTCACTGACTGAGCATGAAGAATTCAACCTCCAGCCCTCTCCAGAAAGAGGAGCAGTTTGGTACTATGATTCTGCCCTTAACCAGAAAAAATACATAATAAAAATTAAAGAGCCCTCACATTTGGGTTAGATTTTTTTAAAGTTCTTTTGGGTTAGTTTTTTTAAAGAACCCATTAGATGAATGGATTCCAAGAGGTGCTTGAAATTGCTCTTTATGACCATTTACCAGATAACCCAAAGGCAATGGAGCTGAAAATGCTTAAATTCCAGGGAACACGTAATCTTCTTCCTTTTTTTTTCAGGAATAAAGACATTCAAAGGCTCATATTTTCACAGCCGGTTTTACAAGCATCCACACATATTTCAGGGGAAGAGAGTGCTTGTGGTTGGCTTGGGAAATTCTGGAGTTGATATCGCAGTAGAGGCCAGTCACGTGGCTGAAAAGGTAGAATTTGTCCAACTGCTTTTGAGGAGAGGAGGGAGGGTTGTAGTTCTGTTAACTGTTTCCTGCTAACTTCAAATACAACTAAGGACTTGTCTGTGCCATAGTATCAGTGAGTTGCAGCAGCAAGGTGCTTTGGCCGCACGCTGCCATATCCTCCATGCCAACCCGGAGACGTGGTTCAAACTAGAATATACACCAGTGAAGCAGCTCTTAGCATATCAATGATGAAGGACACAAGGTCAGGCAGACAGCAACAAGGCCTGAGGGTAGGGGTAGACAGAGAGTAGGCAGGATGTGTACAAGCCCTTCAGTGCCAGTACTCAATACCATATCTGTGTGAATAAGCCCTAAGAGGCCAGAATTGCTCAGAGAAAACAGTCAGATGAAGAGAGCTGCGAACCTTAATCTATTGTTTATTTCCTCAGCTTCAGGACAGTATCTCTGGGTCCACAGTCCTTATTCAGAGACTGAGCTCTGAAAAATAAAACCAGCCCCTAAGGCCCCCAGTACTGTAACATAATCCATTAGTGCCCATATGGAACTATGGTCTGAAGTAATGACTGATGGAACAGGGATGCATGGGTGGCTTTCATCTATCTCACAGCATCTTCCTCTCATACTTATAAGAGACCTTATAAGACATAGGTTAATTTTTAACATGGTCAGGAACACAACCTTTGTCTTGGATTAGTTTTATGAAGGAAAGGAAAGAAATTCATCTGCTAGCGCTTTAATGCTTTGTTGTCTTTTAGGTGATGATCAGCACTAGCAGAGGTGCATGGGCCATGAGTCGAGTTTTTGACAATGGCTACCCCTGGGACATGGTGTTCCTAACTCGCTTCATGGCCTTGGTCAGAAATTCCCTGCCAGGGCCCATTGTGGGGTGGATGATTGCAAACAGGATGAATCAGTGGTTTGACCATGCAAACTATGGCCTGATTCCTGAGAACAGGTACTCCTAGAGCTTCTGTTTAATGTTGTAATTCTCCTTCTACCCAAGAGAATTAAAATATTCTGTTTTAATATGATAAAATGGTTTATGCATTAGTGAATGAAAGGGAAAGCACCTTTACAATGTTGTATGTTGTATTTCCCAAAGAGTGCAAATCCATTTCCTGGGTCTGTAAAATAAGAAGGTACAAATCTATACCAAAGGGGCAGAGGCAAGGATGTTATTCAGTTACATCCGTATAGTGCACCTTAGAAAGACAAACTCTTCATCTGCATCATTCAGAGAAGAACTTTTGAATAGCTCATTTCCAAGAGCTAGGACTGGCCACTAGGATTTCATATCTGTAGCACCTTGTCAAGGGGGAGATAGATGTTTAAAGTGGGCTGGTACTCCAAAAAGCAACTGTAAATATAACTCAGGTGAAACAGCTAGTGGGTAACACAGGCAACTGTAATATCTATATAAAGAAAAAGGCTACAGAAGTGGGTTCTTTTAATTAGACTGAAAACCTTGAATCTTTGAAACATGGCACATTGTGTTCACCATCCTAAGTTAGATGAACATTACCATAACTGTGACCTCTAGGTTGGAGGTCATTCTCTAGTTCCCTGATGAAGCATGTGGTAGTGCTGCGTGTTGTCTTGCCTTCCTCAGCCCTTTAAACATCCTTCCATTTGTCTCTCTGCAGAAGAGTGATGCGGGAACCTGTACTGAATGATGACCTTCCAAGTTGTATCATCACAGGGAAGATCACAATAAGACCAAAAGTGCAAGAGTTTAGGGAAAACTCAGTCATATTCCAGAATAGCTCTGAAGAGGAGCCCATTGATATCGTTGTCTTTGCCACAGGATACACATTCTCTTTTCCTTTCCTGGAGGAATCTCTCCTCAAAGTCGAAAATCGCCAAGCATCTCTGTACAAATATATTTTTAACCCTCATCTCAAGAATTCCACTCTTGCTATCATTGGCCTTATTAAGCCATTTTGTGCTGCCATGCCTGTTGTAGAATTGCAAGGGCGCTGGGCTACACGTGTCTTTAAAGGTAGGTGGAACAACAACATTGGTAATGTGTATTCCTTATAAAATGGAGAAAACAGTAGAAATAGGTGCCTATCAGGCACGGGAATGGGAGACACTTCCTCAGAAAGAGATAGCTTCCAAATGGGTTTATTTTGTAGAGGAGAGCAAAGCTGACAAATTATTGACCTTCTGTATTAGATTGCACCAGACTGTCCCACCAGATACTTTGCAAAGCATTGAAATCTTTTGAACAAAAGGAATCAAAATACATCAGAGCACAGATGTGAGAATCCTCTTGAAGACATTCCCAGGGATTTTATTTCAAGAGAATTATTTTTTTCTGTTGGCAATCTCCCATTGAAGTTACTTGTATTTCGTGGTGGAAGAATAGGGCTCAAGCTTTTATAAACAAAGCTAGGAAACCAGGAAAGGAGTGTTGGCATCAGTTCATTGTTGTGTATAGAGATCAAGCCAGTGACCCCATTTATCCTATACCCCAGGAGCGTATCAAACTCACAGTCACTCCTGGGATGAATCTGAACTATGGGGCTCCTTGCGGGTGGGGATCTGGACATGGTGGTAGGGCAAAGAGTGGCAGCAGGATGGGTGGTGAAGTGAACAGCAGTGTTGGAAGAGTAAGCAGCAATGGTGGGGCAAGGGTAGGCAGTGGGGGGTTAACATTCACTCCACAGCGCTGACATGTTCACTGTATACTGCTGACATGTGTGTCCAAAAAGGCTAGGTGCCCTGGATTTTAGTGGCAGGCCTGCCCTTGAATTCCCAAGCACATTACAGACCTCACAAGTCACACAACACAGCCCCACAGGCTGGATCTAGCCCATAGGCAAAACATTTGCTATGTGCTCCATGAATATACTTAATTCATGGTTACACAGTTTTCATGGGAAATAGTCAGGCATTCCTCATGAACATTGTTTCCATCATCCATGGAAAAATGAAGCCCTGGTGCTGCAGAGGGCTCTGGAAAAAAAAGTGGCAAAGGCTTTAGAGAGAAGAAAACGGCTTTGCAAACAACCTGCCAACAGCTTAAATGGAAGGAGGGGAGGAGGAAAGCAATTGTTCTTTCCTGGAGGGCTTTAAGCAGGCCATAAAGGTGAAAATTAGGAGGTGATTACTTGAATTGTAATCGGTTTCCCAGGGTTGGGGCTTTAATTGGGCAATTAGGCAGAACAGTAGGAGGTAATTACTTGAACTGAAAAGGGAGTTAACACTGGCTTAGTAGAAGCTGGTGTTAATTACATGCTTCCCTGTCTCAGTCTCTCAGCAGAGAGTGAGTTTTCCAGTCACTCCAGTCAATCAGAGGCACTGGGGGGGGGCAGAGGAAGCCATGCTGAAACTGTGAAAAATTAGCCAGGGGCTGTGAAGAAGCTGCAGAAAAAGGCAGCTGGACCTGTGAATTGTGCCATCCCTAACCATAGAGCTTCAGTAGGTATTGTCACTTCACAGAAGCAAGATGCTCTTTTAAGTGGTCCTTGTATTTGCAGAGCTTATGATAGTGCTTAGTGCACGCTATCATCTTACATCCTGACCTTCTGAGGGGGAACTGTTTTGTCTTTTACAGTAGGAAAATCTGGTGACATTTATTATTACCAGGTAGAACTCATACTACACAGGATTCCCACAGTGGGGTTAAAAAGGATTAAACTGAATCCAGAAGTTTGAGCTTTCTTTCTTCACAGAGAGGCACTTTCAAAGCATCAGAAAGATCATGGTTTACAGCCATGATGATCTGTATATTTATGTATAGTTAGCAGCATTGGCATTGGAGGCCTTAGTAGCCAGGGTTATGGTCCTCTTCCCTGAGTCTCTTGAACTTATTTTAATAAACTACTTTTTGCCCCTGCAGAGACAGTGCTCTCTTCCCCCTGCTTTGCTTGTTGCATGCTAGTTGGTTTTTAATGTATAACCCCTCTCAGAAGAGGTGCAGGTATATGGCAGTGGTTTTCCCAACAGTACATTGTTTTAAGGCTTGTGACTGGTACTTGTGTAACCTGGCTATTCACAAAGCTTTTTGAGACTAGGTTAGACAAATACTCGTGCAGGATATTTTAGAGAGATGATCCTGCCATGAGCAAGGGTTTGGACTAGAGGACCTCCTCAAATCCTTTTCAGCCCTACTTTTCTATGATTCATGATACGAGTTAAACTTGTGCAACTCTAAGTAATCCCTGAATTAGACCCTTTTCTGTTTTCTAGGCCTCTGTCAGTTGCCTTCAGTGAGCACCATGATACAAGAGATCAATGAGAAGAAGCAGAACAAGATTCACTGGTAAGCCAGGTTTGCATAATGCAAAGAGCCTTGACTTAGGTCTGAACACTCTTGAACTGCAACAGAAACAGCATACAGCAGATATCAGTTCTATAGCTGCTCCCTATGTTTATAATAAGGGCAACTTTTGGGTGCTGTGATGTTGATTTAATTAACCAACAGCTAAGGTACCTGAAGACCATAATTTAGCTGGTAACTATGTCATTACCCAGGGTTTGGGCAGTATTTGTCCAAAGAAATCTAAGCACGTCCAAAAACAATACTTGTGCAAACCAGGAAGTTAGGGCTGAACTTCTATAGCAACCTCTGTTTTATCTGTCCAAGCGACATCCTCTCCCTTTCTTTCCTGATTTGTTAAGGTTCGGTACCACTTTTGATGAGGTTCTGAAAACAGAATGCCTGGAATATGTTGATTCAATCGCTTCCTTCATTGGTGCAAAACCCAATGTGCTGGCCCTGTTCTTCAGGGATCCAAAACTGGCCCTGAAAATCTTCTTTGGTCCATGCACCAACTATCAGTATCGCCTGACTGGACCAGGGAAATGGGATGGAGCCAGGAATGCCATCCTGACCCAGTGGGACCGGACACTGAAGCCCACAAGAACACGAGTTATAGAAGATTTATCAACCTTCTGCCCATATTTGCTTAAAATATTTGGGCTTTTTGCACTCTTTGCTGCAATTTTTCTTGGTTTCCAGTAGTCCTGGGATGTTGAATCCTGTATCTATTCCTTCGTGTATAAATCTTTTCTATCAGTGCAGTTTCTCTATATAAGGAGGCGGGAAACACACACCTCTCAGAAAAGACCCTTAGAGTAGTAGGGCTTCTAAAGATAAAGATTAAAAATCAAAGTTTAATTAATGTCATGGTAAAATGTCTCCTCCAGCTAAACTACATGTTAAGAGGAAGGTGCACAGACTTAACTAAAAGTGTGGTGTTAAACTGTTGCAAATACTTGTGTAGGCAGTCAGTCCTTCTTGGGAATGGGTGTCTTTCAAGAAAAAATGCTTTAGATCATAGGTGTCAAACATATTGCCTGTGTGCCAGATCTGGCACATAAAGCTGCTGTTGCCAATCCGCTAGAAGCAAGCTACTGGAAGTTGGCAGGGCATGGTCAGGGCACAGTGGCCTGCTACAGAATCTGGGGCCTCAGTTTCCAGCGGACTTAGCAATCAGTGGCAGGAGGACAAGCAAGGGCTGACAGCCCTGGTTGCACTCCAGACACTTTGCCTCTCACTGCTGCTGTGGCCCTACCTCCCTAGCCACCAGCCCATAATGCATGCCCCAAGCTGAAGCTGGAGCTGCCACCACATCATGGGGCTCACAGCAGTGGCATCTTTGGATCTGGCACAGAATACATGGCAGTGGCTGAACCTACCTACCACTATGTGCTCCAAGTTGGAGCAAGAGTTGCCACTGCCACTGCTTCCTTATATCCTATGCAGGACCTAGCCTTCAAGGAGCCCTGCAGCCCAGATTCATCCTGGGAAACAGTGATGTTGACACCCCTGCTTTAACTCCGTTAGAAACTACGGGTTTAATGCAAGAATCTCAGAATAGAAATCTCTGGCTTGTGTCAAGCAAGATGATCATAATGTCCCCTTCTTCTGACCTTAAAAACTGTTCATTGAGGCCACTATTCTATTGGACTTGCTTATATAAACATAGCCTAAGTGATCCTATATAATAGTCTCTCTACTAATGCTAACATTTGTCACATACATAAATGGTCAATTTGAATTACAAATCACTGTGTTTTCATAATTTGTCGGGTGCAGGGAGAGGGGTGAAGAGAGGCCAGAGGGGCATCTGAATCCTGACCTGTGTGCAAGAGTCCAAAACTACAGTTACCTGGCTATGTATATGCCACTTAGGCATGTCAAGTGAATTATGTTTTGCCATTAGTTTCTCAGTACCTTGCTTCTCAATTCATACATCTAGAACAACAGCACTACTCTCCCTCACATGTAAATGATAGAGCAACTGTTTCATTGGAAATACAAATATAGCTGAAGTATTAGAAATCATTACTTTCTTCAAACTATTTTGTTATTTTCAACATACCTGTAATGTGTTTCATTCCAATTAGCTTTACTTATTCTTCAATAGATACAAATACATGCAACCACTGTTTTGAAAAGTGCTATTAGGAATAAAAAGGGATTTTTGAGAGAGTACATGTAGAATCTGTACTGGGGGCAAGTAACTCAATAGTAAGAGTTAGTTGACTTTCTTTCACCTCACTTACAAAAAAATCTGAATTTGTATAAGTTTTTCTATGGAAAAGTAAGGTTCACTTCAAGGAACTGAATACAGGATAAGCAAACAGAAAAATCAATTTTTCAACAAAACATAAAATTACTAGAAAGAAATGCAATGTTTTGGAGAAAAACTCTTTCCAAATGCAAAAGAAAAACATTTTTTAACAAAAACAATTCCCACTTTTCTACCATAAAATATTGTGGGTTTGGTGCATTTTTTCCAGTGCCTTTAGAAGGATTTCCAGACTTGTGAATTCTGAGTGCTCTGTGTGAGTAGTGATTGAGTGGTGACTGGGTGCGTCTGCCTGGGAAGTGTAGACTGCTTGGTGTGTTGTCATTCTGAGGTGAAGAATAAGGACATAACTGCAGGGTCGGATTCTGAAGCAGCAGAAAAGATTTCACTTGTGATAACTGCTTCAGATCACACTGAGACTACTGAAAATATCAGGGAACCTAGAAAGGAACTGAAGAAGAAGAAAGTCCATGTGGTCTTGGAGATCATCCTTTCCCACACAGAACAGATAACAGAAACTACTAGAAGCAAATTGCTGGCTAGGGAAGATATGTAAAGAGGGGAAGGTGGCTTTATGGGACATTAGTGGTTTTCTATGATGAAAAGGTCTTACCTGGTTTGGATAGTTTCCATCCCTATGGCCTGTTTTGGGTTTCAGATTATCTAACCCTGTTGGAAGGGAGTTCAATAGGCTACAAAAATTCAGGATGTTTGGGGAGTAACTACAGAAAGAATGTGCAATTTGCATTCAAGAAGACTACTTAAGTGTAATGAAGTCTTCTTCCATTGTCTGTATACTAGTTCTAGGAGCCAAGGTAGCAAAATAAATTGTAGAGTCTCCCATATGAGGAAATAATCTGACACATCATTGAAACCTAATGGGAGGGTTCATGGGATGGAACTTTAAAATCCTTGGCTAAAACCTAGTTAGGAGGGACTAAAAAAGGTAAGTAAAAAAAAAAGGCGAGGAGGGTATCACAATGTCTGCTAACAATAATCAGTTTAGGAGTTATTAACTAGAGCCTGGAAGCACAGACTTTGGAATGCTTGTGGATCATTGCTCTCACTGCAGAAGTGCTAGTGAGGATCTGCTACAGGCCACCTGTCACACAGCACTGAGGTGCCCTGCTCCTAAAGAGGGGAAACTGCTAAGGAAAGAGCCCTAGCAGTGAGTAAAGAGCCCAGCTGTTGGTTACCAGGGCAACTGGACCTAGCAAGCGATCACACCTGCCTGTGGTCAGCTGACTGAAAGGGCCAGGGCCTGGCTCCCTTATAAGCCCCAGGGGCTGAAGTCAGGAGGGAAGTTCCCTGCCAGCAGCCAAAGGGGGAAGGAGCTCTCTCAGGGAAGAGAGCAGAAGCCTGACTGCAGGAGCAACGTCTGACAATGCTGTGGGATGAAGCAATCCTCAGTAAGCCTGAATGATGTTTTAGCCAGGCGGCTTTCATTTAAGTTACAGCAGAGGGGGCAGAGCAAGACAGGGCCATGCAGGGCCCAGAGAGGACAAGAGGGCCACATTATAACAAGGCCGTGACTGAACAACATCAAATCCATCTGTGAGGCTTGGGGCATGGTAAAGGGATAGTTGGAGCCATGCATAGCCCATGAGGCTAGGATGCCTCTGAAGCACCCATTGCAAAGTGGGACCCACAAGGGGCCCAGGAAACCACAGGGTCCAAGTGTCCAGCAAGACGTGACCAAGAGGGCATAAAAGGCAGCCTCCCAAATATATTTTGTCAGCAAAGACATGGTGGGAGAGAGTCAAGGGTGCCCATTGGGTCAACTTGGCACGGTAAAGGGGGCCTTAGGGAGATCATGGCCATCCTACTGGACCCCATGCCGTGACACCACCAAATCAGTCTGCAAACAGGACAAGCATCTCTTAAATTGCCTACATGTATTGAGTAATATAGTAAAACAGTAATATTCCAGGAGATGGCACTTTGGGAGGTATCGTGCAGGTAGTAAAACATCTTTGGAATTGTTATGAACTATGGAGGATAATTGTCCCATGGAAGTGTACTCATCACTATGCTACAGGGGTGTGCTCCAGTCACTTGCTCTAATGGAATGTGAGCGCCAGTGGAACAGCATGATTAACAAGGCTAAAAGCAGCCCAAGTATGTCATGGAGATGATACAACCTCTACAGATGACATTGGTAGGCTTTAGTTTTGAGATTAATACTTAACAAATGTTATTGAAAAGCTTTCATAGTGCAGCTGTAAGAATGATTTTAGGTATGTGCTCTATCACACCTTCCTGTGATAGAGCAAGAGGCTCCAAGCCACATAATCTATCACTGGGGGTAGGGGGTGAAAGGGGGGCACCTTAATTGAGCTGCTCTCAGAGCCTCTCAATTAAAGTGCCCACAGCTTCCCATGTATCAGCATCCCTGCACTTCAAAATGGCAGTGGGGGCACTTTAACTAATGCCTGTCAAGCAAACTTGAGTTAAGTGCCCCACCACCATTTTGAATTGTGGGGACACTGATACACAAGACACAGAGGCAGTATGCTATAATTAATTACAGTGTGTCAGAGCAGTCTCCCCACACATCTACAGGCACCTTGGATGACTTTCTAAAGTTTTGAGAGGCACCGAGTATCTTGAACAAATGATATACTATAGTTCAGCCACAAGGTGTGGGCCATGATAAGGGAATTCTGGGTGAAATTCTCTGTTTGCATTGTGCCAGAGGTCCAACTAGAGGAATTTAGAGCCCTGTATGCAGCTTATCTCATGACTCTATTATAGGTAGAATATGGAGAAAAGAAAACTAATGATGCTTTTGTCTATACCATTATCCTCATTGTTTATAATATTGCTTCGTGAAGTATTTTGTTGAAGGGGGCACAGAGAGAGACAAGGGGTGAATGCCATGTGTGAGGCTTGGGACATGGTAAATGGGTGGTTTTGAAGCCATGCATCTAGCCCACAAGGCTGAAGGTGCCCCAGGAGACAACCATTTTTTGTACAAGACCCAAAAGGGATCCAAGACCCCACAGGGTTCAACAGGGTCCACCAGGACTGTGCCCAATGTAAACTCGAGGACAGCCTCCCTATTCATAATAATTTCCAGCAAGACATGGCAGGAAAGAAAGAAGGTGCCCATTGGGCAGGATTGGCACCATCAAGGAGCCCTAGGGGTATCATGGCCATCCCTGGGTACCCATCCCATGACAATGTTTGTCACTGTGGTATAGGCAGATTGTGGTATAGACGCTGCTAGTGTCCAGTGCCGTAACAAGGGAGGGGGCAAACAGGATGACCAATCTGGGTACTGAAGCAAAGGGGTGCCAACAGGTGCTGCCCAGCCAGGGCGGGTGTGGGACAGACCTGCAAGTGGCTCATTTGAAAAAGTGTGGGGACAGGGGAAAGGCAGCTCCCACTTCTGCGTGCACTCCTAGGCAAGCATAGGGGGGCTGTGCCCCCAGATCTGTGCATGGGGTGAGGGCAAGGGCAGGCTGCTGCTGCAGGCTTTGCCCCAGGCACTAAACTTCATTGCTACAGCACTGCTGGTGCCTTCTGAGTTTTCTTTAGAAGCATTAGAGGCATGGATGAGTCCCCATGGTCTCTAGTCTACTGTATAGGGCCTAACCCTTGGAGTCTACATACTCCTAAGCCCACTAGGTTTAAGCCACATCCAACACAGCTTCCAGTTCTGGCCCATCAGGTACACTCCTGTGGTGCAGACTCCCAGGTGACACCTTCCAGGAGATGATGAGACCCAATGATGCAGCTGTCCTAGGACCTAAGACCGGAACTCTCCTGTCAGGTCTCTCTAGTATCTGATTAACACTCTTTCCAAAACTCCAACCAATTTAACCTTTACAAACAGGTAAGAGATAAAGCAAGGAATTCTTAGGCCACCAGAGAGTTATACAGTTATGGAAAATAACATGTCCCTGAACACAGTGCCCTCATCTTCTCCTACAGCGACCTTCGCACTCATTGGAATCCTGTGGGGTTAAGCCGTGTTCCACGGGTGGGCTGAACCCTGGCCCTCCACTTCTCTAACTCTGTTACCTCTTCTTGCTCCTCCTTTCCTGCCAGGGGTTTTCCACCCCAAGCAAGTTTGGTAACAGATTCTCATTCAAAGTTGACAATTTTCACAGCTGTCCTCTGTCTCACTTTCAGACTCTCAGCATTGCTCTGTCTTTACTCATAGAACAGAAGTTCTAATCCATTCTGATGGTTAGAGCTATAAATAGAGCTCCTAGTTCAGTAATTCTGCTTGTTTTCTACACGTATGCACTCCTAAAACCATTGCAATAGACTATATTAAATATGTCAGAAATCCCTGGGTTTCAGCCAGTCCCTATTGTGTAATGACACTTAGTAACTGCAATCTGCTTTACTAGCAACCCATTTATGCTTAAAAGTCTCCTTTTGTTAGGCAACTATTAACCTTGTTTAACAGGTTGTGAAATATAGGCACAAAGAAGTTAAAATTTGCCAAATTAGTTTTAGACCAAGGGTGAGGATTTAAAAAAACACGGCTTGCTTATCTTGTGCTTGTTCCAACTGGAAGTATGAATACTGGAACTTGCTGGGAATGTAGAAAACTAGCAGATATTTCTTGGATGAAATAACCTCTTGAGGGGCCCTGGAAAAAAGAAATGCAAGGTGGGAGAGAAGGGGCTCAGATCTGCCCTCTATGCATTATATTCATTGAGACTGGAACATTGCCAGATGATGTGGTCAAAAAGTAGGAATTGTGGTTTGCAGGACATTTTGGAGGAGTGGAAGACAGGACTGAACCTTGGTTTCTGTCCTGAATCTAATTATAACCAAAAATGCTCTTAATTTCCTTTTGACCAAGAAATTCTAAGAACATCTCATTAAGGAAATCTTAACGTGTTTCTGAAACAAAATATGCACCCTGCATCTCAGTGAACCTTTAAAATTTCAGTTTTTTGATCAACTGCCTGGATCCTGTACTTGTGGTGCCAGTTACAGCAGGGGCTTTCCTGAGGCTCAAGCACCCTCAGAAAACTTAGCAGAGAGCCTAGAAACCCTGGTTTACTTGGCTACTATGTAGCTACAGACTTTGGAAACACTGGTTCCTTGCCCCTGAGACAGTCTGCTATCAATTCAAGCAGGGTCTCATGGAAATCCAGCCTGGGCTTCTGTGAAAGCTGTTCAGAACTGAGGCACTTCAGACAACAAATTCTGATTCTTAAAGATTTGGTATTTTCTATCAAAACTTGTTTCAGTCAGAAAATATCCGGTCAACTCTTATGCTCAGTCTTCCAAGGAAGGTGAAACTGCTGCTCAAGTGTCTGCTGCAAAGCAAAGGAGTCTGTTGAAGACGAGATTGTAGGCTTTGCCTATGCAGCCATAACAGGCGAGGTGCAGGGGGAGAAGTACTCGCTTACAGTTTTGAGGCAGGCAGAGTACCACTGGGGTCCAGTGGAGCTTGGTCAGGAGTGCCATCTATATTGAAAGTAATTAAGTGATATGCCACTAGTCTCAAAGCCCTAGAGGCTGTGTGTGGATGGAAGATGCAATTCTGGGCAAGACTAGAGGAAAGGGCCTCCTTCTATCGCATACCTATTCTTTGTGCAAATAATTATGCAATTCAAGCCACCTCTTACCATTCTCTTTGATAGATTATGTGGCTTGGAGCCTCTTGCTCTATCACAGGAAGGTGTGATAGAGCACATACCTAAAATCATTCTACCTAAAATCATTCTTACAGCTGCACTATGAAAGCTTTTTCAATAACATTTGTTAAGTATTAATCTCAAAACTAAAGCCTACCAATATCATCTGTAGAGGTAATATCATCTCCATGACATACTTGGGCTGCTGTTAGCCTTGTTAATCATGCTGTCCCACTGGTGCTCACATTCCATTAGAGCAAGTGACTGGAGCACACCCCTGGAGACGCAACTCTGGCCTGAGCTGAAATCCCTTAGCTGCGGTCTCCCTGGAGCATCCAACATTTCTCAGCAGTCAGAAAATACTGATACTGCTGTCCTGTCTGCCTTCTGGGTCAGTGCAGTGAGGTAAAATAAGACTCCTGGTCTCTTGTTCACCCATGTCATTGATGCAGAAATCAGCATGCTGTTACACCAAGAAATAAAACATCACCAACACCTGGTATGTATATGCATAAATATCATATGTAAGATACAAAGACATTCCTGCTGCACCTTCTGCCTGATTTAAGACTAACATGGATTACCAGCTCTATGAATCTGTTGATCTATTATTTGGCTCCAGATATAGCTGTCAAATTAATCCTGCTGTGAGTCAAACTCTCCAGATCATACTCAAACTTCTATTCTCATCCTATGTCTCCTGATGAATCAGAACCAAATGCTCTGTCTCACTTCAAGTGTTTAAATGGAATTCACTTTCCCCTTTCCAAAACATCATGAATGTAAATGTCTCACTGAATGTGTTAAGTAATATTTACTTTCTCTCCGCTACTGTACTGATAGGAAACACACTGAGGATGGAAAGCCAAACCTGTACAAATCTGTAGTTAGCAGCACATACAAGGAGACATCAGCCTTCATCAATTTCCCATTGCCTAAATGAGGACTTTCCAAACTATCTGCACAGCTACAAGTTCTTTGAATATCCTGTCATGGCTGCATGTAAAGCATTTTGACCTTGTGAAGCACATCCAATTCAAGGTGAGCAATAGAGCATAGTGCCTGGTTCACACAAGAATCCACTAGTGCTGTCAGCTAAAGTTTCTCCTTTAAAGAAGCAATTGGGCTTGTGCTCACAGCAGCATGTGGGTTGGTTTTAACGAGTGCTGATGGCCCCATGGGGATCGGTTAGGTATTCAGTAGCTCTTACAGACTGATCAGTAGCATGATGATGTTTTATGAATCTAAACTGCATATCTTTTGTAACTTAAAAACACAAGATTATCATCTGCCTTCCTGAAATCTTCTGTCCCTAAAGGTCTCTGGGAGGGTTGGTTATGGCTGCAATGCTGCTAACCTCCACGACACCAAAGTCCAAAGTCTTACCCCAAATGAAAGAGATTTTTCTCTACTAACTCAACCCCCCAGTCTGAGAATCCTAGAACAAGACCAGCACTGACACCCTGCTGGTCTCCAGCCACATGTCAGCAATAGATTCCTAGAACAGGAGGAGGGTGGGGATGGTGGTTTAGTAATAGATTTGCCAGTTTTCCTTGTTGTGAACCACTTGATGATGCCTCTGAAACAAGCCTATAGGCTCTTACTTTCCATCTGGCGCTCCTAAAAAATTTAGAAAATTAATATTAATCTGCCCTGGGCTGCCTGTCATGTGGCCCTCAGTAGCTTGCCAAAACTCAGTAAGTGGCTCTCTGCTCAAAATTATTGCCAGCCCTTGTCCAATTGACTCTTAAAAGAGTCCAGAGTAGGTGCTTGCACCACCTCTGGTGGCAGTCCTGTTCCAGGCCTTGGGAGCTTGGACTGTAAAGAAGTTCTTCCTTACGTCCAGCCTGAAACGGTCATGGAGGAGTTTGTGACAGTTTGACCTTGTCATCCCTTAGGGCACTCTGGTGAATGGGCATTCTCCCAGATCCTGATGTACACCCGTTATATACTTATAGGCAGCCACCAGGTCTCCCCTAAGCCTGCGCTTTTCCAGGCTGAAGACTCCTATAGCGCTCAGCCTCTCCTCCTGTTTTCCTGCCCTCTGATCATGTGTGTGGCTCTCCTCTGGACTCTCTCAAGCTTCTCCACATCCTTTCTGAATTGTGGAGGCCAGAATTGGGTACATTACTCCAGATGCGACCTCACCAAAGCTGAGTACAGCGGGAGGATGGCATCCCAGGATTTGCTAGAGAAGCATCTATGGATGCAACCCAAAGTTTTGCTCGCTTTACCAGCTGCAACATCACATTGGTGGCTCATATTCATCTTGTAGTCAATCATGACCCCCAAGTCCCTTTCGGCCATGGTGCTAGCAAGCATAGCACTGCCAAGCCTACAAGTATGCTGTGGGTTTTTCTTCCCAAAGTGGAGTACCTTGCATTTTTCAACATTGAAGGCCATCGGGTTTTCATCCGCCCATTTTCTGAGCCTGTCAAGGTCAGCCTGGATTACCATCCTGTCCTCAGGTGAAAGCTTTACCCCAAAGTTTGCTGTCATCAGTGAACTTGGCCAGTCCACTTCTGACACCAATGTCCACATCATTAATGAAGATGTTGAAAAGAATAGGCCCAAGGACAGAGCCTTGGGGGACCACACTGGTCACAGTGCACCATGATAATTGACTTCTGTCAGCTACCACTGTCTGGGTCCAACCTCAAAGCCAATTTCCCAGCCAGCGGAGTGTGATGTAGCCAAGGATGGAGCTGGCCAGTTTTTCTGTAAGACGATTGTAGGATACCAAATCAAAAGCTTTTTTTAAAGTCAAGATATATAACGTCAATCTCCTCTCCCTTGTCCAGGTGATATGTCACCTGGTTGTAGAAGGAGATGAAATTGGTCAGGCAAGAGCTACCTGCAACAAACCCATGCTAGCTATACCTCAGGAAGTTGCCTTCAGCCAGTTTGTCAAGAATGGTCTCTTTGACTTTTTCCAAGATCTTCCCTGAAATACAGGTCAGGCTGATGGGCCTGTAGTTCCCCGGATCTACTTTCCTCCCTTTCTTGAAGCTAGACATGACATTGGCCTTCTTCCAATCTTTGGGCACTTCACCTGAGCACCAGGAGTTCTCAAAGGACCATGCAGGTCCTTAAGTACCCTGGGGTGTAAGCTGTCTGGGACAGCTGACTTGAAGGTGTCCAGCCTCTCAAGGTGTTCCTTCATATGGTCTACACTGATGAAGGATAACAGTTCTCCCTCGCTCTGGCCATCCTGTACCGTAATGAACAGGGCCGTCCCTTGGGGCTGGTGAAAAACCAATGCAAAATACCCGTTAAGCAGATTTACTTTTTCCTGGGTGTTGGTTTTTAGTTGACGCATATGGTTTAGCAGGGGTCCAATGTTACCCTTGCTTTTCCTCCGGCTCCCCGCATATCTAAAAAAGAAGTTTTTATTGTCCTTGATATGTGTAGCCAGTTGGAGTTCAGAGCAGAGTGGACTAGAGATGCAAGCACATTGGGTTACATGTGTCTTTAAGATTAGGTGGAACAGGAATATTAGTAAGATGTAGAAAAAGAAGAGAAAGGGGAAAAAAGTAGATAAATTTAAGACAAATGGTAGAGGTACCTCACCTCACATAGTTATGGCTTCCAAAGAGTTTATTTTGTAGAGAAGACTAGCTCTTACAGACTGATTTTTCTAATTCAAATTGTACTTCTCCACTGTATTCTTTACTAAGCAGTGAAATTATTTGCATAAACAAAAGGAAATTGTCCCAAAGTGCCAATAAAAGATTTATCTTGAACACAGTCGGATGGTTTTGTCTCAAGAGAATTCAGAATTGATATTCTGCACTGTCAAATCCCATTGAAGTTCCCTTCAGTGAAGGAAAAATAGGGCCCTAGGGTTAAAATATAAATTGAAAAGCATTTTGCATCACCTCTTTGTGGATGTCACAGTGACCTCCATTTGTGCCGTACACTATAGAACTGCAGGATGTCACTTCCCAGAAGCAAGATACTCTCTAGAGCTGTCCCTGTGCTTTCACAGTTTGTAATTGCCCTTACTGCAAACCTATTTCTTAATGGCACAGTCTCAATTCTCTGAGAGTAGATATTTTCTTTTTAAGAGCAGGAAAAAGTGACATGCATTTGTTACTACTGGTAGAACTGGCAATAACCAGGAATCCCCACAGGGGCTGTGCCCACACAAGCACACACATGCATTTTGAGAAACTGCAAAAAGCACCCTATGCATACAATCTGGTTCTCTGTACTGCATATTTGCAGTATGGATCCAAATTTAGATACCAGGAAATCCCAGTATCAAAAAAACAGCTCACTGTAAAAAACGTGCATGTGGTGGCAGTGTACGCTGCCCAAAACTGGAGCCTGGCCAGCCAGAGCTGCATTCCAGCTGCCAGCCAGGCTCTGTATGCCCAGGTCGCTACTGCTGGAGCCTCAGGAGGTCTCCAGAACCCCAGATAAGATTACTGGGGCCAGCCCAGGTGCTGGCCTTGGCCTCCCTTACCCTACCTGTGGCAACTTGCCACACACCAGAGCATACATGCAGAGACATTCCCTGGGAACAACTAGCAGCAGCACAAATATGTATAAACAAAGAAAAACCCATATGGGCTTGTCTGGATGTTCCCGATGAGGCTAAGTAAAATAAGGCAGAATCTAGAAGGTTCGCTGTTCCTTTCCTCATAGAGGAAGGCTCTCTGAAGTCCAAAGACAAGATATTTTGCAACCACAGTATTGCCTTGTAATCCGATTTGGATCTTGCATCAGCTTGTTTCATAATAGTTTTTGTCACTGCTATTTTAAAGGAAACTTCACTGACTTTAACAAAATCACTCAACAATTACGGTTCGATTCTTTATTGTAACCACATGCCAGAATCCATCGGTGTCATCAGGAAAAGAACCTGCAAGGCTGTCTTTCTGGCCTCCAGAGCCAGACCAGGAGTTCTGCCAAAACGTAAGTGCTGCCTATTTACGTCACCTTCCATGTGTGTTGGAACCCACAATTAGGCGTGTAGATAGATCCAGAGAGAGGCAAAGAGACTATGTCTCCTAACTCTTAGTGTCTGGAGATCCTAAGAATGAGACTCAGGTGTGCACACAGGACCATCTACACTTCCTAATTTGTAAACTCAGGTGTGCATGGAGTGGGAGTAACTAGTTGGAGTTTATCTTCTGGTGGTGCTTGCTCTGGAGGCCTATAGGTATTGTCTCAGGCACTGTCTAGTCCATTCTGATTTCAATTTCACTTAAACTAAACCAAAATATGTCAATTGCAAACCCAAATAAATCTAGCTATCCACACAGCCTTTTGTACTAGCTTCCTTAAGTTGGTTTTAAACTCATGACTTAAGTTACACATGTACAATTCTGTATGTTGGCAAGCCATCCATGTGAAATCCTTTTCTGTTTTCTAGGCCTGTGTCAGTTGCCTCTAGAGAGCGCCATGGTGAAATAGCTCAGCAAGAAGCAAAACAAAAGTTGCTGGTAAGCTCATTTTGCATAAAGCAAAGGGCCTCAACTCAGGTCTCAAAACTCCTCAACTGTTGTAGGCAGTGAAAGACAAACACAAGTTTCTGCAGTTGTACCTTGAAACTATATTGGGGACAAATCTGGGAAGCCCTAAATCCCAGTAAGCACATCTACACTTTCATTAGTGCACAATAGTTAACTGTGCATTTAATTTAATACTTGCTTAATGAACTAAAAGCGCAATAACTTGCTGTAGCGGTGGGAGATACCCACAGGAGTTGGAAGTGCCAGGAACAAGCTCTGATGCTTCCAAAGAAGGAAACAGGGATGCCCACGCTGCAAAGAACTTACCTCCTTAGGCAGGCCGGGACAGGGAAGGAGCTGCATGAGTTGACGTTACACCATCTCTTAAAGCAGCTGTCAGTCAAGCTGGGCAGCAGCTAGCTGATGATGTCAGCTGAGGCCACCGCTGTGGGAGATTTAAAAACCCTGCTGGAAGGCAGGTGGGGTGGGGGGCGGGGAAGCCAGCTGGGAGCATGCCGGGCAGGCC
>JAGPOW010001543.1:51580514-51635297 GCA_030014935.1 Caiman crocodilus
TGGCCCTTTTGAAGTCAGGGACCCTAGTCCTAGTGTGGGCCCTAGCTACACTGCGCCGGACAGCAAATTCAATCAGGCGATGGTCGCTGTCACCCAGGAGTTTCGTACCCTGAGCCCTGCAACCAGATAGAAATAAAGGACAGAATAATGGAGAGCTATATTCTGGGCTTCACTACTTCTGGCCTGCTGGGTGAAGTTGGAACCAGTGCATGCTGCCTCAGTTTCCCCATCTGTAAAATGTAAATTATTAAATTGTCTTGCTTTTGAGAGAGTGCTTTGAGATTAGTAAGTAATAGTTCCATATAAGAACCAAATATTTATTAATAGTTTAAATAAAAACTCAAGTGATTATTATTTATTATTATTATTAATAATAATAGTAATAATAAATAGGGTTTTTTTTCCTGTTGTGCTTTGTGTCAAAAGCTTCTCACCATTTGATTATTTTATAATACCTCCCCATAGAGCTTGGTTAGCAGACAGGAAAACTGAGCCACTGAAAGACTAAGATTGTAAAACTAAAAGAGACTTCAGTGTTGCAATTGCTTACCACTGTGGCCTGTAATTTTAAGGCATGCAACCCCAAAGTACAGCCCAGATTCCCGCAGTTAATGCTTAATCCCCATATGCAGTGCATGCAGAGAACTGCAATCCTCATAATGGGATCCCCAGAAGCCAGCCCACCCTGTTTCCTACTGTCAACATGCTCAACATTCAACTGCCTAAAAGTAGCTCATAAGGAAAGACACAGGGCTCAGTCCAAGATAGCTGGTTTCTCACAGATCCCCAGTCCTGCAACTACACCATTCATAGTTAGTTGTCTTTGGGCTCTGCAGGTTTTATGGGATTGAGTAACCGGTAGCCCTCTGGGCCCTGCCACAGTGTCTTCTTTCTTCTGAATTCAGGTAAGTAGTGAGACTCCTCTGAGCCTCAAAAGGAGAGAGTTCCCTACTCTCCTCCTTTGCCTTTTCTGGGATATAGTCCAAGCATTTTTCCTGGCTGTTTACTCCTTTCAGTTCTCTCCCTGTCTTCCTCTCTCTCCTGCAGTTGTTTCTGGTGCATTTTTAAACTGTTCTCTGTAACGCACCCTGCTAACTGGAACTGATAGGAGCTGATAAATCTCAGTGTCTGTGATCTTCCCAGGTCCTGTTCTTTTCCTTCCTGTCTGCAAAAGGTAAGTGTTTATGCTCAGAGCAACTTCTCTGGCAGTCCTTATAGTCTTTGGGGCCCTTTTACTAGGTACCCAGAACATCTTTAGGATGGGCAGTGTGATCCTTGCTGCACGAGTGGGTTTTATGAACCCTTTGAAAGTCTTTCTGGTGTGTTAAAGTAAAACTCCTCAGATATAGTTTAGTTTGGCTCGCCACAAATTAAAGCATTGCATCCATTGATTCATTGCATGCAAACATAAGGGCACTCGAAGATGTGTAATAAGCCTCTTTGTTCAGCAGATGGCACTGTGACTTTTTTGTAGTTCACCCCTTCAAATTGCTTCCACTTTCGAATTGGTTCCGCTTTTTTTTTCCTTGTGCCATTTGCAAGCTCTGTGCTCCCACATCAACGTGGCATGGCACAGGATGAGGGGTCCCAGACCAGGGGTGCTAGCACTGGACCGTCCTGCTCTCCTGCAGCACTGGTTTAATTCATTTGAAAACCAAGTGTGTGCAAACACTGATGTGTGATGGTCCAAAATAAACAAGTTTAAATTTTATAAACCTATTTAATTTAAAGAGGATTAAACTCTGTGGTGTATACAGGTGCCCACAGAGTCATGATGACCCGAGGAATCAGGAATCAGCAAGGTCAGAAAGCAAGGGTCCCAATAAATTCACAAGCCAGAAAAGGAAGAGCAGACAAGGTCAAGAACCAGAAACAGTGGTTCTGACTGCAGCCATAAACTTCGGGAGTCAGGAGCCAGCAACTCAGAAAGCAAGGATATGGGAGTCAGGAACAGGAAGTCAGTGGGCAGGAAACAGAAACCAGGAAAAAGCATTCAGCAAGGCCAGAAAACCATGAAAGCAGGCAGCCATCCCCATGTGGGCAACTGAGGCCAGTTAGAAGTAATTAGGCCACTGGCAGCCATGGCCACTCAGGGAACCAGAGCTAACAGCATTTCCAGGATTCTGAGGACATGGCCAGGGAGACTTGCATGGCTCTGAAGAAGTTATTTAACCTTCCCATTTCAAAAGCTTATTTCAGAAAATGTACCTTTCACTATCAGATAAAGATATAATGGTATATATTTGTTCCATTTTTCTATTTTAGAAGAAGAGGTTCTGTTTGAAAACAAACAGTTACATTATTATTTATAACTTATTTATACTTATAAGTATTATAACAATGTACTTATATTAACACAGTCACAAATAACCCCTCCTTTTTTTAAATAAATGTTTACCTTGCTGTGGTAAAATTGTGTGTGCTTTTCCCACTAGGTAAGCCCTCAGGAATAAAAATCAAATAATACAGTAAGCAAAAGAGTTTGTATATACCTATATAAAGTAAAAAATAATAAATATATACTAAACTTTTAAAATAAAGTCACATGGAAGCAAATAGAAATGCAGTTAGGTGAATGTGTGCAAAGTTCAGAGGAGATAAATGAAAAGGAGCTGTAACTGGACTTTAGTCTCTCCTCATTTCATTTATGAAGAAACGCTTCATACTGCATCTAGTCAAATGTACACTGAAGCAAAAAGGTGAGTTTCTTTGCTAAAGACTTTATTCCAGGCTGCAGTTTCATACTTTAAACAAAATGTCCTGCTGTGCCTTCTTGCCATTGTGACTCTCAGACTTATGAGTGACTGGTGCCTCCTGAATCTGGGGGAGACCTGCAGAAGCTGCTGGTGGTGACAGCCTTGTCAGGGGGGCCCCAGCTCTACCGACAGTATTAGTGTCAGCCATCAGGGGGGGCACTGGCCCCATCGGGGGGGCACGTGCACCCCCGTGTACCCTCTACCAGTTGCCTATGCTCAGTCTCTTGGCCTTAACTTCATGCATATTTAGTATCAGAGAGAATTCTCCTTTGCCAAATTAGAAAAACTCATAGCAGGAAATATTATCTTTGACTGAAAACAATCTACTGCACATAAGCATTATCTATAAACTGATTTCATCACATGCTGTTTGCGTATTTCCATATGCCTACCTTTTGCTATTATTTCTAAGTGTTTATAGGAATTTTTATGCGATAGTGTTTATTATCTTAAAATAAAGTTCGATGATATATTTTTTAAAACAAAACATATCTAACTAATGTCGAATAAAAAATTAGGGGGCAGTATTTTCAAAGCCCTTAAGTGAGGTAAGAACCAGAGTCTGATTTTCAGAATTTTGAAACATACCCATATACCAATATTTTTTCCACAATGCATTTTGCTTTTTTTCGGTTGCCTTACCTGTATGCTTATATACTGTATTTATTTGAATCCAGAACAGATCTTTTTGCCCTTAACAGCATGTTGGAGAAAGCTTCGTCTTGGATTCGAGTACTGCCCTAGAGAAGGTGGCAGCTCAGCTCTGGCTTCAGCCCCAGGCCCAGGGCTAAAGCCAGAGCTGAGCCGCTACCTTTCTTAGACCAGGGTTAGTGTGGAGGCACAGGGGTGTGTGATGGGGGAGCAGATAGGAGACCTTCCTGTGAGGCTTAGGGAGAGTGCAGGAGAAACCATTCTGCATCACACTCCCACCGCCCCTACTCCTTACCTTCTGCTCCAGCTCCAGTCCCTCCAGCCATGACCTGACTGGGTACAGAACTGCCACCATCTGCTTCTGCCTGGCCAGGCTGGGATCATCACCACTGACTTTCCCAGAGCTAGAGCGGAGCAGAGCAGAGCCTGGAGGGACAGGGAGTGAGGGGGTGGGGGGCAGGCATCGGCAATAGGTATAGGGTAGGGGGAAGGAGTGGAGTGGGACAGGTATTGGGGTCAAGCACAGGCATGAAGGGGTTAAAAGTCAGGAGGCAAGGAACAGGGGTCTAGCCCCTCATCCCCACCTCTGCTTTCCCTGCTACGTCAGTAGGGGGATGAATTTAAGACAACCCTCCAATAATTAGATTCTATATATAGAAAATTATAACAAATTTGTAATTTTCCGTGCATAGAATCTAATTATTGGTGATACTGTCTTAAATTCCAAACCATTTGGATTCAGATAAATACAGCATTCTCAAGTGTTTCATTTTTTGCCAAGTTTAATCTTAACTCTGAATTTCATTGAGTTTCTATCTTTTCTTAGGGTTAGGATGATGATGTTGCTGTGATGATCTATGGAGGTGTGAGAGGCAAGAATTGTTGTGGGTGATATCTTTTATTGGACTAACTGTATGATCTCCAGAGGCCTGAGGAAGGGTACTGTAAATCTGGTATATTCTAGGCGAGTCCTCTGACTCAAGACTCTGAAGGGTATCCTCTCCCACACTTTCTTATAATAAATAAAAAGCTAAAAGAAAACAAAATCCAAGATTTGTTTTTCTTCATTGGAACTAAAACAAGTATCAAAATATTCTAAACATTTTTAATTAAATGGATTTGCTGTGTTTCCATGCAGTCCTTATCTGAAGCCTTACTTTAACAACTTCTGCCCATTCAATAAATATACAAACGGGATGTATGGATAAATAAAAACATAGTAAGGGATAAAATTTGTCCTAATATGTGGGGTATGTGAATGTATTATTGGGTTACATGTGTCCAGTCCTTGGCATTGTCCAAAAGGATATGGTCTTCAGAGGGACAGGGACCAAAAATGTTACAGGAGTTTTTAGAGACGTCTCCCTCTCTGCCTGTTACTTCTCTATTCCACTAACCCTTTCTTACGGTTATTTCTGTGCTCCTTGGCTTTCTAAACTGAAACAAAGGTAGGTGCATATATCTTTACCTTTCAGGCCCACTTCCATTAGAGAACCTGAGGAATCATCTCTTCTGAGAGAACAAAGATGATATACATTCCCCAAGACAAGTCCAGCCCTTCTTTCCTAAGGTCAAGGTTTATTTAGGGATTTAAAAATAATAGAAAAATATATAGAGATGAACTTCAGCAACTGTCTCAAGAAGCCTAAGGTCTAAGGTTATCTCTGGAAGGTCTAATTCTACTCCATTCAGGAAGTATACTCCTCATACAGGAAGTATTTTTCTTCTCTGATTCCTACTGGTCCCAGTTTGCAGCCTGCCCATCTGTCCTAGCCCACTTCCTCCTGGGTGAGTGAAAATGTTCTGCTTTCTATTAGAAAGCCAAGATCATATTGACTTACATTTTTTTTTAGCTAAGCATAACTTAGTATAGCTTAGCTTAGCTATGCGTACCTTATTGTCAAAGCAGGTAAAGCATTCTTGGAGATTCCAGTTTGTTAACAAAAGGCTTCTGTATACATGCAGGGAGGCTGCTCTGATGCACTGTTATTCCAGGGCAGCAGAACAGTCTCAATTAATCAAGGTTCAATTAATTGAGTCTGCTGGAGCATGGAAATTACCATGCTTCAGTGAATCCAGCATCATGTGTATCAGCATCCCCGCACTGAAAAAAAATGACAGCAGGGCACTTTTTTCCTGGTATCGCTGAGTGTTCTGAAGTACTGAGTTGTCTATCTTTTCCCATCCAATGGTTAAATTCTGCAGTTTTCCTCCAATGTACAATATACTGTATATTAACTGTTCTCACTCAGCAGAAACAACACATTTTGATAAAAAGATTATTAAAGCAACCTGGAACCTGCCAGTACTATCCACAGCTTGAGTCACCATCCATCCGGCATGGCAGAAGCAGCCCCCAGCAGATGCCGGCATCAGTTGTGAATGCACCCAGGAGGTTCTGGATGGGGATCAGGGCATCTACTCAGGGCCACAGCTGATGCTGACATTTCAGCACTGGGTGGAAGCAATCCCACCCACCAACCTAGTTTGGCAGAAGTAGTCCCATACACCCACTCAGCACCACATAGTGGCTGAAGCCAGAACCACTGGCTGCCCACAGGCTAGATCCTATGAGTTGCCAGCTGCCCATCCACAGGGCAAATACAATCAGTCAGTGAGCTGGATCTGGCCCACGGGCTGTATTTTACCCAGTCCTGCCTCAAAAAGTGCCTAGGTCTAAACCCAGCTCCCCTGAAGAACTACTTCTCCCTCTTATGTGAGAGAATGTCTTTTATGCCTGTTGGACTGGCTTATTTTTCTGTGTCATCATGCTTGTTCCTTTCATGGTAAAACCCTGTTTTTAGGCTTACTGGAAATAGGAGATAAAATCTTCATGCTTCATAGATCTGGGATTCTCTCTCAAATATTACTGAAAGGTGGATTATCATGGCATTCTTTCCCTTCCTGTATTTTCTGACAGCACCATACTAAACACATGGGCAAAATGCTGACCCCAGTAAAATCACTCGGAGTTTTTTCACTGAATTCAGTGGGGCAAGAAATCCTAGTTTGTCATAGTGCCTATATATGTTTTGAAGAATATAATATTAAGCCAACCAGGCCTGAATACTTTGAGGCTTGGAAAGGTATGAGTGCCTGGCATTGAGATCACTGATGAAAAGTAGAACAGGCATTTTCACTCATTCCTAAAATATTATACCTGCCTAGAAAAATCCATGCAGGTGTGCCTATGATCAGGAAATTCTGCCCTGGAGAATCCGTTATTGCACCATACCGTACAGTGATTGGTTAAGTACAGCAATAAAAATATCAACTTTAACTGACAGTTCATTGGGTCACCTAAATGCCAGGCCCTTGTTTCTGAGCTGTGTTATTACATTCCAGCATAAGCTCTTACAAGATGTGTACCAAAGTGGTTGAGAGGTTAATTCTGGGACCTATCTGACTCTATCTTGATAAAGGAAACCATGGTGCAGAGAGTTGCTATCATTGGAGCTGGTGTCAGTGGACTGGCCTCCATTAAGTGCTGTCTGGATGAGGGGCTAAAACCCACCTGCTTTGAGAGAAGCAATGACATCGGGGGACTCTGGAGGTTCTCAGTAAGTGAGATTTGCTTATCTAGTGACTTTTAAGACTGCTTTTATTTTGAATCTGGCTCCATATTGCCCTGAATGTTGGCATAATTTATATCTGTAGATGAAATTGTAGCCATAGTCCTAGGGACAGATGGTGCATTGGACTCAGTAGGCTTCTTTGACTTGATGGGGATGAGAAGATGGAGAACTTTAGAATTTCCATATCTATTCTCCCCATATGAAATTGGTGCATACACAAGACTTCTGGAATCCAGGTGTCTCCATTCCTCCACTAACACAGTGAAGGTGACTGAAGATTTGTCTACATAAGGAAATTGTCTGGAATAGGTACTGTGGAATAAACTGCTCTGTGATAACTATTCCAAAATAGCTTGTAAAGTACACACTCTTACCATGGAATAAGAGCCCAAAGGGAGTTTTTCCAGAATAGCTATAGTGACTTAGATTCATACCCTACCTTAATCTGAAATAACAAGATCTCAGACAGGAGGAAGTGGAAATATGTTGATTCTGCATATGAGTTTTGCAGCTAGGCTATTTTAACTCTGCTTTGATAACTCAGGTCAAGCAAATGCTTCAACTTCAGTCACTTTTTGAAAATATCCTCGTGTATTTTATGCAGGAAACAACGAAATCTGGGAGGATCAGTGTCTATAGATCTGTGATAACAAACACCTCCAAAGAAATGTCCTGTTTTAGTGATTTCCCCTTCCCAGAGAATTTTCCCAACTTCCTACACCATTCCAGGCTCTTGGACTACTTTCAAATGTATGCTGAGCACTTTGACCTTCTCAACCATATACACTTCGGGGTAAGAAGAAAGTTGAAGGTTTGTATCTATGTTTCTGCTTTAGGGCAGTCAGTAAAAAGAAACAATGAAAAAATTAACTGATAGCTTCAATTAACAGGCCAAAACCTCAGATGTGACTGAGGGCATGAAGAGATGAATGGTTAAGCGTGGAGCAAAGTGGGTCAGGGCTTTATGGTACATCAGCTGCTCTCTGATAGCTGCCTGTGTGTACACACTTCACACTATTGTAAGTGGAAGCTATACGGTAGTAATGTGCCATTCCTTCACTACTGGCTACCATAACTCAGCTTTCATTTTTCACAGAAGAAGAGCAAATACTCAGGAAATTACCACAGAGCAGCAGAAGTGAGATAAAGTCCTGGCCCTTTTTACCCTGAAACAAACTGTATAACCATAGTCTAAGCCAATGGTGGCCAACCTTTTTTGGCAGGCATGCCACAGACTAAGCCCTCCAATCTGCCATGTGCCACAAACAGGGGCTGCCCACATAACTTGTGGCACATATGCCACAGGTTGGTCATGCCTGGCCTATGCTACATTTGATGCAGAACTCAAAAGAATGGGAACAAAGATTAATGCTATCTTTGTACTCCCATGGGTATGCTAGAAACGGTCAAGTCACCCCCTTCCCCACACCCCACAGCAAATTAAAGCAGCTTGGGACTGCTCTAACTTATGCTGGTTGACAATGCACCACACTCTCAGCACATAACCTAGCTTACCTTATTGAGGGAGCTTCTCTGCCTCCGGGCATTACTTCTTGATCGCAAAGCAGCCAAAGCTGGAGATGCTTACTTGGTATAGCATATTTACAGGTTAAATAACTGTTTGCTCCTCTGAGTATACCACAGATCACAAGCACTAAAAATCAAAAGGTTCACAAGAACAAGGTTTTTTTTTGGGGGGGGGGGGGGGGTTAATAATAGAATAGTCCATAATGGTGTTTCTTTCTTGTCGTTCAAAATAAGACCACAGTTCACAGCATAAGGAAATGCCCAGATTTTTCTGCCAGTGGCCAGTGGGAAATTGTCACTGAGGCCAATGGGGAACAGAAGTCCTCCATCTTTGATGCTGTTATGGTTTGCAGTGGCCATTATGCAGAGCCACATTTGCCACTGGATTCTTTTCCTGGTAAGTCCTGCATTTCCAGCTCAGCATATTATGTATAACCATACAAAATATAGGGAGAAATTCAGTTCTGATCAAAGTGCTCTGAAATTCATCCTTGTACATCATTAGTCAATAAAATAATTTCATCTGTGGGATTGGAATACTGCAACATACGGACTTCCCTACTATGCACTGGTGAGTTATTCATGCTGCTCACTGAAGATGGTCATTATGAGTAAAGAGATACTTTATTCCCAAGGTCCTTCAGTTTTCCTTTTCTAATGTGTATTGCCTACTTGCTAATTGTACTTCCAACAGAGACTATGGTGAGCCATAATTGTGATGGTGATGTATGCAATGTGGGGGAAAAAACACAAACTGATACAAAATGCCTGAAAAGTCACCAGTATGACATAGTGTGGCAGAGCCAAGATTAGGCATTTCAGGTCTACTGAAGAAAAGGATAAGGCTTTGTAACTCATGAAAAAATAACTCATTCCCTATGAGTCCCTTTCCATCTTGAATGCCTGATGTCACTTTGGGATGCCACCCTCTACCCTCATACTTCTCCCCTTGGATGCCTTTATGGTCACTGGTCTATATCTTATGACCAAAGTAAATTTTGCTTCCCATGGGTATAGTTTTCTTCTGATGAACAGGGAAAGCAAAGAATGATGTTACATGCTGAGTATTGTTGGCAATGATCTAGTGAAGTTGGGGGGAGAGCGGCGGGGGGCACTGTCTTAATGGCTAAAATGCTGTTATGGTTGTAAAAAGCAACTGACCACATTTTTATAAAAAGTTGAAAATTTAAAGATCCATATTTTCAGTTGTTGTAAAGCAGCATATCTATTAAACTCAGTGGAGTGATGCTGTTTTACACCAAAAAAAGACTGTGGAAAATGAAGATGGAAAGCACTAATATATAAGTGAGGGTGATTCACTGTTATTTGCCTTTTAAGTTATATATAATTCCAGTATCCCCACCACCCCCCAGGTCAGACCTGAAGCTTCTCAGCAAGAACCAAGCCTAAGTAAAATTAAATATGTTAAAAAAGCTGCAAATTAAGTATGTAATATTAAGTAGCATAAGATTTTAAAGCATCAACCACAATGGGGCCAGTAGGACAGGGTATTTGACCCTTTCAGTGTATGTGGAGTGTGATGCATCACCCAGTCAAGTGAATGGGAAGACTTCCATTGACTTCAAGTGTACTTGTATCCAACAGCTCACAGGCTGACTGTGCTGTCTGAAGAATGACTGTTCACAAAACAGAAAGATGAGAGGGACTCAAAGGAAATGAAGGATCAGTAACAAAGCTGTCAATAGAATTGTTTCAATGGAATAAATATATGCCTGTAGTGACAGGAGGTATCCCCTGTTGGGTTTTTTTCTTCAAGGTATAAGAAATCGCTTTAAAGGCCAGTGCCTCCACAGCTGGGAGTACAAAGACTCAGATGATTTCAAAGGAAAAAGAATCCTTGTGGTCGGTACTGGGAATTCTGGAGGGGATATTGCTGTGGACCTCAGTCATGTGGCTGCTCAGGTATAATTATGTGGTGTTACAGGAGTTTAGGCATATGCATTCTTTAAGCAAGCATGGTGTCGTCATAGTGTTCACATACTAGTTATATCTGGTATCTTGTGGCCCACAAATAACCCCATTACTCAGGTATTTACTTTGCAGGAAAACTGCCTGAGAAGGATGCTGGAGGGTATGATGGGGTAAACAAGCCAGTAAATTAAGGTATGTCAAGGTTGGGTATTACCCAGAATCTGTAAAGTATGCAGTGCCTCAAGTCAAGGCACAGTTGTGCAAATCAGTTTAGCAGATTAAATAGTGGGTTGGCATATACTGGAAGTTAAAGAGATCTCCTCAACCAAACTGTTTATCTGGACACTGCTTTCTTATCCAAACTGCGTTCTTTGATATTCAGATTAATTCTCTACTATCTCCACACAAAAGATCTCTTTATGTCAAAGCAGCAAGTTGACAGTAGAAACAAGAAAGAAACCACATCCCTGAGCAAAAGACTTCCCAATCCTCAATTATTTTGCAGGTATTTCTCAGCACCAGAAGTGGCACATGGGTGGTTAGTCGTGTTTCAAACCAGGGCTTCCCTCTTGACATGGTGTTCACCACACGCTTTGCCAACTGTGTTGAATGGTTGCTCCCATCAGTCCTCGCGAGCAGGATCAAGAGAAAGAAATTCAACGGATGGTTTAACCATGAAAACTATAGCTTGTTTCAGCAAAAAAAGTGCTTTCTTTGTTGTTATTATTAATTTATTTGTTCGAGGGGATTGAGAGATAGTTTTGTTTGTTTCCTTTTTTTAAAAGATTGATTGGTTTGGGGGGTTGGTTTTGGGGTGAGGGTTTTGAGTAGGTGGGAGTTTCCTATTTAATTTTGGAAATGATTATTGAGTATCAAAAGCCTACATCACCTTTCTTACAGAAATTGTGCTTTGGGATTTAACACATTTTCCAGAAGCGGCAAATTTTCCTATTTAGTCCCATGATAAATGTTTGTGCAAATTGATTCTTTCTTGTGAAACTGATGACAGCTCCTTTGGAAAAACAGCATAATAGAAATCCCATCAGGATCTATATTTTGAAGATCAAGAACAGTACGCCATAACAGGCAGGAGACTGGATAGCTTGAAAAACTGATTATAGTAGGTCATGCTCTGGGGTGGCTAAGTCACCCCTTAGTGGCCACCTGACTCCTTGACTTGCTCACACCTCTGGACTCTCAAGGTCTCTCCTTGTTGCCTTTCCTGCCACATCTTGATGTTACAATTGGACTGGCAGGCTGCCCCTAGAGGTCAGGGGAGGTTGCTTCAGGTCCTAGAGCCTTGTCTGGGCTGAGGCCCCCTGGCACTGGCCCACTACTCTGGCTGGGTCCCTCTATCTGAGGTCGACTGTTGCAGGACCCTAGACTCCCAGACACCAACACCAGCCTTGCCCTTTGCAGGCCCCGGGCCCCTCAGTCCTGGTCTCACACTTTGTGGGCTCTGGCCTTGTGCCATCAGTCTTTCTGCCACAAACTATAGTCCTGTGCTGGCTGCAGCTGAGAGCATTGCTCCACCCAGCCACTACTTACAGCTTCCGTGCTTCTTGGGGGTCACAACTGGGCCTTAGCCATCTTGGCCTTAGCCCACTTATGCTGCTTGCCCTCCCTTTGAAGGATTTAGGACCCAGGATGCTCCTGGCACCCTGTTTGGTGGTCTTCTCCCCTCCTACAGCCGCAACCAGTTTTCCAGATCAAACTTCAACACAACAAAAAATATGAGCCTCCACTCCAAAACAAAAGGTCCTGTCCCCTCCCTCAACTCTAAGTCAACATCACACTGTGGTAATGAGCTGCAAGGTAAGGACAAAATATTTAGCTCTGCTGCCTTGGCACAGGGACTTCCTCGCAGCTCTCTGTAATGTGGAGTCCTTTCTTCTTGGCTGGTCAGGCCCCCATCTCCCCAGGCCTCAGCTACAATCTTGGTTTTATAAGGCATCTTACACCCCTAGTACTTTTGCCCCAGGCCTGTCAGTCACTGACCACACTGTGCCTGCTGCACCTGTGACAGGCAGCCATTTCACCAAAGGGCCCTCTGCCATTATTAGTTCCACCCAGGGGCTGGAACCAGCCAGCTGCTCCCTGGGTCGCTCTCTCCTTTAGTGATGGGATAGGGGCTCTATTACACTGATAAAGACACTTTTAGATCTAGGCCACAGTGTCAGAATCAGCCTACATGAAGGACAATAACTTCAGTTCATTACACCTTCAGTGCTGTTTGGTGATCTACAGGAAATTAATTTCTGGCTTTGATCATTCTGCAAGTGAAAAGCTATCCACATGACAAGCACCATTGTAAAGCTACTTGCTGTTATGTCTATGTAATATGCAGGAGATGGAGTCTGGCCACTTTAGCATTCCCCCAGGAGGGTATAGGTGTATATAAAGCCCCAGGGATGTTTTTTTCATTGACCACCTCACCCGTGCCTCACCCATACCCACCTGTGTGAGAATCACTCGCTCTACTTGTCTCATCCCTACTGGAGCATGCTCCTATAGAGACCATAGCAAGCTGCTACAAATGAAAGCAGGTCTTAGGCTGAGAATCAGGAAGCTATGTCAACTCCTTTACAATTTCTCACCCAATTGAACATAAAACATTTCTTGGTGCAAGATAGAATGCAGCCCATAAAAGGTAGTCCCAGAAAACACAGAATAAACAAACTAGATTCTTTTCTCTTATTTTTATCCACAGAATGCATATGTCCTCATTTACACACTTCACAGCTAAAAACATGAATAGTCCCATATCTGCTTCCCTACTATTAGCGCTTCATTGTAAGGTAACCACATTTTCAGCACTGCTTTACTTTTTTGCACCAGGAGGTAGCTAACATTATGTTCAATCTTTTTCCCTTCTTTCTGTGTGCAAGTCAAGAGCTACATTTGATTGTGAATGATGAGCTGCCAAGCCGCATTCTCTGTGGTGCTGTCGTGGTAAAACCAAATGTGAAGGAGTTTACTGAAACCTCGGCTATCTTTGAAGATGAGACTGTCATGGACAACATAGATGTGGTGGTCTTTGCCACAGGATTCACTGTGTCTTTTCCTTTCCTTGAAGAGTCAGTTCGTAATGTCTGCAAAAGCAAGACCTCCCTTTACAAATATGTCTTCCCACCCCAACTAGAGAAGCCAACACTGGCTGTCCTTGGTTTTATCCAGCTAACAGGCTCCATCATGGTAGGAACGGAACTCCAGGCTCGCTGGGTCACAAGAGTTTTTAAAGGTAGGGAGACCAACGTATGAACAAAAATATCCAATGTGTTGACCTTTAAAATTGTCAGCTCAATTTGTATCAGTGACCAAAAAAGTCAATAAAATGTTGGACATAATTGAGAAAGGATTGGAAACAAAACAGAGAACATCATCATGACACTACAGAAAACTATAGTGTGCCCACATCTTGAATACTACGTGCAGTTCTGGCCCCCATATCTGAAAAAGAATGTAGTAGAATTAGAAAATGTACAGAATAAGACAGCCAGAATGATCAGGGGCCTGGAGCAGCTGTCATACTAGGAAAGACTGAGGGTATAGAATAATGGTTAGAATGAGATATCCAGTTCAATGCTCTCCCTTTATAGCATCCCTCCTGCCACTGTTGGAGACAGAATACTGGGTGAGATGGACCACTGGTCTGACCCAGTATGGTACTTGTTATGTTCTTATTTGAGATTCTGTACTGCCCTGTGGTATCAGTGCCAGAATCCACTCATGGATAGAAGGGCATACTCTATTCCTGGACTGTACAACACTGGCAATGCATAGTGGGTGCATGCGGGTGTCCTTACTTGGGCAAAACTCTCTTTAACCTCACTGAATATTTCAGGCCAGTACAGGCTAGGTATGATCAAAATCTGGCCTTCTGGCACAGGGTAGATTCTTGGCTGTCTTGTTTGACTATGTACATCTGTGCAGAGTAGCGCCATACTTCAAAAGAACTCAGGTCCCACAATATGGCACTTGTAGAGTATAATTCCTCATAAAAAGATCACATTAGCTTCAGTGGGAAACAAATGGTTTCATAACTTATAACCAGTTGATGAAGATTCTCTTAGCTCTGGATTTTAATGAACCTGTGTTTCCTGACCCCCAGCTGAGGCTGATTCTTTCTACCAGGCCCAACTTGCACTGACTATTTCTCAGCTCATAAGTAATTGAGGAAGGAGCTTAGCGTGCCACCTAGTTTGAGGATTGAGAGAAAGCTGCTTTCCCTTCCAAGTGATGTTACATTCCCTGGATTCTCTTTTGTTTTCAGGGTCAAATAAGCTCCCTCAAGTCAGCAGAATGATAACTGATGTTTCCAAGGAAAAGGAACTTTTAATGAAACGGTATGAAATGTTATCTATTCTTTTTCATGTTATGGCTTTTCATGTTATGATAGAGGATGCTCCCCTCTATCATATCGATGCTGAATGGGGAAAGGAAGCCCCTAAGAACAATTCTATCAGGCTTACGTACGTCTAAGGAACCCTACTGTTCCAGAATCTCAGCACCTTGCAATCATTTAATGCATCTATCACCAAGTTGCCCCTGTGGAGCAAGGAAGTGCTGTTTTACAGATGGGAGATGGAGACACTGGGCAGCTGTGTGACTTTCCAAGGCGACATAGGAGCTTTGGCTTGAAGTCAGATCTCTCAAAACCTCATCGAGGGGTCTAGTAACATGTTCACTTGTAGCAGTCGCAAATCATTGAAATGTTGTGAAGTATTAACATTAGTATGTGTCCAGAAACATGATACAGTCTTGAGATAATCTTCACCTGAAAAGATGTACCATGTGTTTGATCACATTTTAACTGCACTTAGTAGGTGTTAAGTTGAATAGCTGACACTACCTTAAGATCCTTAATGTTGTGGCAGCATTCAAAATAACTCAGTAGCTAGATTAAACAAAACCCTTTTTGCTTCATTTTTTCTCTTTTCCCTGTACCCGGTTGAGTTTTAGCTTATTCATCTACGGAATCAAACAGCAGTTTTAGAGGCAGAAAAAAAGCCTGCCGTAACATAGCAATGTACAACCAGAGATCATAGAATGTCACTCACCGGGGGGAAGGTTTGCAGGGGGCCTTTTAAAACATTTATTTGGTTTCATTTATGTGGGTCTGCATCTTCCTCGATCTTTGCTTAGAAACACAGCTGAAACAAATAGAGTTTCACACAGCTTCAAAACCACAGAAAAATGGCACTGGTTAGGTACAACAGCCCCAGGTTTACTCAAAAGGATCACAAACCTCTGTGCAAAATCCAGGCTGAGTCTTTAGCTGTAGCAGGACAAAAACAGAACAAAAGCAGAGCTGTGCATCTGCTGGGATGTCACTGTGTTTTTTTCATGCAACAAAAAGTGCTGAATAAAGTTACTTTTCCTCCAGGACAGTGGCACCATCTTGTGGCTAGATACAAAACGGCCTTTACTTTTCCTACATGGGCAAGTTCATAATAGCAGTGTCAGCCACTGATTGTGAAGCTAGAAGAGTTCTGGTTTCAAGTTTTTCTGGTGAGACCTATGCTAGAACAGAACATAATTTTACATTAGTATCTGTTAAAGCCAAACAGACCAGTATTAAGATGCTGGCAGAAGGGCCCATCTGATAACTACTGTGTCCATTTATTAACCCTGTCTTAGTTCAGGAGGGTTTCATCAGCTGAACCTAATTTAGTTCCAGAGGACTGTCCCTGGATGAACATGGTGGAACTGTAGGAAATACACTTCAGCCCTTGTGCACCTTTCCCCTAGACAGAGAAGCTGCAGATGATGTGAACTATACATCTTAGGGGGAAGTAGCAGAGAAAATATAAGAAAAGAAGAGCCTGAGTGGTTCCAGAGAGAGCCATACACTTGAAATGTACAGAGCTGTCCATACACTTGAAATGATCTATAAAGAGGTTTTTAGATTCTTTTTCTGTTCAATAAAAACTCTAATTTCTGACCTGCAGAACCCAGGACCTCAACAGTTGTCTTCCTGTAACAGGGGGCCTTCCCGGGGCTGGTCAGTTATTGGCCTGTCAGCCTGTCTCTGGGCTAACCACCCACCGTCCTCACCTGTCATGCCTTGATGATAATAATTAAGATGTTAACCAGGCAGGAGGCTGCCCATTTACTTGCTCAGTGCTAAGGGCATTACACATGGCTCCAACCTTCCCTTATTGTGTCCCATGCCTCACAGATTGCATCCCAGGCAGCTAAGATCACTTGTACCATTCTCCCTCTCAAGCTGTAGTCCCCTTTCTAGGACCTTTGGCCTCCCAGGCCCTGGCCCCGCCTGCATCAGGCCAGTCAGCCCCCAGGCTTCTGGCTTTGGGTGTCCCTCGGCTGGTGGACCTCTGGCTCTTTTGACCCCACCCCGCCAGGTCCTGGCCCCAGCATTGACCAGTTCAAGGATCTATCCGGTCAAGTCTGAGTAGCTTGCCTTCTCTTCCTCACAACTTACCCATATCAGCTGAGCCTCAGCCCTCAGTGTTTACTCAGCTCAGGGCTTCCTGCCCATACCAACTCATCTCAGGCTCCCAGCCCGTAACAACTCTGTTCTGAGCTCCCTGCCCAGAACAACTCAGCTCCGGGGGGCTGGGGTTATAAGACGCCCCTTACCTTTCACTGACAAGGAGACTGGCCTGGCATTTCTCAGGTCTACCCTGCCACAGGTAGCCCCACCAGACCATCCTGCCCCAACAGGGTGCAGTTTTCAGTCATACCCAGGCCCCAGAGCCTCCTCCTTCCCCACAGCTCCAGCTCATCTACATCCAAGCATGTTCCATGATGTTGTGAGCAGCAGCTCCAGCCAGGCATCATTTTTTCAGCTGCCAGCAGCAGACTGCTGGTTCAGCCTTGAGGGCCTGGGTCTAAAATGGAGGCTGCTCCTCCCCCTCCTCCAATCCCAAAGCCCTCCTGTGGTCTTGTGACTGCCTCATTACTCTCACACACACCTTCCGGCTGCCCTGCTGTCTGCTTCAAATGCTTAAAGTGGCCAGCACCAACAGTGCCCTGCCACACTTCCCTTTGGTGAGGGGGAGGGAAGGGGACAAGGCAATGGGGAACACAGAACTGGGACTAGATAATTTCCACCCCAGATCTGTTATAGGAAACCACAGGTCCAGTGACAAATATTTTTAACAAATACAAGGTGGTACCATATAACTGGAAAATAGCATCTAAAGTATTAAAGAGAAAAAAGTGATCTAAGCAATGGTAGCCCTGTTAGTTTGACCTTAATAGTATGAAAGGTTTAGAACAAATTTTGAAGGAAAGGATAATTATAAATATGGAGGTACATTAATAATGGGGCTAACATGCAAAATAGGTTTACCAAAGGAGAGCATACCAGGCTAATCTGATAGCTATAAGAGCAGTATATCTAAGCTACCTGGACGTCAGTAAAGCACCTGCTATGGTGACGCATGGGAAATTATCAGTGAAGCAGGGGAACACAAGGACTAAGGCTAAGGAACTTGCTAAATGAGAGGTGAGTAGGAACTACCAGGCTGGAGGGAGTCTGCTAGTGGAGTGGCTCAAGGATCAGTTCTGGGACTGAGCTTGTTAAATATTTTCATAAATTATCCTGGCACAAAAAATGAGAGCGTGCTAATGGCACAAAGATGAGAGGTGTCATCAACTGAGAGGAGGATCAGCATGATGACCTTGAGAACCAGAATAAGAAAAATTGGATGAAAAGTAATAGTACAAAATGGAACATGGTATAATTGGGAAATCATGAGAAAAACTTCAGCTAGGAATTAATAGCTTATCTGCTGAAAACATCAGAGAATAAAAAGGATTTTTGTATGCTACTTGATCACTGAATGACTACAGGCCTCCAAAGGGATGTGGTCATGGACCTATAATCTCCTCCCCTGTGAGCCTCACCATAATGATTCACCTTTTCTCAATCTGTTGTACGTTTACTGCACCTTATTAGAGATGATGAAGTAGCCAAAATTATTAGAGATAACATGGCTAAAACTCAGTTAATTAATCTTATTATATTGTAGCTGTAATGATCCAAGAAACACATGTAAAGCAAAATTTGTTTGGCATTATTTTTATTGGATTAACTATATAGTTGAGAAAGATGGGGGGCTCTAAATTTTGTATTGTATTTTCCCCCTAGTGTCTATCTTAAGCTGTATCTTCTTTTTGTTTCTCCCATTTATTTTGGCAAAGACCATAAATGTGGTTTTAAATGTGCTGTTATAATATTTTAGGAGCCGTTTCTCAGTGTAGGCTACTTTCTAGTTTGCCCTTTTGAGTATTTGCTCCTGCTTGTAGCTTTGAATGAATCAGGATATTTCAATGATATATTTTATCTTTATTTGGAAAGATGATGCGCTAATAACAAAATAGGAATATTCTTTTATTTATTTGCTCTTGTTTCCTAATGAAGGGGTTTTTCCAGAGATTACAACAATATAAGAGCAAGTTTTGTTGTTTACATGGATGAAATTGCATCGTGTATTGGTGTAAAGCCCAACGTACTGCTGCTGTTCCTGACGGACCCAAAGCTGGCTCTGGAGGTCTTCTTTGGCCCATGCACACCCTACCAATACCGTCTAGTGGGACCAGGAAAATGGGGAGGAGCCAGAAATGCCATCCTGACTCAGTGGCAGCGGGTGCTGACACCTCTGAGGACACGAGTTGTCAATGATTCTCCCAATCAGTCCTCAGCTTTGGACTGGTTTACACTTCTTGGTTTGCCTGCATTTCTTGGTGCCATTTTCCTTATTTTCAAATATTCCCCTCAGCTGTGGTTCCCTGGAGTATGTCTTAATGGTAACATTTCCTTTTGGGCAAGAGATTTTATGAAAGGAGGGCTCTGATTTCCTAGTGGTGACCTAAGATGGTCAAAACTTGACCAGCTCCAAGAAGCATTTAGATTCCTCCAGCCAAGCACATCCCAAGCAAATCCTGGATGAAGCCCACTGTTTACCTTGACATAATAAACGAGGAAATGAAAACCTAGTTTCAACCAACTTGCTCCTTGCTTCAAATCTGTATTAACATTATAGCCAAAATTCCTTTTAAACTCAAGACTACCTATCTACCCACATGCCACCAGTATAATTTGTAGGGCTGTGTGAAGCTTCAGTCCTTGATTCGATTCAGCAAAGATTTGGCCCAGTTCAGTGGCCAAATTTCCAAATCGAATCAGAGGACTCTTTAATCTCTCTGAATTGAATTGGAACCCTCCGAATCAATTCAGAGAGATTCAGAAACATTTGGCAATCCAGACATAGGGACAGCTTTAAATGTTTTTTCTACATACCTCTAGGTAGCAGGGGCTCATGAATGCTTCAATGCTGGGGCACGTGGAAGCACAAGGGGCTACCCAGCGTGCTCAGCAGCAGATACAGAAATGGACCAGAAGACTTCCTTTCCGCTTCTGGGTCCACCAGGGTGTGCACCCAGGGGCTTCCCCATAGCCCCCAGCTCAGCGACTGGTGCCTCCTGGGTCTCAGGGTCCCCCCGTGGCTGATTGCCAAGCTGGGAAGATGTGGGGGCGGGGGAGGGGGGGCCCTGTGTGCTTCCCAGTCGACCTGGAAGTGAACCGTTCCACTTCTGGGTTCACTGCCAAGCACGTGGGAGGGCCCCCTGCGCTCCTGTGGGACGCTCCATCCACCCCAGCATCGCAGCGCTCATGAGCCGCGCTGGTACCTCGAGGTATGTAGAAAAAACTTTTAAAGCTGTGTCTATGTCCGAATCACTGATTCTCTGAATCAGCTTTGAATCTTCAGATTCAGCTGAATCGAATCAGGGAAAGTGATCCGAATCAACAAATCAAATCACTGTCCCTGATTCAGGCCGAATCCAAATTGAATAGGACCTGTTTTGCACACACCTAAGAATTTGACCTTCAAATCAAGCCCAGAGGTGAGAGTCCTACTTTTGTACCTTTAAAAGAATTGGAGAGAAGAGCAAGGGGACCATCAAGCTACCAAAACAAAGCCTCAGATTACTTGAACTGAAAATATATCATGTATTTCATTTACCTTTCAGCACTGAACCAGCTTATTTGATTTCTAAACATTTTCACTTCCTGATGCTTTTCCAGAACACCTTTGTTCAACTGATGCTTGCTTCCAGATGAGGTGCTTATGAATGATGAGTCAGGGTCACAAAACCTTTTATACCATTTGGTGTAATTTACAGCAGTACCAAAAGGGATGACAAAGCTATACCTTTCTGATTTAGTAGCGCTCCATACTCACTTTGAACTGATGAAAATGGACGGAGGATTTGGTATTTAGGGGACTTCAGAAAAGGAGTTGTGGCACCATTATGTAATGAAAGCTGTGACTCTTGTAGCAAGTCTGGTGCTGGAGCAGCAAAGTCATCCTCTGGTGGCCACCTGCTCTTGCCCTTTGCAGGCTGTGGCTCCTCAGCCCCAGTCTTTGCTGTGCGCCACCACAGTCATTCCATTAACAGCAGTGTTCCCCTTTGGAAGGGTCTAGGGCCCAGAGTTCCCTTGGCATGCTTCTTGGTGGTCTCCTCCATCCATACATGCACAATCTGGTCCTCCAGTATTTAAAAACAAGCACAATGATATGAGCATCTTTTCTCAAACAAAGGTTCCTTCCAACCCTGGATCAATACCACATCATGACAATAAGCTACAGTGCCAGGCCCAAAATATTTATCTTCTGCCTGGTAGTTCAGGGGCTTCCTTCAAGCTTCCCTGCAGTCTGGAGCCCTTCTTCCCTGGCCAGGTCAGGCCCCTCTCTTCCCATGAGTTCTGCTGCTTACAGCCTACAGGGCCAGCCTGTCTCTCTTTGCCAGAAGCCCTAGGCTTGTGTCCTTCTAATCCCCACCCTTTTTGCTCGTGTGGCTCCCCAGCTACACACAGGGGTTTCTCCTTTGCCTAATGGCAAGCTTCTGCTCCTCTGCTGCAGCCCCACACAGAAGGCTTAGCCTGCTGTACTCCAGCACCATACCTAGCATCCTGGCGGGCCTGTGCAAACTTTTAGTATCAGCCCCCTCTTCACCAGAGATAATGATAATATTAATCAAAAAATTACCTTTCTGTCTGGGCCCCATCAGCTTCCCGGTTTGCCCATGCCTGTGTCTGGCCCTGCTGTACTCTCCTCTTATAGTGAAAGAGGGAGGTTTCTGGCTCCATGTCACACTGTGCATTGCACTGGCTTCAGGTTAGCAAAACATGGGACAAGCTTACCCAGAGTGTGCCCTCTACCCTACGACACAATGACTAGCACAACTAAGGGGGTGTTGAACATGAAGCATGCTATGGAGAGAATTCATGGTTCACATTGGGTTAAATCAGCAGTGATGAAGGGACCAAAATACAGATATGGTGTTTCCAACTTAAGGGGTGTGATGCCACGTGTGATTCCAACTTAAAAGGATGAGAAACCAAGCACCAGATCCTACCCTGGGAAGGTAAATGATCCAGGGCACCCTGTGCCTTTGACTTGCTGAGTATTTGGTGGGCTGTGTGTGTTTTGGGCATGTACTCTGAGAAGCTGGGAGTGTTGCTAGTTGAGTGGTTGCTGAGTGATTGCTGCCTGTGCCTGACAAAAGCCCTAATGATGGAGCAGATCCAGTCCAGGCCCAGAAGGATTTAAAAGAAGACTCCCTGAATGACCAGGGAACAGACATGAGAGCTATAGGAATAAGTGATGAGACTCCAAAGCATCCTATGCCATGAGAAGTTAATCCATTCAATGCTGGAAGAGATCTCCAGGACAGTGGAAGGATTGCCAAAGGCAGCGCTGGAGAAGGAAGAGGATATGGACTCCAAGGGAGGTGAAAGCTGGAAGGTTGTGACTTCTGGCAGCCAGCAGAAATCTTCTGTGCCTGCAGCAGTTAACCTGGAGAACAGATATGGAGCCCTAGGAATAGAAAGTAAGAAGCATGTTCTATAGGTGAAGGAGGACAGGCCTGGCCTTCCCAAGGTGGGAAAGATCTAGACAACCACCACCAAGAAGAAGTGATGAATGATAGTGGTTTACGACTCCCTGGTGGTTGGATGCAGAGGCATTCATCTACTGGCCTGACATGTTGTCTCAGGAAGTCTGCTGCTTGCCTGGAGCACGAATCCCAGATGTCACAGGATTACCAAGACTCATCTGGCCCTCTAAATACTACCTCATTCTGCTCATTTATGTGGGCACCAATGATAATTCCAGGGGAGACCTTGAGCAGATCAACAATGACTACAAGGCTCTGAACAAAAGGGTGAAGGAGACGGGAGCTTAGGTGGTTTTCTCAATTCATCTGGTTAAGGGAAAGGGCTCAGGCAGGAGCAGTTGCATCCTGCAAATCAATGCATAGCTGCACAAGCAGTGTCACCAGCAGGGCTTTGGCTCTTTTGACCATGGGAGATGTTTCAAGAAAAAGGATTGCTAGGAAGAGATGGGATCCATCTGACAAAGAGAGGGAAGAGCATCTTCTCAGACAGGCTCGCTAATGTAGTGAGGAAGGCTTTAAACTAGGTTTGTCGGGAGATGGAAACCAAAGCCCTGAAGTAAGTGAGGAAGCGGGTGACCTGGAGGAAGTACAAGCAGGAATAGGCAACAGGGGAGGTGTTCTCATTCTTCCTGAGAATTAGAACAATTGGCTAGTTACTGCAGGTATCTACACAAATGCATGGAGCTTGGGAAACAAGCAGGAAGAACTGGAAGTCCTCACACTGTCACAGAACTATGACATGACTGGAATAACAGAGATGTGGTGGGATAGCTCACATGACTGGAGCATTGTCATGGGTACAAACTGTTCAGGAAAGATGGGGGTGGGAGGGAAGAAGAGGAGAAGGAGTTGCACTTTATGTAAAATAACAGTATGATTGCTCAGAGCTCCAGTATGAAACTGGAAACAGTTCTGTCAAAAGTCCCTGGGTTCAAGTCAGAGGGCAGAGTAACAAGGCTAATGTTGTGGTGGGGGTCTGCTATAGACCACCAGACCAGGAGGATGTGGTAGATGGGGCTTTTTTCAAACAGCTGACAGAAGTTTCCATGTGACAGGCCCTAATTCTCATGGGAGACTTCAGTAAACCTAACATCTGCTGGGAGGGCAAAACAGCAGTGCACAGGCAATCTAGGAAGTTTTTAGAGAGTGTTGGGAACAACTTCCTGGTGCAAGTGCTGGAGGGGCCAGCTAGGGGCCGTGCTCTTCTTGACCTGCTGCTCACAAACAGGGAAGAGTTGGTGGGGATTAGTGGATGGCAACTTGGATAGCAACAATCACAAGATGACTGAGTTCAGGATCCAAAGGAAAGAAAGGATAGAGAGCAGCAGAGTAAGGACCCTAGACTTCAGAAAAGCAAACTTCGACTTGCTCAGGGAATTGATGGGCAGGATCTCCTAGGAAGCCAGTCTGAAGGGGAAAGGAGTCCAGAAGAGCTAGCTGATCTTTATAGAAACCTTACTGAGAGTGCAGGAACAAACCATCCTGAGGTGCAGAAAGACTAGCAAGTATGGCATAAGGACAACTTGGCTTAGCAGGAAACTCTTCATTAAGCTATATACATCACAAAAAGGAAGCTTATAATCAGGGATCTGGATTTTCCATTTCCCACAGAAAAACAGAAAAAAAACCCATGGATTTTCCCTTGAATGGAGAAAAAAGTGGATTTTCCATTTTAACAGAGATACACGTGGATTTTCCCCTTTGGCAAAGAGCTCTCTGCAGGCTGGCAGCGTTCCAGCCTGAAGAGCTTCTGGTAAAAAGGGCAGTAAACCCTGAGCCCTGTCCTGAGGGAGAGGGGGAAGGGCCAGGGCCAGGGGCAGGGCCAGACACTCTTAGTCAGCCAGGGATTGGCTCAGGCTCACTTTCCCTTGTGAAACCTTTGGGGTAAGTGGGGCTTGCAGGGAGCTGGAGGCCCCCTCTGGCCAGGGCTAATGGGGTGAGAGGGTGTGGGTTGGGGATGGGGGCCACCAGCAGGGCTGGGGGGGCCCTGTGGGTCAGCTATGGGTGACTGTCAGGGCTGGGGGGGGAGGCTGGTGGCTGTGGGAAGAGCTAGCAGGGCAGGGCTGTATGGGTGGGGGCTAAGGGAGCAGGAAGTTGTCTGCATGTGCTCTCAGACCAGCATGGGAGAACCCAGGCAGCATCTCCGCATCCCACTGGAGGTGGGGATGGCCAGGTGGGTACCTAGCAGTGTTGAGCAGCTGGGATACCTGCCCGGCTCCTGTGAGAAGGAGGGAGTGGAAACAGTGCAGTGCTGGACCTCAGGGGATGCTGTGGCATACCAGAGGTCAGGGTGTGTGTTAATCTGCTGCTGCCATCCATGCACCATTAGGGTGGGTGGGCTCTGTGCCTCCATATGGGGCTTCCAGCAGTCCAGCCAGAAGCTGCATGTGGAGGCAAGCAGGAGCCCACCTGGATCAAGGGTATGCAATGCAATGCCCCTATGCAGCTTCTCTCTGGAGTGCTGCAAGCCGCACATGGAAGGCCAGCCCAACCCCACCTGGTGGCATGTGGACCCAAGAGCCACGTGCCATTGGGCCAGGTGGGAAATCACACATGGAAGCATGGAATTGCATGCCATCAGGCCAGGCAGGTTTCTCCTTGCCTCCGCATGTGGCATCCTGCAGGAGTGCTGGAAGCCCCATGTGGAAGCACAGAGCCTGCCTGGCCCAATGATGCATGACTCCAGGTTGCAGTGCCATGATGCGCACATGCTGGCATGGAGCCAACCTGCTCTGGTGGGAAGGAGCATGCCAGCAGGCTGGGCTGGGTTGGCTTGGTGCTAGTATGTGCAGGCCCTGGGACTCTGCCAGAGGCATGCGCTGCCAACGGCTCTGCCTGCTATGTGCATGAGCATCCTAAGGGCCTGCTGCCTTCTGCTGCTGATCCGCAGGTGGTAAGGGCTGTGCACCACAAACCCCACATCTTCCTACAACCCCACACACACACACAACCACCCTCAAACACCCCTTCACAACACCCCCCACAAACCCCACATACTGCCATACCTACATTCCCCTTGTGGTGCACAATGGGAGCTGCTGCCAGGAGAAAGCAAGTGGCAGGTAGGCAGGGAGTGAGGGGCACCGGCAGGGTTGGCAGTGCTATGGCTTGGAAGTGAGAGGCAATGGCATATCAGGTCTGCTCAGCACAAAGCAGGCAACTGCAGCTGGACCCATGTCCTGGTAAATGAGAGGGGCAGCAGGAGCTTTGATTTTCCATAACGAAAAACCCAAAATCAAATGCCAAAATATATAGGTATTTAGAATTAATTTTATCATAGTGATTGAGGCACTAGTAGGTTTCCAAATTGTAAACTTTAAAACTATAAATATATCAGTAAAACATGCTAAACTGATAGCTATATATATAGTGGCCTGTGAATAGATTTGGGGTTTTTAATCTGAGAATTTGCTAAGGGTTTCTGCAAGTATGTCAGTAACAAGAGGAGGATCAGGTAAAATGTGGTTCCTTCACTGAATGAGGGAGACAACATAGTGACAGAGGACGCAGAAAAGGCTGAAGTACTCAATGCCTTTTTTACTTCAGTCTTCACAGGCAAGGTCAGCACCCAGACTACTGCACAGGGCAGCATAGTTTGAGGAGGAGGTGAGCAGTCAATTGTGGCAAAAGAACAGATTAGGGACTATTTAGAAAAGCTGAAAATATAGAAGTCCATGGGGCCAGACAGGATATACCTGAAGGTGTTGTGGGAGATGGCTGATGTGATAGAAGAGCCCATGACCACTATCTTTGAAAACTCATGGCAATTGAGAGAGGTCCTGGACTATTGAAAGAGGCAAATATAGTGTCCATATTTAAGAAAGGAAAAAAGGAGGATCTAGGGAACTACAGACCAGTCAATCTCACCTCAGTCACTGGAAAAATCATGAAGCAGATTGTTGGAGGAGAAGAAGGTGATTAGGAACAGTTAGCATGAATTTACCAAGGGCAAATCATGCCTGACCAATCCGATTGACTTCTATGATGAGATGACTGGGTCTGTGGATGCAGGGAGACCAGTGGATGTGATGTAACTTGATTTTAGCAAGGCTTTTGATTCAGTCTCCCACAGCATTCATGCAAACAAGTTAAGAAAGTATAGGTTGGTTGGATGAATGGATTGTAAGGTGGTGTGGCAGGGCACCTTTTGGCGCATGCCCCATTAAAAGGCGGAATCAGGCAGCAACCAAGTGCCTGCTGGCAGCAGCCATCTTGAGAACACAGGATATAAAGGCTGCAGTTTGCTGCTGCCAGCCCGGGCAGAAACATTGGCTGGCTGAGCTGCAGCGGGAACACCTTGAAGGTAGGAACAGAAGGCTCTTGGTCCTGGGCATGACCTAAAACTGCACCCTGCCAGGGAAGGGTGGTTTGGTGGGGCTCCTGGTGGCACAGGAGCCCCCAGAAAATGCCTGGCCAGTTACCTCCCGATGAAAGGGGAAGAAGGGCACTTAACCCCAGCCCGCATCCTCGGGTGGTCTTTGTAGGCAGTTGTGGGAGTAGTGGGGCCAGGTATGGCAAAAGGAGTGCCACCTGAGCCCAGCAGGGATGTGAGATCCCAGAGACCCCAGAGGGGGTAGCATGCAGAGAATAGTTGTGTGGCCCTGCACAGAGTATCCTGAACATGAGTAGGCCTTAAGGGCAGTGCAAGGGCCAGCCCTGTGAGTAAGTTAATCATGAAGATAAGACCTGAGGGTGGGGCATGGTGTAGAGACTCTAGAGGGGGCATAATAGGAACCCCATGTGTAGGGAAGAGGCATGGTCATGGATGCCTAAGGCCATAGTTTGGGCCACAGGCCAAGTAGGGGACTCAGCCAGAGAGTTAAGTGTGAGTCCTGACCCTGGTAAGTCCTCCGCTGCAAAGAGGCCAAGAGTGGAACAAATGAAAGACCTAAAGGGCAAGCACAATGACCTGCTGCTCCAGGGAAGGCGTGGGAGTCCCTGTGAGACCCTGAAGCACCAGTCATGGTGTAGGTTATGATTACATCATGTGGATGCCATCTTCAAGGCATGGGCTGTGGTGTAGGAAAGGTTTAGAGCTGCAGATAGTGACTCCTGGCATTGGGGCTGGGAATGGGCAGCTTCCCACATTATACCACCAGTTTATGGGAACAAAGTCATGGCAGGATGAACTGCGCCAAAGTGACAGGTGGGCAGGCCGGCATGAGACCCAGCCCCAAGCAAGCCTCCTGTCACAGGTGGATAGGAAATTGGCTGGATCATCAGGATTGAAGGGAGTAGCCAATGGCTCAATGTCTAGTTGTCAGATGGTATGAAGTGGAGTGTCCCAGGGGTCAGTCCTGGGGCTAATTTTCTTTAATATCTTCATTACTGTCCTGGAAGATGGCATGGAGTGCACCCTCAGCAAATTTGCAAAGGACACCAAACTCAGGGGAGTAGTAGATATGCTGGAGGGTAGAGCTAGGATTCAGTGACCTAGATAAATTGGAGGATTGGACCAAAGAAATCTCATGGGGGTTCAATAAGGACAAGTGCAAAGCCCTGCACTTGGGACAAAACAATCCCATGTGCCAGTGTAGGCTGGGGACTGACTAGCTAGGCAGCAGCTTTGCAGCAGGAAACTGCTGGCAGCAGGAGGGTTCACTTCCCCTTGCAGTGAGCAACAGTTTATGTTCTGTGCCACCACTGCTGAGCCTGGGCAGGCAAACCTGGAGCAGGAGCAGGGTTGAGGCTCTGCAGCACAGGTCCCTGCTGGTACTGCAGGTCTGGATTCACTGGCGGTGGCAGTCAGAAGAAGCCATCTGCTACCTGGGCTGCCTAGAAAGACAGTGCAGTTGCAGAGCCACCCCAGCCCAGGGGGTGGCAGGACATGCCGCAGCTGGACTGTGCTTGGGCCAGGAGACCAAGGGACCTGTTGTAGGCTGGACAAAAACCCACTGTGGGTTGGATGCAAGCTGCATTTTGTCAGCCTCTGGCTTAGCCTCTTTACACTCTCCTCATAGGGAAGCCCCTCCAGACTGCTAATCCTCCATGTTGTCCTTCTATAGTTCTTCTATATCCTTTTTAAAGTGTGAGCACCAGAACTGGACACAGTACTCAAGATGTGGAAGCACCATTGATTTATAAAGAGGCATAATGATACTTTGTATCTTGTTTACAATTCCCTTATTAATGATCCCCAACATTTTGTTTACCTTTTTCACAGCTGCTGAGTAGGAGGCTGATGCTTTTAGTGAACTGTCCACAATGACTCCCAAATTTATTTCCTGTGTTGTAACAGCTAATGTAGAGCCCATCATAGTGTGGGTACAGTTTGGGTCATTTTTGCCCAGGTTATCACAGATAAAAATGTTGGAGAAGAAATAGGACAAGGTGGGCTATAAGGAACTACAGAAGGATCTGGCACAATTGAGTGTATGGGCACCAAAATGGCAAATGAAATTCAGTATAGATAAAGTAAAGGTACAGTTTGGGTCATTTTTGCCCAGGTCATCACTTTTTACTTTATCTATATTGAATTTCATTTGCCATTTTGGTGCCCATACACTCAATTGTGCCAGATCCTTCTGTAGTTCCTTATAGCCCACTTTGTCCTATTTCCTCTCCAACTTTTTTATCTGGTCTATCAAAATCAGTGATTCTCAACCTTGTGAGACTCAAGGCAACACTCAGAAAATGACAGCTCTTAGCCTTCGCTCATTTGTTGACTGTGGAAAAAATAATAGCATAACTCTACTGTTGCAAAGAATTCAGCGGGTACATCTGCATGTGCAATTAATGTGCATAAATTAACTCCAGAGCTTATTGGTCAGGAGTTTTTTGCTCTCAGGCATGCCGCTTGAATATGCGTCCAGGAGCAAACAACTCTGGAGCATATTGTTCATGAGCAGCACATGGAGTGTGGTCAGAGCAGCCTAGGTTGGTAGGGAACCCAGGGGGTCAGCCTGCTAGCTCAGGGCTGTTCCAACAGGGCTCTGCATGCTGCAGAAGGGTTGGCTGCGGCACAAGGGTACTTCAGCAGAAGAGCTGCCTGCCAGCTAACCCTGCCCTGAAATACCCCATGCCCCAGCCAATCGGAGCAGTGTTTACACATGCTGCTGCGCACAAAAAAACTGCAGCAGTTTATTAGTTTTGTGCACCCTAATAGAAGCATACATGTAGCCACCGAGACATTTACTAGTTAATTAGTTAACTGTGCAGTAAATGTCTCGTGTAGCTGTGCCCAGCAAGACCACAATAGATCAGAATGTTTTAGACACCATGAATTGCCATTTGAAATGTTTGGGTTTATAGTATGAATCATGTGTAGGTGTTTGCACACCTAACTGTGCTAATATTGTGTGGCACCCCACAGCATTCTTGAAATGAAATCATGGCACCCCAGGGTGCCACAGCACCCTGTTTGAGAATCACTGATCTAGAGTGTAAGTTCTTCAGGGTAGGGATTGTTTCTACCTCTCTATATGTGCAGTGCCTTGAACAATGTGGCTCTTATCCCTATTTTGTAAGATTGCTAGGCACTACCATAATGCAAAGAACAATGATGAAAATGTTGCAGGGCTCCTTCCTTTAATGTAAATGACTTCTGTCATCTCAGTACTATAATTCCTTTTTTCTGGCATAAAATCAAGAGATTTAAAAAAAAAAATTAAATATTGAGTTCTCTGTTTGCCAGCTTGTCATGTCTTATCTGGTTTGTCAACTCGTGATTTTATTATGAATCTTAGATGTGCTTTTATTTCAGATAGACTCCTCCTGATAAAGCTACCAACTGGCTCCAAGTTTCTGAGACATCACTGACTTTTGGAGCTGTGTTCCAGTGGCTCCAAGGACTCCCTGAAACACAACTGGTTTTTTGGATTTGAAAAAAAGGTCACGTATTAGCACTGTTGTGTCTGAGATCATGAAGCATGATGTTGCTTGACACGGTGTTTATGCAGTCACTACCTGAGCTAATTAGTTTTCTCTCAGCAGAGCCAATTAACCTACTTGCAGCATTACACTGGTGGCTATACTAAGTGCAAAATATGGTGTATCCATTCTGGAAGTCTCTGGAGAATCTGGGACTATGTCCTGGATGTGGTTTCTTGAAAATTGAGTCTCTGGGCCCTCCATCCCTCTTCCAGCTTCTGAGTTCTGTGGCAACACATGGCATGGCATGGCAGGGCACAGGGCACTGAAGGTAAGATCCAGGCGAGATGGCACAGCGGTAGGGAGGGACACGCATGCAGGCACACACTGTAGTGGTGGGAGGGATACCCATGCAGAAGGCGGGCCAGGGGCAGCTTATAGGACACCTTGCTACTTAGAAGCTGGATAACTATGATGTAAAATGTTAAATATCACAAGACTTTTAGAGACTCCCTTCAGTGTTGTCCACACTCAGGATATTCAGTGGTTTCTGTTTGAAATTACTTGATTACATGGAAAGTTTAGATTGATTATTTTAAAACAAAATAATACTAAGCCTACACACAAAAGCTGTACTGTTTGTCCTATAGTACCATAAATAAAATGATATAAACACTAGTGGAAACACAGGTTTATTGCTGTAGCTTATTCCTGTGTGAAAAAGACCTATGCCTGCATGAAACATCTTTGTATCAATGTAAGCTTATCCACAAGGCTGAATTGCTGTATTTGCAGCATCCCACATTCTGGAAGCAAAAGCTGGGAAACAGTCCTGGATGCATCAGTGATCAGGAGTTCTGAAACTAGTAGATGAAATATAGTCAGTTTCTGGCCCGTACAATTCCTCAGTTTGAGAATTTGTCCAATTGACACTGTCTAGGACCAATTTTTCATATTCAGGATGAAACTCTTATTTTGAGGAGTCCTCCAGGACTCAGCCCTGAAAGCTGGGACCATCCTGGATTTTCCAGGATAGGTCATACATGTGAAAACAATTACACCACACCTCTCACTGCATCATCTCTGTAAAAGCTGTGCATGCACCTTGTTTCTTAGCTCTCTTCCTGGCTGAAAAACAAATGCAAGAGTCATTGCATTCCAGACACCAGCTTTTATTTTTACTGGGAAGGGAGGCCTAAGATGATGGACATGTGGAAAGTTTTGCACATTTCAGGTGACAATCCTCTTCCCAAGGGGAGCCAGGGCCCTCAGGCCCCCCACATACTTGGTGCCCCTTGCAGGAGTAATCCAAGTTATTATGCAGGAGTAACCCAGTAGCTGAATGAATGAGTAAGCCAAGTGCAAAACCAATGACAAATACAAAGACCCACTCAGGTCTAAAAAATCACATGGGTTTTAACCTAGTCCCATGATCTGGGGCAGGGCCTAAGCCAGAGAGTTCTAGCCACCTGAAGCAAGCAGGGCTGTCTCTTGGCCAACACAGGCCTAAAATGTAAGCACCAGTGTTGCTACGTGGCTCCTCCAGGAGAGTATCAAACTCGTGGAATTTATTACCAGGGATCCTGGGCTCCTCTGATAAAATAAAAATAATTTTAAAAAAATCCACAATTTTTGGATTAAAAAAGTAACCCAAAAATTCACATTTTTCTGTGATTAAAATGAAATGCCATACACACACAGTGTGTGATTATATAGTAGCCTGGGCACATCCAAGAGTATGCCTGTCCACAAATGGAAGGGATGGAGATGGTCAGGCAAGCGTGCTGCATGAGAGGGAAGGAGCAGTTCCCACTTTTTGCCATACAGCCAAGCCAGGACACAGTACTTAACTATATACAAATGATGTATATCAATAAGTTACAAGCCCTTAAATTGATGCAAGATATTTACAATATGCTTTACACATGACACTGCATTCAGTAGTCTGCAATCAGGAAATTCACACTACCTCCAGGAACATGCAAAACAGAGCACAGATAACTGGGAACTCAAAATGGGTTACTCACAGCATGGGCAGTGACCAACTTCCAATACAGAGGAGTATCGATATCCAGGAACAGGTAAGCACAGGTAAGTAAAGCTATCACTTTAATAAACATATACAAGCAACCCAGTAGGCATGCACAGATAAGTCAGGTAACAAACAATACAGTAGGCACATACAGACAACAAAGCAAATAAAACATGGGTAATTCAAGGTACCATTTCAGTAAACATATACAGGCAGCAACCAAGTAACTAAATATGAACACTGAAGAATAGCCATAATTATATTAACATCAACATTACATCAATCACAAGATATGAGGTGCCTTCAACACTCTCTGGGGTTTCCTGTGGATCTCCTTTCCTTTTGAGTCCAAACTTTGGCTCACCTCCCAATAGAGAAGGAAGGCTCCAGAATCCCCGCTCCCTCTGATAGCATCGGGCTCCCATCCCACAACCTGGGACCCTGTATATCCAGCTCCCACAGGGGCCTCTCCCAGGGCACCTCCCCTGTGGGACCTGCTCCCCAGCAACTCCTGCTCCTATTCAAAAGAACAGTCGGGTCTTGTCCCCTGGACATTAGCCCTCATAGCCTCTCCCCAGCAGCACCTCCAGCTCTTCTTGTGCCAGGCCGAGCACACTGCCTTCTCCAGTTATCCAGCTTCACACTGGGAGTTTTCCTCTCTCTGTGGCCTTGTACCCCACTCTGGGCACCGAGGTCTTTATTGGCTACACCAAGCCACACTGCTATGAGCTCCAGCCGTCTAGCCTCATACTGGGGCTTCTCCAGGCCCCACTCTGGGCACCGAGGGCTCTTTCAGATGTGCCGAGCTGCGCTGCCAGCTCCAGCTGCCCGGCCTCATGCCAGGATCCCAGGCCCAAACTACCTCAAGCGGCTCCCAGGGCTGAGGCTCTGTACACAGGGTTGTCCCAGGCAACTTCTTCAGGGTGTCTTCTGGGTGACTGCTCGCAGGGCAGCTCTCACCAGTTCTTCTAGACCCTTCTCTTCTTAAGTCCTGCAAGGCATTACTCCCCAGTCTATGAGCACCTGCCTTTTTAGTCTCTCTAGAGGCCCTGCCCCCCCTAAAGAGCAGTCTTTAATTGAGTCCAGACCACCCCCTCCCTGGAGCAGGGGCAGGGCAAAATTTTTCACCCATCAGAAGTACCCTCTTCCAAGCCCACTGTGTGCAGCAAATGTGGCAAGCCCACCGCGATATCTATCTATCTAGATAATTCTGTGGCATTCCATTTTAATCACAGAAAAATGTGCATTTTGGGTTACTTTTTTATCAGAGAAAACCAGGATCCCTATTACCAGTAGGCCACAAACGTCTCTGAGACCCACGAAGAGGCAAGATCCGGTGGGCAACTGCTGAGCTGGGCCTGGAAGCGGTCCAAAAACTTTTAAAAGCCCCTGAATTTGACCCTGAAACTCCTTCCCAGATAGGCTCCGGCAGGCCCCGCAGTAACTCGCAGACATAGCTCCCGCCAGCTCCGCTCGGGGCCGTGAGGAAAGCGGCTGTACGGAGTCACGTGAGCGGCGCTGCGTGGGTGCGTGCGGCGCAATGACGTCAGACGCTTTGGCGCCGGCTTGGCCACCCGCCATCTTGGTCGCTGTGTAGGAACGGTTTGGGCGGTCAGCGCGGCGGGAGCGGCGGCGGCAGGAGTAGCGGCGGCGGCCTCGCGGAGTCCCGTAGCCGGACACAGGCCGGAGCCGCGGCCCTGGACTCTGCGGCCAGGTGAGCCCTGCTGGGGCCTGTGGGCGGGCGGAAGAGAGGGAGCGGCGCCGGGGGGCGGCCTGCGCCTTGCCGCGCCGCATGGCTCGGACGGCGGCACAGGCCGGGCCGCTTCCACCAGGCGAAGGGAGCGCGGCCTGCCCTGGCTGGAGGCGCCCCGCGCCGGGCTTCCCCGTTGGCCCCTCTTGAGCCGCGCGCGGCCTCTTGACCCCGCCTTAGCCTCAGCCTCCCTCCCCGACAGGCGCGGGGGTCTCTCTTCTCTTTTCCCCGCCGCCGGAGTCGGGTCCCCGCCTCCCTGGGCTTGGGGCCCTCCTGCCCTGGTTTCCCTGGTGCTTTTGTGTCTCCGTGACACGAGGAGCCGGTCCCGCTGGAGCCGCCGCAGCATCTCTTGGCTGCCGCCCTGCCGGGAAGGGGCCGGCACTTGGGAGCTCCGGGAAGACTGGATGATGAAACTGCCTGGCCCAGCTGGAGTTGCCTTTGCCATGGGGGGGAAGAGCTGCTCCGCTTCCCTCGTGAGATGGGCGGTGGGGGCGTGGGAGATCCTTTGTGGTCGCTGCCCTTGGCTTTCAATTGTCTGGTTTGCCCGTCTCCTTCCTGCCTGAAAAGACAGCCCCAGGTCTCCAGCCCATTGCTGCTGAGGATGGCACCCGAGTGGGATGTGCATCTCCTTAGCATGAGTTCAGCTTTGAAATTCTTTCAGTGACTTGCCTGGTTTGCCGTCTTTTTGGGGGGGGGTACTCAAATGGTACGCAAGGTTTTGGGCCTAAGGTTGGGGGCATGGGAGTTGACATGGATGCGCCAGGTGAAGGGAGGAACAAGTATTGCTGAATTATGTTTAGCTTCAAAGTAAAGGTTATTTCTGTGAAGCCTCATCTGCACTGGGACCGCTAGTGAAAATGACCATGCTAGGGACTGGGTATTTTAGCTCTCTGCCTGTCCATTCTCATAGCTTCCTTGCATGACAGGGTTAAAGCATGTGTGAAGGAACAGGGGAAGCACCATCCAGGTTGCAAGGATCTGGTATTTTGGGACAACAGGTATTTGTAGGCAGATGGAATAGTGCTTCTGTACTGACTAATTAAGAGGAAGTGCCCCTTTTTAGCAGCCTGAAGTGTCATCAACATGCATGCCATTCTAGTGACTCTTTTCAAGCTCTCATCCCCTGCCCCTGCAGTGATTTTTTTTTTTTTTTGTTTTAACTTGATTGTTTTTTTAATGTGACTTGCCAAAGACACATGGACTTATGCATTTTTCTCTTCAGAGCTTCTTTCATCATAAAGATGTTCTGGGGGAAGGGCAAGAATTAAGGGGTTTTGGCCTTAAAAATAACAAGGCTGTTGGGCCTCTCTTTTTCCTGGTCTTGGTTGTATTGGGCTGGGGGGGCTCCTTAATTGAAGTCTGAGCTGTTGATTTATTCACTGAAGTTCTCTTTTCCTTCTCAAGTGTCTTGAGAGTCAAATTAGCATGTTAGCAGAACCAAACAAACAGCAAAGATTTGAGCAGGTAGGCCAAAATATCATTTTGCTTCAATTGGTACACATAGTCTATTGTGTAGTGTGATGTTACAGTTCTGCTGGTTTTTCAGTGTTCCCTGGCACTCTGCAGTAGATAAGAGTTTCTAAAGGGGAGGTATTCTTGGGAAAGTCTTTGTCTTTTTCACACATTTTAAGAGACAAAAAGGATACTATTTCCACAATCCCCCCTCCACTTGACCAGGACTTGATTAGTTTTCACCTTTTCTCTCTAATGTGACCTTCAGAATGAAATATATCAGATTAATGTAAGGATGTAAAGTCTTGCAGTTTGTTCTTAATGCTGAGAATTAAGGAAGTTTTGAGTCTTTTTCTTGTTTTACATCCAGCAAGAAGGGGTTTTTTTGTGTTTTGATGAGATTAGTTATAAGAAACACTGAAAAATATGCCACTTGTGGGGGGCTTTTTAAGATGTGTGTGTAATGTTTTACTTTAGTAGCTCCAGTTTGTAAGGGCAGAAAGACGTGAAGGGGAGAGAGGGAGACCTTAAGGAGCTACATAAGATGCTGTAGCTAAGGTGGTACTGTAGTGAATGCTTACATGTGATTCAGGTATGGAGTTTTTATGTAGGAAGAAGACTTCATATAAGGCTTTGAAGTTCTAGGGTTTAAGAAAATCCTTTCTCTCTCAGTAGGCAATGGAGCTAGATGGGAAGGGGGACTCCTTCACTACAAAAGCTACTGTAAATCATGGAGCCAAAATGCAGGATTCGGAATAAATGTACCCTGACAGTCGCATCCTCTTTCTGTCACCTGGGGATGGATACTGGACTTGTCACTTTGAGAATGATTGAGTGACTTGATCAGGGTGACACAGGATGTCAAAGTCATGGCAGGAAAGTGGACCAGTCTCTCAGGTTCCAGACTAGCCACCTTTTTGCTGAGCCCTCCTTGATTCTCATAACAAAATAAAAGCCTATAGTAAAATGCAGAGATGAAAACAGTTTCTACAATGCAAAGACAAGTGGAAATAGATTACTATTTTTATTAAACTGCTGGCAGTTATTAAAGACTGTGGTGCATTTGGGGTTTAAAGAATGTTGTGTGCTGTCTCCCCTGCTGGATGTCTATGGTGTGTCACGTAATAGAAAGGATGGGGTACACAACTCCTAAAACGCTTGCTGGGCAATTACCAGTACCCAGAGAGTCGCTCATTGAGCCTGTAAGGCTCCTCTGGCATGAGCAGGATTCCTGCCTTGTCCTGCAGCTTCTGTACAAGCTGCAGAGCAAGGTTGTTTGAACCTGCTCAGGGGGGTAGTGAGGAGCTCCCTGCTCCCTCTTCTGTTTCATGGATGTCCAGGTAGGCAGCTGAGGCTCCCAGCTACATGCTCATTTTTTAAAGTTGTAGGGTGCTGTTGGTGGAACATTGGGGTGCCTCTCCCTGATAGTGGGCTCATTGTACCCTGAACCTTTAAAAAGCAAGCTGCCTCTAGGAGCAACTTGTCTGTGGAAATAGAAGCTGGGCGAGGGGGCTTTCTACTCCCCAGCTGCTGCTTCCACACTGGGGAGTGGGGAGCCGCATAGATTGGGAGTGGGGAGGAGGGGATGGAGGCTCACCAGTCTGAGACCTGGTATCCAGGAACTTTAAAGAGTGTCTACAGCTGTGCTCTACCCAGGATTTTTAAACCTCTTTAAGCACTCGGATCCAGACAGTAGGGAGAGGTTCTGTGTTTTCTGGGTCCGGACACTTGGGAGTGTTAAAGAGCATGGCTCTCTCCATGTATTCTTTAAAGCTCCCCAAGCTGCCTATGCCCCTGAACACTGAGGGAGCAGAGAGTTGCCAGCCCCTGAACGCTGCTTCCACCAGTGCCCTGCAAACTTAAAACAGGTTAAAAGTTAAAATTACTGGGGCTTCCAGATGCACATTTGGTTTTTAAAGGTCTGGGGCACAGCAAAGCCAAGACTAGGAAGTTGTTCCCTGATACTGGGCTCAGGAGGCTGTGTTCTGGGTCCTGAGGCTAGCCAATGTGGGATCTCGTACTCAGCTGAGCATTGGGATCTGCCATGAGTTAGCTGGACATGCCACACCGTCAGTTCAAGGTGAAATACAAACAAGTCTCAAATAATGCACATTATGTGTAGAAAATCTTTTAGCTGTTTGCTGTGTTTATTATGCCATAAAATGATTTTAACATGTAGCAGGGTTACTATTTATGATGGGGTTAACACCATAATCGCACCTCAAGTGTAATGTGTACCATAGCCTTTAGAAATACTTAAGGTATTGTTTAACATTCATTTTCAGACTATCTTTCTAGACTGTTAGAGAAGGCACAAGCTGTCATTAACAGAATTAGTTTTTCATAGTTCAGATGTGTTCTTTCTTGTTTTATGGCAAAATGAGACTTAAGTACAACAACTCATTGCATCTTTGCAGGCTTATAACAAGTTTTAAAAGTAGCCTAATGGTAGGAAAACAAAGCTTGAGCCACTTGTTTTGTGAGAGGCAGTTCTGAAAATCTTTTTTTTTTTCTTTTTGTAGTCTTCTGTTAGAAATACAGGTACCATCTAACTTGAAAGGTGATTAGCTAGAGAACTGAAAGTGCATCATCACAAAAAATGGCGTCAATTTAGGCAAGGAGGAAAAGGGATTTTTTAATTGCACCATCATACTATGTTGTTAAACAACTATTTTAGTCAATGTATAGTTGAAGGTTTAGTGAAGGAGACATAATTATACTTTTGAATATTTAATGAAGGTATAAGACCAAATAGACCTTGTCTGAAATCCCTAATGGCTTTTATGGGTAAAACCAAGGGAGTCTATTTGAAGTTCTTGACCCATTGCGGTTTCCTGCTTGCTTTATGCCACACTTATTCATGTTAAGATTAAAAAGACACTAATCCAGTTTTAAAAAAAAAAAAAGTTATGTGATCTCTGCTTTTTTCTAATTTATCCCTCAAGCAGAAAAGTCTAGCAGTAAACAGAGGGTCTAACTCTGGTTTTCAGCCTTATTAGACTTTAGGCACCCCTTGAAAAATACCAGCTCTTAGTTTTCATTTGTTTCTTGACTATGGAAAAATAATAGAACAATTCTTCTGTTGCAAAGAACTTAGATCACAACAGGTCAGAAAGCTTTTGATTAGAGGTGCACCGATACATTGGTCCGATATTGGATTGGCACCAATATAAAGAAAATTTACTACATCAGAAATTGGCCATATCGGGCCCATAATTTGGCTGATAAATGGCCCATGCATGTGCACAGCTGCAGTGCAGTACAGGTGGCAAGGAGCACTGTAGAGAGAGAGCTGCCTACAACTGGTAAGTCTGGTGTGGGAAGGAGAGGTGGGAGGTAGGGGACTGGAGGGGGCAGATCAAGATCCCTGTGGTGAAGGAGGATACAGGGTTGGGGCTAGGGCAAGTGCTGCCCAGCTAGCACAGGGCAGGCACTGCACAGAGCTGTGGCTCATCTCGGGGGTGGGGAGGGAGTAGCTCCCACTTGACCAGGAGGCACTGGTCTGGTACTCGTGTCCTTGTCCGGTGGCTCCCGCCACTGCTTCTGCTGCAGGGGATGGGCAGGGATGTGCCCCTGGATCTGCAGTGGGTGGGCTGGGGCCAGGACTGCCAAGCTCTTCCCAGCAGGGTGGAGCTGTGCTGGGATGAGGCTGTCAGGGGGGGACCTACAGCTGCAAATTCACCATGGCCACTTCCCAGCTCAGGCCCGCCCCACCAGGAAGAGTTTGACACAGCCCTGGCCTCAGCCTGCCCTGCACAGATCTGGGGGCAGGCCTCCCCACCCTCCCAGATAAGGGGTGGTAGCCACCAGACAAGCAGGTGAGCACCAAACAAGCTGCTGGACCAGCAGCTCCCAGCCGAGTGACTTGTGGCAGCAGAAGCCACCCCTTTTCCCTGGCAAGCTATGGCTCTGTGCCATACCTGCCCCGGCTGGGCAATGCTTGCCCCAGGCCCTTCCCTATCCCCACACCCTCCCTCACCACAGGGGCCTTGATCTTCACCCCTAGCCCCTTCCTTCCCTCCTTCCCTTCCAAGGTACCAGACTTACCAGCTGGAAGTAGCTGTCCATGGCTGAACTTGTGAATCAGTGCTAATATTGCCCAGCATACCACAACAGGTGTAAAAGGATCTGGCAGACTGGTTGAGATCCTCTGGTCTAATTAATCATCTTGCATCTTTAACTATTCATTTTTCATCTTTAAGAAATGTTTAGCATATCTTAGCTCATCTTGAAAGTATTTCTCATGTACTACTTGATTATTTTTATCAGACTTAATGAGAACTTAAATCTTCATCAGCAATGTGTAGTTTGTATTTTAAACTAGTTCCATTTGGTGATCAAAGTCTAAATGGAGAAACTCCAATTTTCCAGGAGAGTAATTTTGAAATAGTGAAGAACCTCTTGGGAGATTTCTTTTTCTGATTAAAACTCCGTGTGCTCCAACAATGAAATAAGAAATGGGGTTTTTTTTTGTTTCCAGGTACATTGCACTCCTTAAATGCATCTTGCTCCCATCTAGATCAATTCCCTTATACCTTTTAATGTATCGAGGATAAACTATTACAAATATAGAGTTTTCCCTTTGATGTTATTTAGCACAAATCTATTCTATATAGGCTTTTGAACTATAGCTGTACTGGTAATGCCTCTATAGGAGATGGAGTTTTCACTGGCAAGTGGTTTTACTTGAATAGTCATATTGGAATGGTGTGTGACTTCCACACTCCAGACCAGGGATCGGTAACCCCCGGCACATATGCCAGAGCATGGCACACAAGGCCATTTTGCTGCTGGCCAAAGAACCCAGGCTACTTTCAGGAGGCTGCAAGCCATGTTGCAAACAGCATGGGCTCCATGACAGGCAGCAGCTGTCCAGAGCCTAGGCTGGCTGGAGCCAGCAAGCAGTCCAGAACCCAGGCCAGCAAACATCCTAAGCATGGGCTCCATGGTAGTGGCAGCTGCCTCTGCCATGGAGCCAGTGCCAGGGCTGCAGAGCACCAGCACCACCTCCGTGACAGTGTAACTCCAGTCCCTTTCCTGCTGTCTGCCCAGAGGCATGCATCCAGCCACCATCAGCAACAGGGATCGGGGCCCTTGCAGCTTCCCTAACTCTGGCATGCCAAATCAAGGCATAGGTGTAGGTTGAGTTATTGTTGATACTCCAGCCAAAAACGTTGCTGACCCCTGCTCCAAACCATTACATCTGGCAACTCTTTTTAGCATACATCTGGTCTTAGCTTTGTGGTTGAAGTCCAAGAAAAAATTCTTAAAACACATTTATATGATACAGTTTAAATAAAACCTTTTCATGTTAGAGTTGGCTGTCTTTTGAAAGCAGCATATTCAAATTTCAAAAATTAGAGGATATTTCAGTCTAAATGTTTTTGACATGTCAATAGATATTTTTTATTAACCAAGATGCTACAGATAACCTCCATGTAAAGTGGGCTTTATCTGATACTTGACTGAGCAATGTAGATTGTGCTGATGAAACTAATTTGTAGTTCATCTGTTTAAAAAAAAAAAAATCTTGCGTAAGGTAAGCTTCGTGTCTGAGAGAGTGACCTGATACTTAAAATCAGTCACATGCAGCCCACCTCCCCCCCCCCCCCAAACTTTGAGCCTGGTCATCTGCAGTAACATCTATTATGTGTGAAATCCTCTTCCAGATACTTAAAGAACAGCTGCTCTGAGGAGCTGGCAGTCTAAGGTAAACAAATAGACCTGTCAGGAGAATAGATGATTCAAGTACAAGGCAGTTTAGTTCATTATAGACAATTTTCATGACTGTTTTTGGGAGAGAGTAATGGTGAACAAGATATAGTGTACCTTGCAGAAGGGCTCCATGAATTTATTCTGTACTACATGAAAGATGACAAAAGTGATTGTGACAAATGAGTGCATGCTATTGGGAGTATTTATGAAAAGGGAAGGGAGGAGGGAAGGGGACAGCCATGGCAGGAGTAAGCATAGGGAGCTATAGTTATACAGAGCACTGATACTCAAACTCTTTTGGACCAGTGGACCATTATCACCATTAATTTCTTGTAGACCACCATGCAGTCTCATTTATTTGAAAATACTTCAATGGTATTTGAGGCTCAGTACCATTTGTGAACTACCTATTATGGCCTTATAGACATAGTTTAAGAACAACTGATAGAATGTTTGATGGTAGTGACAAGAAGCTTAGACCTTGTTTACAAGAGGAAATGACCAGAATAGCTAGGGGATGCACTGATACAGATTTTGTTGCCCAGTGGTCCATTATTAACCAGCTATATCAGCCAATACCAGTCCAAAAGCTGATATGCCGCCCAGCAGCTTAGACAGCAGCGTTCAGCCAGTAAGTCTGGGTAGGTGGAGGAGGGAAGATCAAACCCTAATGGTGAGGGAAGAAGTGAGACAAGGACAGGCTCTGCCCACCTGGGGTAGGGTGGACTGTGTGGGACAGCTGCAGGTGGTTTGTCTGAGGGAGTTGGGGGGGGGAAGGGAGGGGGCTATCGCTGCTGTGCACACCCCAAAGGGAGGCGTACCTCCCAGATTTGTGCTTAGGATGAGGGTGGGCTTGGGGCCGGGGCCTGCGCCAGCCTCTTCCCAGGATGGGGGCTGGGCTTGGGCAGGCAGAGGTGGGTGGCAGTGGCGCTGGAAGGGATAGCTATGCAGGGCCCCAAAATTCACCATAGTCCCCCTCCTAGTGCTGCTACCACTGCCCATCCTGCCCTGAGCTCAGCCCTGGGGCAAATGCCCTACCTGGAAAAGACCAGCCCCTGGCCCTGAACCTACAGCAGGCAACCCACCCTTGCCCTGCACACAACTCTGGGGGAAACATGCTCCCCATGGCTTTGTGCGGCGTGCACAATGGTGGCAGCCCCGTGCAACCCCTGACAAGCTGCCTGCAGCTCTTTACCATGCCATGCCCCGGCTGAGCAGCAGCTACCCCAGTCCCACTCCCTCCCATGCGGTGGGGACCTACAGTCTGCCCCCTTCCCCACACTCCTTCCTTCCCATAAACTTAGAATAAGTGCTGTGCTTGAAGGTTTTTGTTGAGAAATTGATTAGAATAGATTTTACAGAATAAACTTTCCACATTGTAAATAAGCCCTTGTTCTGGACATCGCCTTTTGGGTAGCATCGTTGTCTACAGTATAGCTGTACTAAGTAAATAGGGAGTTTGAAGGAGGGTCTGGAAGGATTTGTCATGTATTTCCACTGTACAGAGTGAGTGAGCTAAACCCTTTAAAAACCCTCTATCAATCCATAAGAGATGGAAACAATTCTTTCTAGCATTTTCTGATGGGCAGTTGCCCTATAGAACCCTTTCCTCAAGGGACTGGTGCATAGAGACTACTCTGAAAAACTTATTTTATATCTCTTTAAGGTTTTGGTGGGACAGATCACAGCAAGGAGTTTGAATGTCCAGGTTCTTCCTAAAGGTTTCATTTTTCTGTCTGCTCTAGGAACAGACATGCATGCTTGAGGCTTGAAGAGAGGAGGTTGGTGCTGAAAGAAGCCCACAGTAAGAAGTGAATGCTTGAAAAAGACTGAAAAAAGGAGATTCTTGAGGGAAAGGCTCTTCCTTTATTAAGAGCAGTTCATTCCTGTGGGTTGGGATGCTAAGTGATGCTGAAGTAGAGAATGATAGAGAGGAGAGTATTATCAACACTGAGCTAAGCTGCTCAGAGCCTTGAATTTCCCCTGTTCTGTCTTTAAGCGGTATCCCATTTTCCGTTGCCCATTTCCATTTGGATTCATGTAAAACTTGCATGAGGCCTCGCTTGTTTTTTGAGATCCTTGCCCTTGGACTATTTGACATAGGCCCCAGAAGTGGCCATGTTCAACAAACTGACTCTGGGATGTAAGAAGCTTGGGAAATAGCTACTGCACAACTTGTGAGTCTAGGGACATAAGTCTATGAGAAATCAGGGAGACAAGTAAAATTTGAGGGCAAAGAAACACCAATAGTTCATCCTGTCTAATACCTCAGATCAAGATTTGGAGGATTGTAACGCATGTCTTGGATTAATATATGGCTAATTAGTAATTAATTTTACACATTTTATTTAAAAGGTAGACAGCTACATTTTGCATCAGTTGATGATAGTGGACAGTTCTGGGAAAAATTATGTTAGAGTAACGCACCCTAATAAGTATTGGTGGTTTATTAGGCCTGTATCTGAAAGAGGAAAGTCAGTCTTCTGATTACATTCATTCAGAGCAGTGCTGCCTTTTATTACTATTTTCTGTATATTCAAAAGAAGGGCAAGATCTCATAGTGTGCTAAGAGTGCCATGACTTATAAGAAAAGGAAGACAGTGTCCCTTTTCTAGAAGTTACAAGCATGCTCTGCATCTCTCCCTCTCTCTCTCTCCCCCTGTCCCCCCCTCCTCTCTCTCTCTCTCTCCCCCTCTCTCTCTCTCTCTGTCGTTCCCCACCCCCCCGTGTGCGTCAGTGAATATTGAAATGTACTGGTATCATTGGTGCTGCTTTTTCTCGAGTAGCTTTTTCCCTAGCCAAGTCCAGAATTTTCCTAGCAAGTGAAAAAGCAAAGGCTTGGGAAAATCCATTCTTTAAAATCAAGGTTGCTTTTGTGGGTTTTTTCCCTCAGTGGTAGCTGTAAATCTGTGCCTTCTTATTCTTTTTCTAGAAATCATCTGTTGCTCTATTGAGGCATCTTCATACCTTTTAAAGCATGTGCAGATCTTCTCACAATGCTCTAATCCCGCAAACCACCTGACTTTGCTTGAAGTTGATTTGTGAAATGAAAAACCCCCTTTATTTGACCTTTCTTGTTGCTTTTTTTATTTAAAATCCTGATTTTCATCTTTTTTAATATTTAGAAATATTTAGCTATTTGGAGTCTTTTCTGTATTGACATATTCTAAGTAGTAGTAGTAGTACTATTGATCTAACTGCCTCTTTGGGAAGTCTTAGTTTAGATAATTCTGGTGTCTTATAGTGCCTTTTCTGTGATGCTAAACTTACAGAGTACTCACATTGCCATATTTGGGATCAGGAAGGAATTTTACCCCATGGTCAGATTGATACAGACTGTTATGTTTTTTGTCTTCCTTTTAGTGGCCTTTTTCTTTGCATCTGTCAAGCATATATTAATATCCCTTGCAGGTGCAGGTCATTAACAGCCCCTGTCCCCTTGCTTTACCTATGGCAGGTTAAGGTGCTTTTGGCAATATGCTTCACAGTTGTGGAGTCGGCTTGACTGGTGTAGTTCTCCAAATAGTTTAGACAAGGATTTACATGTGATGACTTGGTTATGGATGATCCTGCCTTGGGCAGGGGGTTAGACTACATAACCTCCAGAAATCCCTTCCAGCCCTTCTTTTCTATTATTCTGTTATCGGGTAATAGGCAAATATCAGTCCTTCTGTATCATGGTGTGTATGAGAGGTCACCAGGACCTTTGATGCATATGCCTGAGGCAGGAGTACAGAGCAGTGGAGGCTGCCCAAAACTTCCATCCCCACTTTTAGGCTGTTGAGACAGAATCCAAAGCCAGACAAAGTCCAGATGTTCAGTACCTCAATGGCTGAATGACATTCTTCAGGCATAGGGAGAATTTGTCTCCAGAGAGAACATTCTGGTTAACAGCAGTGAATGGCACTGAGAGATGAGAAATTATTATTACCCACCCATCAGCCCTATTGTGTCTCTGCAACTTTTATGTACACAGTCAAGCCCTTCCTTTCTCTAAAAGTGCAAAGTTAAAGTAAGTTAAGTTAATAAAGGATAACAAACAACAAGGATATTCTTTTTGTAGAAAACAATGATTAAATTGAGGCTTCCTGACCAGTGATTTAAACTGATTTGATGTAAAACATATCCACTTTTATTCTACCGCTGAATTGCAGCAACGGTTCTGTGATCAGCATGGATCCTGGTTTTCTCTGATTAAAAAAAAAAAATCACAGATTCCCTGATAAAACCCCCAAAATCTGTACTTTAATATTAAAGGCTCCTGACAGTGCCCCAGGCCACAACCCCAGCTTTGCCTGTGCCCCTTGCCCCTCACCCACAGCCCTTGGGTGCCCCCAGCTGCCAGGGATATGGGGCTAGAAGTCAGCGACTACTACAGGAGAAGGAGCATGGAGCTCCTGCTCCCCTGCCTGCTGAGATCTTGGGTGGGGCAGGCTCCCAGCTGCAGCGTCCACTCTGGGGCAGGGAGGACCTGCACCCCCCAGATCTGTGCGCAAGGTAGGATGGGTATGTGCTACAGGCTTGTGCTCCCCTCCTAGCTGCCCTCCCCTGGGGCCTCTGCAGCACAGCATGTGCAGCCTGGTGCAGCTGGGCACAGCAGGGCCGTGCAGGAAATCTGCTTGCCTCTGTGAGCTCCACGCTGCCCTGGCGACACTTCCCCTGAGTGTGCGGGTGGCAGCATGGGGTTGTGCCCCTCACTGCTACTCCCACATGCAGGCTAAGTGTCACCACAGCAGTGTGGAGCATGCCCCCCAGGACTGCACTGTGGCCAGGAGCCAGCCCTGCCCTGCCGTGCCCCAAACAAACCACCTGTGGTCTCATCCCACTCTCCACCAGGCTCTGAGGCTGCACGCTGCGGCCCTGGGCCCTAAGCCTTACATGCTGTCCAGCAGGGCAGCAGCCCCAGCCCTGCCCAACACCGTCCCAATGAGGGCTTCAGTCCCCCCTCGCTTACCTGCAATAGCTACTCTCCAGGCTGCCTGGAGCCATGTACATATACATGCACATGGCACCACAGCCTGACTGCCCTGCTCCTGCTCCCTCCCAACCCCCTGCAGCCTGGAATTGGGCCAGCCTGCAGAGGGCTTGCTGCAAAACTACAAAATCTGAGAGTTTCTCTGCTAAAATGAGAAATCTGTATTTTACTTTAATAATGGGGGAAATCCCCAGTTTTTACTTCATTTTCCTATGGGAAACAGAAAACCTGGATTCCTAGTGATCAGATAGAGTTTCTGAAAATTCTATAACATAAGCTTAACCTGTGATTACTTGCAAACTAATAGAATCAAATCAGCCCATGCCAAGTGCCAGGAAGATTGGTGCTGCCACTGGCCCCAGATGGCAGAACCAGCCTCCTGTCATCCGGCAGGAGTGTGGCACAGCCCCTGCAGCCCTCCCAGCGGTGTGGGCCCCCAGATCTTCATGCCAGATGACAGCATGCTGTCACTGCCAGCTGGAGCCAGTGGCAAAACCAATCTTCCCAGCACTCAGCACAGGCTGCACCCAGCACCAGTTCCAACCAGCAGCACCAGCCTTAGGTCATCCGGCAGACAGATCAGAGGCTTGCCCGCACCTTAGGGAGGGCTGTGGAGGCTGTGCCAGACTCCTCCCAGGGGTGCAGGCCCAAGTCAGCCTGCCAGGTGACAGGAGGCTGATTCTGCCACTTGGGGCCAGCAGCAGAACCAATCTTCCCAGTGTTGGGTGCAGGCTGCACCAGTTCCAGGCAGCAGCAGCAGCAGCAGCTTCCTGTCATCCAGCAGGCAGATTGGGGTCCTGCACCCTCAGGAGGATTCCTGGGCAGCCTTTCTGGTGAGTGCGAGCAGGCCCAGATGACAGAAAGCTGCTGCTGCTTCTGGGTGCAGCCCATACCAAGTGCTAGGAAGATTGGTGCTGCCGCTGGCCCCAGCTGGCAGCAACAGCATGCTGTCATGTGGCACAGAGATCTGGGGGCCTGCACCCCTAGGACAGCTGGGGAATGTATCCTCCCGGGGGGAGAAGTTCAGCTTCCTCCTGACTGTTTTTAGCTGTCCCATCCTATTCTGCAAGAGCCTTGCATTTCTCTTGGTCTTCCTCCTGCACCCTGTATACCTAAAGAAGAACTTTTTACTGTCCTTGCAGTTGCCACCCTGCCTTTGGTTGCCTTCTTTATCCTGTCCCTACAAATACAGGCTATACTTGTATATTCTTCCTTTGTGACTATCCCTTGTTTCCACTGTTTGTAAGCCAGACATCCTTTGAATAAGGAGTGCATAGTGGTCTTTGTATAGTCTCTCAAAATCCTCTGTGGCTTAGGAATCTTGTTTTGTTTTGTTTTTTTAGTGTTAGTTGTCTTTGATTAATATGAAGGAGAAATGGTGTCCATAGTTCTCAATGCAGTACAGTCTTCACCAATGGTCTAACAATGATTGCTAAACAAGTTTTAATCTTTTACTTCAGCTCTGATTCCTTGTTGTAATAGCTGGCTTTTCTGTTAGTCTGGTTTATGTAGAATGAATGGGTAATTGGTTTATAGGTATATAATGCCATCAAAGAGATGTGATGATGACAAAACAATACATTATTTTATGCAGTTGCGGTAACCCTTTTTTCCTCTGTTTTGTAATATGATTTCTTTGTGATAGCCTCACCCCAACAGTCTTTCACTTACTGTTGTAGAGAAGCTTGAAAATGTGATTCAAGTGTACTCTAAAAGCTCAGAAACAAGGCAAATTAAAAGAATTCAAATTTGGTTTAAAAATTATGATATCTAAATATCAATCATTACGTTGGGCTAGATGTGATATTTTGAACACTTGAAGTTAGCTATATTGGGTATTGTCTAGTGTCATATTGAAAGGTGCATAGGTAATCAGCGATGAGCCTGGTGTACGGATTTATATGAAATAAATATGTTCTAGTCAATAAGGCAGCAGGAACATACCGTATTTGCTCAGTTCCAAAATGAGCTATCCCTCTGCCTGACTGCCTTTCTGCCTCACCCCTTATTTCACATGAGTGGGGGGGAAGCCCTTTGTTTTGAGAAGGGGGGTGCTTTTCATTAAAAAAGTTGAGTTATGTATAGCATTAAAAGATTGCATAAATAGAAAAAAAAACTTTTCTAAACAGCTCTAGTAGCAAAGTAGCTTGGAGCAAAAAGCTGAAGTTTGGCATGAAAAATGCCCTCATTAAGAATTTTCTTTATGCAGTTAAAGACAGCTTTGATTTGAGAGCAGAGCTTGTTGGAGAAAAGCCTCTTCATGCATATTTAGAACAACTGTCTGGCACTTTTTAGCAGAGTTCGATGTAAAGTAGGCTGCGTATCTAATCAGGACAACTTTTTTGAAAACTAGAAACATACTACAGGAATGACTTGAAGCTTTTCATAAGCCCTTTGCTTATTCAGTCCACACCTTAAGGGAAATTGCTATACAGCTTCCATGTTCTGCAGTAGCACAGGTCTTTTCTTTGAGCCATCAGAGATCCACACCTGTTCTGAAAAAGTCATGACAGATGGTCAATAATACTGAACTAGTCTTTCTTTCAACCCTAGGAAATTCCAGGCTTTTTAAGACATGCTGGTGACATCTGAGAGGGACATAGTGTTAGGTTGATGGGTTGTTCACATAGGCTTTGTAGGCTGCAACTTTAGCACCACTGCCTTATGCCAACATGTACCTTAAACAGAAAGGGAAAGAAAACAAAACATTCTTTCAGTTAATCCCAGAACAAAGTGGGACTGAAATTGTTTCCTTAACATCCCTCTCACTTAGCATTGTCTGTTACCTCACACATTAGCTGTCAAAATTAGCTAATAACATACGAACCAAACTTGACAGCATCTACAAAGCTTAACCACTTCTAAAGTTGTATCTGAAAATATTTTCACTTTCTGTAGGTGATGGTTTAAAGAGAGAGTCCCAAATGTAGAAAATTTCTCTTGATAGCAGAAATGTATCAAGAGAAATGTATGAAAAATGAAGTTGTACAGGTGGAATAGCATAGGGATGCTTGCATAGCTGTAAAGGTAAACCCAGAAAAATAGAAACCCCCTGTTGGAAATTGACAGAAAAGCATATGAACACCAGTATTGTGCTAGTAAAGATCAGAAAAACAAAGTCCTTAATCAGCAAATACTCTCTAGAGAAGCTTGCTTATGGTTAGGGCAGGGGCAGGAAAAATGCAGCCGGGGGGCTGGATGTGGCCTGCCAGGCCATTCTATCCGGCCTGCAGGGCCCCTAAAAAATTCAGAAAATTAATGTTTATCTGCCCCTGGCTGTCTATCATGCGGCTCTCGATAGTTTGCCAAAACTCAGTAAGCGGTCCTCTGCCGAAAATAATTGCCTTCCCCTGGGTTAGGGGGTCTAGCCAACTTGAGGAGACAGCTGGCTGATTTCGTGGTGCTGGCTGCCATTTTTATGGGCTTATTGTGGTGGGGTCCCTCACGCCTTTGATTAGCTAAGGGGCCTCAGTGCCCCCCCTTCCATGCTGATTGGCTGAGAGGACTGTTCATCATGCAGCCCCAACCCTTGATTGGGCAGGGCTGCATAACAGACAGCCCTCTCAGCCAATCAGTGGTGAGGGCAGCAGTCATCTTGCCTTCTTGCCTTCAGGTTGGCAGCCCCCTTTTGTGTTTAGCTGTGTGACTGGGACTGCTGGCTCCCACTGGGGAGCCAGTATTTTACTTTTAGTAAGTATTTTCCCCTACAGATTTCATGGAGATCACCTAAGTTCTGCACAATCGTGATTTGAATAGGTCCCTACTTATGTATAGCCCCTTCTACTTATTGTATCTATTACACAATAACCTTGTTAATTGGATAATACAATTAGACTGGCTATATGTGCAAATTAACTTGTGCCATAAAGAGGTCCAACCAGCTATAAAGTTGTCGCATGTTTTTGAGCAATAACATTATAGCTGGTTTCTGTCCAGTTTTAATTAGCAAGTGTAGGCAGTCTGTGGCAGGGAGATGACAGCTGCTGTGATCTCCTAGCTCCTGAAGATCACAACAAACCCACAAGGTTATGAGGTCACAGCCTCAGAAATCTCCCAGCTGCAAGGGCACTCAAGATAGTGGGTGGGACATCGAAGCTGCTGTGATCTCCAAGCTGAGGGGTGCTCCACACAGTACCCCCAGGGCTGATTTCCACAGCTGATGTGTGGTGTAGCTGGGACTTGATCTCATGTGCTACAGCCAGGGCTGTCAGCAGAAGGGGCTGCCATCCGCAGGCTTCCCCCTGCATCAGCAGTAAGGTGCAGTAGGATCTAATGCACAATTCCACAATCACACCTCCTTCCATGTACCTGTGACATGGCAGGTGACCCAACTGCATGGATCACACATTAGATTCCTGCCTTTACGTGCACATGTAGAGGGGATTAAACATATACCTATAAATGTAGCTCTAAAGCTGAAGTCTTGACTGAAAGGACTAGAATATTATTGACTCCAAGATGAACATGAGCCGCCATTGCCAGACCACAGTCAGTAAGGCCAGCCGTACCTTGTCATGCATCCAAAGATGGATCTCAGGCTGGTCCAGAGAGGTGATACTCCCCCTCTGTGACTTTGGTCAGACCACAGTTGGAGTACTGTGTCCAGTACTGGGCGCTGCACTTCAAAAGGGATGTGGCCAGCCTGGAGAGGGTTCAGAGGAGGGCCACCCATTTGGTGAGAGGGCTGCAGGACAGACTATGAGGACAGACTGATGGACCTGAGCCTGTTCAGCCTCAGTAAGAGGCGGCTGAGGGGGGACCTGGTGGCTGTCTACAAGCTCATCAGGGGAGATCACCAGCAAATAGGTAGAGCCCTTATCACCCCAGGTGGTGCTGAGGAGAAGAAGAACAATGGTAATAAGCTGATGGAGAATAGGTTTAGGTTAGAGATCAGAAGGCAATATTTTACAGTTATGGTGGCCAAGATCTGGAACCAGCTTCTGAGGGAAGTGGTCCTCGCCCCTACCTTGGACAAATTCAAGAGAAGGTTGGACGATCTCCTGTCTAGGGTCTTGTGAAACCAGTGTTCATTCCTGCCTGTGGCAGGGAGTCAGGCTAGATCATCTGTTCAGGTGCCTCCTACTATGAAACTATCAAGTAAACACAATACTTATTAATATATTTACAATTTGGAAGCTTTACCAGTGCCTCAGTTGCTATTGTAAAATAAATTCTAAGTACCTACAAATTTTGGTATTGGATTTGGGGTTTTTATCATAAGAAATCAGAACTCCTCCTGTCCCCTTCACTCAATAGGACACAGATCTAGGCCCCTTACAGCTCTCCCACCCCCTCCATCCCTACCAGAGGCAGGGGCTCTTAGCTACCAAGGCTATAGGACCGGAGACCCAGATCTGGAGTACCTGACCAAAGTGCAGAACCCAGCTCCTCCTCCCTCGTGGGCAGCACAGCTGAAGGAGAACCCATGGGGGGTGTGGGCAGGCTGCCTGCTGTAGACTTAAGCTCCCCACCCTGCTGTCCCCAAGCCTCCCACAATGCCCTGGCTGGACAGCAGTCCCAGCCTTGTCCATCAAGTTTTTAGTGGATATTTAACAATCTTTTTATATTTGCAATTGGCCTTTTATGTAGAAGTTTGAATTAGCATGATTCTACTCTGTTGATATTAAGAATTATATAACTGGCAAAGTTGTATTCCAGTCCCTAGTTAGTATAGTATTTGAATATATACAAAACTTTGACCCTTTCTTTTTTCTCATCAATTTCATATTTAATTAACTTCCTTCTAGAACGTTGTTTCTGTGTGGCTAAACATTTCAACATGTCGTAAAATGATTCAGACAATGGTTCTTTATAATTTGCATTCCATTAATGAACTAGATTGTGACATACTACATTCTAGGTATAATACATGTGTAGTGTGTTACTGCCTTAGCAATACCTACTGTGGAAAAGTTAAGGCTCCAGTCCTGCTAGTGTTGACCTCTGCACTCACTCAAAGTTTCACTTACTTCATTAGGGCATCAGATGTGTTTGGGGGTCAATATTAACAGATTACATTGCAGAAGTGGAACCTAATTTTGTTTGTGGAGGTTTTTTTCCCCATGCAGACTATTGAGAGTGTAAGTGATTATATGGATCATCTCTTAATATTTCAGTCACTTTCACCAGGCAGGCTGTTAGTTTGGCTATTCAGTCTTGATTGGAAAAAGACTGTAAACAGTTTGTGTGTCTGATTTCTTTAGTTAAAAATAAAGTCTCTCAGTAGTTTCTGGATTAATTTAGTTAGTTTTACTTCACTCTTTTGACTGAATAAAAATATTGAATAGTTGTCATACAACTGCAATAGACTGTTTCAGCACACCCTATAAAAATGTGCTTAGTGCAGAAGCTACTACTTAGATCAGTGCTCCCATTAGTTTCAGTGGGGTTGTCTATGAAGTTTGCAGGGTTGGGTCCATGTTTCTCAAATTGATGATGTTCTTCCTTACAAACACAGCTCCTCGGGGACCTTTGTAAGCTCTTTAGGTCAGGGGCCTTATGCATCCTTAACTCAAATAGTACCTATTTTGCCTTTGGCACAATATGAGTGTGAATCCTTTCTGCACTGTAAGACATCACTTAGATCCAGGCAGGATTTTGCTGTTGACTTCTTTCCTGGGCAGTTCTTTGTCCTGTAAATTTTTCTTCACGATAAGGTTAGCCAAAATTTGGAATGGGCTTCCAAGGGAGGTGGTGCCCCTACCGTGGGGGGTCTTCAAGAGAAGGCTAGATAGGCATATGACTGGGGTCATCTGACCCCAGCACTCTTTTTTTCCTGTCTAGGTAAAGGGTCAGACTCAATCTGCTGAGGTCCCTTCTGACCTTACATCTACAAACGTTTGAATATGAATATCTCTCCCTCCTTCCCCGTTGGGGCCCCAATCTCCCCTTCCCTCCCACCAGACTTGCCTGCACATGCCCCCTGCCTGACCACCCTTCTCTCACTCCCCCATCCCCTTGCAGGCTGGCACTCTGCCAGCCTGCAGAGAGCTCTTTGCAAAAGTGGAAAATCTGCATGTTTCTGTGTTAAAAGGAAAAATCCACAGGGTTTTGGGGGGACAGGGTTCAGTTTTTTTGCAGGAACTGTCAAACTCGGCTTCCTGGTAACCACACATTCCAAACCCTTGGCTGGACAGAGCAAAGGCATGCTCTTCAGGCAGGGGTTGATGGGAGGCATGAAGCAGCCCTCTCTTCCCCTAGGAAAGCCTGTCACTGAGCTGGAAAGGCTCACAGACAGGCTTGTGAACTTGGTTCTCAGGCAGTCTGAAAGCTACCTGCTGGAGCCCTTTAAAGTTCCCAGGATGCCAGTGACTGGTGACTCTAGCTCCCAGGCTGTGTAATTGCCCAGCCCTTCAAAGGGCATGCCTGCAGCCTGGGAGCTAGGATGCTGGTGACCAGCATTCCTGCTCCTGGTCTGTGGGCATGTCAAGCAAGCAGCCTGGGAAAGCACAGAATGCAGGTTTCTTGCCGAGGCAGCCCTTGCTGGTGGCAGTTTTGTCCTGGTTGCCTTCAGGCAGCGACCAGGATAGGATAGCCTGCATGTCCCCCTGGCAACTTACTCCTTTGTGGACTGTCAGGGAACCAGCTGCTTTCCCTCCCTTTTGAGTGGGAAAAGGAGAGCAGCATACTGTGGGATTGTGTGGCATGTCTGCCTAGGCACACATTAAATTTGTCCTGCTATGACAAATTACCATTTAACCAGGATCATCTTTGTCTTCGCTCTGCCATTTTTGTTCCATGCCCCACTGTACAGTGAGGGTGGATGCATGGCGCAGTAGGAATATGGGGGGGCATCCACATGGCATGCAGCCCAGGGGTCTTTGACTTACCCTGGTACAGACTAGGGGTTTATTGCTTGTGGCTACTTAGATGTTGGACAGCCCTGATCTAGTTGAAAGCCTTCAGGAAATAGAAGCAGTAGATTTTTTTACTCTAGTGCCAAAAGTTTTGGTCCATATCCTGGGCTTCTGTTGTGTTCAGTTCTGTACAATACTTTACTTGTTCTGAGTTTTGCCACAAGATCTAAGTAGGTGTCATGAAAATTCTTACTGTAATCTGAAAAAGTTTGCAGGTTTAACTGATTGAAATGAGTCTCTAAATCTTACTGGAACAGATGACTTTTTATGTTGCCATAAGTTGTTGCCTGTATTAATAGTAAGCAGCTTGAAAGTACTGTCTTTGCCCTAAAAGTTAAGCATTGTACCTTATGTAACTTCATTGGGAACTGTGGCAACCAGAAATGAATTGTTGACCAGATCAAACTTCTTTTTTCCTTAGAGTGCAGTGAACCAGCTCTTATTACTTCATTTACTGCAGCACATTCCTTTTCTTTCTGTCTTGTTAATTATTTAATTTTAGTGAGTGACTAGACTGTTTAAATTACATTGCAGCATCCTGGGGGCATGCAACTGTCTCATGTTCTTTAATAAATATATTTATTTGATATAGTGATTAATTTGTCTAAACTTTCAATTATTTTGTCCATCTGTGTGGAAATTTCTTTTAATGCTGGCACACCTCGTATTTAATTAGTGAATGTTAAGGATTTTCAAAATCCCAAGAAAGATGACAAAGCCATCAGGGAAATACAGAGCGCCCGGGCGAGGGACTAACAAGAGAAGGATGGGGGTGAGGTTGGGAACGCACCTAGGTTACATAAGATACAATGTTAGCCAACT
>JAGPOW010001543.1:51635397-51673569 GCA_030014935.1 Caiman crocodilus
AATACAGAGCGCCCGGGCGAGGGACTAACAAGAGAAGGATGGGGGTGAGGTTGGGAACGCACCTAGGTTACATAAGATACAATGTTAGCCAACTAAGCCGGAGCCTTGGTAAAAGGGGAGTGGGGAAGGGGAAGGGAGGGGGGGGGTTTCGCGATGCTGAGAGAGAAAGAGGATAGAAACACACATACCCGTGACAATGGTCTATTAATGTTGGCCACTGGTGCTCAGATATTAGGCAGTAGGCTGTCTGGTTGAAAATGCATATGTTAAGTAAGAGCAAATTCTGAATTTGAGACTTAACACATTCTGTGAATGGTACTACAAAGCATCAGTAGCTGTATACCTAAAACCACTGAGCTCTTAGATGCTTGGTCTAATGGAGTAGGGGCCAATCTTTGCAAAAGTGTGCCTTAAACTAGCTCTGCACCCTCGGGGATCAGAGTGGTTCTCATTCTACCTGATTTGCTACTTTGCTTTCAGCTCCTTGCCCTATGCTCTCTGTCTGATATGTTTCTCTGCTGCATGCTATGCAGAGGCTGCCTGTGCTGCAGGTTGGCCACTCTTGGCTTAAAGTTGAGCTGTTCAATGCATGGCTGACAAACCACTTGTTGCCCACAAGAGGCTGGTTTGTGGCCTGCGGGTTCTCACCTGAGTGTCATTTCACCCCCCTGCCCCTTTGCTCTAGCTGCTTTTGTGCCTGGAGCCTGGGTTCCCCTCCCCCCCCACTGGCTTCTGTTTCCTACCCCTGCAGCTGGCTGGGCTCAGGGGGGTGTGGGCACCAGTATCATAGTGCAGAGGCCCATGCAGCCTGTGGCCCCATCTACTCTAACATTGGGCAGCCTTAGTTTAATACTTTGTATCATTTAGCACCCAATGACAAGTTTAAATTTAATTACATTAAAATGTATAGACTGACCTAATTTAATAGTACTCCATTTGTAGTACTTGATCAGTTTCTTTCAAATCAGATTACCAAAAATTTTGACTTTGATCAGTGTTTTTTTAAGTTTTGGGGTTTATCCAGAGGGACCAATGTTAAATACTTGATTTTTTTTTCTCATTTTGATACTTAAAATTAGTATAGAACATAGGAGTATAATGCACAAATTTAATCTGTGTCTGTTTCATAAGCATCACCTAGAGAGAATTACTGGAATACATGAAAAACATGTATTAAAGTTCCCATGGTCAAATTGCTATCAGGAATGACTGCTGTATTTGAGGCTGCTGTAAGTGATTCTATTCTAATTCTGTTTTAATCATGATTTTCTTCTTTATAAACTAAAACTTCTCATGCTTGATTTCTGTTCAAAGGTAAAAGTTCTGGGAAGTGTAAGTAAAACCTTGGCATTATTGAAGACTTTCTCTTGTGATGCCCACAAATTATATTGTTGGATATTGGGTAGGTAAGTGGTGAGCAGAGATGCCTGCCTATCCCTTCCTTTCTTCCCCTGTCAACTTACGTTCCTTACCTCATTACTTTCCATTTGACCACCTGTTGTGTAGCATTTTTCCTTTAAAAAAAGAAAAAAAAAAAAGATTCAGGAGAGCTTAAGATTTGGGTTTTTTATTCTTCGTAGAAATTTCTCTTAGTGAAGAATGTACAAGCTGAGAGAGGAAATTAACTTTTATTTGACAGTGTTACCCACTCAGTATTCAACCATACATTTTCACTGAGGTTAAACATGCTTGAGGAACAGTGTGTCTGTCTGTTGTGTGTACAGAACCCATCTTCTTGGTAATTGGCAGCTTATGTCCCCTTTTTGGAAATCTTCAAGGGGATTGTTAGCACTTTCATCTTGTACATTGGTAGGGGAACTTAGTATAATGGGTTTCCATTAATAATCCTGTGAAACATACCTGACATGGAAGAGATGCCTCATTATTCCAGCAATGGTAAGAAAAAAGATTTTTCCTTTGGAAGTGATGATAGTATTATGCTAGCCTCAAGATTCCTCCTGAACCTTTGAATTTTTGTAGTTGTCTTTATATTTTAAAGACTTCAACACTATAGCAGTTCTGCAAGGGCCCTGTAGGATGTTGATTCCATAGGCTAGATAGTTGATGCAAACAACTGGAAAAGAAATAGCAAGCAACCACTCTGCATCAGGATGTTTTTTACTTGGAGGAATAAGGTGTGGGGGGAGGGTAGCTTTAAATGGAGGAATTTCAGCTAAGTACAATTATGATAATTTTAGTGATGCTGAATTAACATTTTGTGTCAATTTTTTAACTAAAATTCAAGTTTGGGCCCTAACATCTAACTTTAAATGTAGCCCAACTTGATAAGTAGGCTCCCTTAAGAGTAGACTCTTTTCCCATAAAACCTGGAATGGAGGATGATTATTAATAATGTACTATTAGAGACAGTATATTCATGTAACCTTTTTAGAAGTTTTATAAATGGGTCACAACAGGCCATGGACTATATTAGGGACTCAATCTTATGGGGTTCCCAGAGGTTTTCCTATAGATTTTTAAAGATTAAAGAAAACCATTCTATCCAGTGGAACTCAGTGCTCAGTCTAGAAGATCCCATTAAGCATCTGCATGCTGCTTAGTTCCAGTTCTCAACCTGTGGATTTGTCTACAGAGATATAGGTAGACGAGATTCTTTGGGTAGATGTGATATCTTTTATTAGACCAACTAAATAATTGGAAAAATTGTTCTTTGCAAGCTTTTGGGCACAAACAGCCTTCTTCAGGCATAGGGAGAGTTTGTTGTGTCCAGAGATAACATCCTTCTTAACAGCAGTGTATGGAGATGAGAGATAACAGACCTGATTACCCACTCATCAGCCCTAAATCAAATCCACCCTGGCTGCAGTAGTAGTGAGTAGCAGATTTATAGTTGGTTTCCTTCATGGAAGAATCGCTTGGATTTACAGGTCTGTTAGGTTCATTCATTGGATCATAGTTTCAAGCTGCGCTTCTGTTCTGCTCTTGTGGTACGTGCTCAGTTGGGAGTGCCAGAAATCAACTTCATAGTCTGTACCTTTTGGAGTAGGCAACAAAAGAGCCTTGAAGTCACTGTGGTAAAATATATATATTGTGGAATATACATAGAGGAAGATGGTGAGCCAAACCCTTTTAAAAGAGTGAAGATAAATAAATAGAAATATGACACTGCTAAGGTTGCTGGGGTGTAGTGAAATAAAATGCAAGGAGCAGGGGTATGTAAACTCTAAGAATTTTCCTTAATTCTTTTTTAAAGGCTCTTATTCAAAGAGTTTAACTTGCAGAAATGGCACCTGCTGTAGGAGGAGAATGAGAAACAAATATAAAGAAAGTTTTGCCTCTGTCTTAGAGAAACTGATAGTTTGGTTAACTGTGTACCTCTCAGTACAGCTTGGTTAAGCATGTCTTATTTCCCTGAGTGATTCTGCATGCATCTGTCACACTTGGTGCACGTATACCCATAAATATGAGTTTGGGTTCTTTTTGTATAGCAAAATTCTTTAGAGCCACTTGCACTTAAGACTAGGGTTGTTTCAGCCACTTCTCACATCCTACAGCCTGCCTGCAGCAGCGGATTATAACCCTGCACATGTCTGCACAACAGAAGGAATCTTTGTGGACAGAAAGAACCACAGTTACTGTATGGTAACTCAGCTTTCCAGCTGTGATGAACTTGCATAAAAAGTTTTGCTTAATTGCAGGGTCAGCAGCTTGCCTGCATGGTTACAAATACACCTGCTCTTTGGGGTCTGTTTTCTAAGTTTTTATAGTTTGTGGACCATGGTTTAGGAATCTTTCAAATATACCATGTTTGGAGCAATGTATATGTTTGTTTATTATAACAAACTTGATTGCTGTACTGTAACTTCCTTTGATGAAGATTTCCTTCCATTAACTAAACTTGCTTGCAGGCTCTGTGTTAAGATATTGGTTTGATGGAGAACAGACTGGAAGCATTGATTCAGAAATTGCTTTGCTGCAGTCTCTGATGATCCTTACTTAGCAGGAAGCTAAAATCAGGAGCCAAAATTAACTTACTGCCCCTCTCCTCTCCCCCATGTTTTTTGTATATTGCACAGCAAACTCTTTGCTGAAGGAGTGAGTGAAGTCATTCATTGAGTGTCCCTGGTGGGAAGCTAATTTCTAAAGTATTCATAGTCCAAGCATACACTATATTTAATACTTCAGTGAAATTTTTAGGCTGATTAGATGTTTTTCATACAAAGTTTCAGTTAAATCAATTCTTAAGTCTGTGGGTTTTTTCTTTTGTATGTTAAGACTGGTTTTTTAGGTGTGTGCAAGAGGTACCAGACTCGATGAGTTTCCATCGAAATGTCGGAAAAGGCAGGTCAGAACACAAAAGCAAAGGATGGGAAAACAAAGTATGCAACGCTCAGTCTGTTTAATACTTACAAAGGAAAGTCACTGGAAACGCAGAAAACCACAGGTGAGTAAATTGAATTGACTTTATTTTTGTTCTGCAGCTATCAGTTTCACAGTTTTAATTGGTCATGTAGCTGTGACCATTGAAACAAAGCAAGATATGCCAAATTTATTATAACAAGCTGGTTTGTTACTATATGGTTAACTATTCTAGGTGTAGAATGACTTTTGGTTACTTTTAATATAGCATTTCAGTGTTGGGAATTAAAGTACTTCCAACCCAGCAAAAGTTAGAACACTGCTGTAAGTTTTTATAAATACCATGCTCTCAAAATATGGTTACAGTTTATATTACCTGGTTACTTCTAGTCCATAGTAATACAGTAAAATAAACAGTTGAGGGAAAACAGTGGCTTTGACTATACCTTCATCTTTAAAATGGTTGAGAGCCTTCAGCTTGAGGGGATTGCTCATGTCGTTTCAGTGTGCCGTCCACTGAATACTTCTTTTGAATTGGAGTAAATTATTTGATTCAAGTCATAAATCTGCTTAGTCTTTGAATCTCTCTGGATTTTGATTGACTGGTCCCTCAAAAATTTCAAAATATTTTTAACAGGATGTATTTTATCAATGCTGTATCATGAAGTTAAGACAGCTGATTGTCTGTAATTTATTGACCCAAGAAAAACTGGGGCCCTCTGGTCCAGTTTCATTTTCATTCTGAGAATGCCGAAGATAACTATTCTTACTTTGATAACTTTCTTTGAGAATTATTCCAGTGTGATAGAAAGCAAATGTTTTATAGCTCCTCACTTCAAAATGATGTGAGACTTTTTCAGTGCAAGGCAAGGAGCCTGGTGGGTGATACCTTTTATTGGACCACCTGTATAATTGGAAGAGACATAGGTTAGCTTTTGGATACCACTGTACCCTTCCTCACTGGTACCTAAAGCCAGTCTGTCACTCCCTAGCTCTGCATTCGGTCCAATAAGAGAGATCACCCACAACAATCATAATATGCTTATGACTAATTTAAATGAATTAAATTAATTAATACGCTTGTTTGGGACCATCATGACCACATCACCTTCCTGACATTACCATAAAATGTCAAGACATTTGTCTTAGTAAAATTTTAGAGACAGCTGTCATTAGGATTTTTTTTATTTACTTACTTATTTTGTACTTGTTTCTTCTGACAAAATATTCTTTTTGTTCCAAAAGCAGATACTTTGAAAAAAGTGAATTTTATGGAAAATAACATAATTTCCCCGCCCCACCCTTTTGATCTATATAGTTGCTGCACGCCATGGATTACAGAGTCTGGGAAAAGTTGCCATTTCTCGGAGGATGCCTCCCCCAGCTAACCTTCCTAGTCTTAAAGCAGAGAACAAAGGCAATGATCCGAATGTAAACATTGTGCCTAAGGATGGCACAGGATGGGCTTCTTCTAAACAAGAACAGCATGAGGAAGAAAGGTAAGTTTATAACAGTGGCCAGTAGGTGTCACTTACTATAGTTTGTTACAGTCTTATCCTACAGTAGAAATCTTTTTAAAGATGCAGGAAAACTGAATGAATTGATAGACTTCTGTGTCAAACCTCAGGAGTGCCGGAATATTATAAAGGAAATGGTATTATACTGACTGTCAGTGGGGTGGCTTTTTACTAGTTGAGGAACAGTTTGAAAAGAAACTCATGCTGAAGTCAGCATGCCTAACTATGTTCCAAATGAAAAGATGTTGAAGGCATTGAATTTTGACAGAAAGAATCTAGTCTTCTTGTCTGTACTTGGTCATAGATTTTTGTCTTTCTTGCTAAAGCCCTGAAATAGAGATGTAATGCTGTTTTAAAAAAAGACCATTTAGCCTCCTCGAATTGCATCAGTTAACCTATAACACAACATCTCAGACAGGGCTCCCATGGTAGTAGTTGCTGGTTTCTGGGCCCTTTGGGGGCAGGAGAGAAGTGGTAGCAAGCCTCCTGACAGCACAGCCCATGAGAGAGTGGCCTAAGAGGGAGGGAGCACCTGTGAACCAGCAGAAAATTGCTTAATTAGCTAGTCATTAGGCTGCCCACTGTTTTCTTTATTAACTTCATCTGTTGTGTGTACTAGTCCCCTTCCCCTCCCTCCTGCCTGCTCTGCTACCTTCCTGTTCTTACTAGAGAACTGCATAGTTTCCTTCCCTTGCCCCCTACTCCCTGCTGGACTGTGTCCATCCCCATGCTGAACAGCAACTGGTAAGCTGGAACCGGTTATCACTGGGCTTACTGGCTGTACAGTTAATCCATTAATGTTTCACATCCCTGCCATGGATGGTGACTGGTCATAATTCTGGTCAATTCAGCACTGCTGTTAGAGCTTAAGGCACGAGTGGGTAAAATGGCAGATCTGGCTGGTGGCCAGACTCCATTTCCCAGCAGTTCCTGTCCATGTCACTGTGACAAGTTTCCATGGAGACCCCAGTAGTGGCAGTGCCATGATAGTGTGGGGTCAAGGCTTCCATACAGATTGGCCCCAGCAGCTCTGGCTGGGCGAGGAGCTGCTCTGAGGCCGAGGCTGGGATCTTGCGGTGGTGATAGCATGGCCTGCAGCTGGGGCATGTAGGCAGTGGATCAGCCCTGCCCCAACTCCAGACCATGCTGTCACCATTGCAAGATCTCAGCCCTGGAGCAGCCCCCTTCCCAGTTGCTCACCCTGTCAGCACTCATAGAGCCAGCCGTGGCAACACAGACTGGGGCAGCTGGGAAATGGAGTCTGCTGGGGGCCCAGGGGCTGGACTTCACCCCGGCCTAAGATGATTAAAACAGCTTTTTGTTGTACTGTTTGCTTCTACACTTCTATTTAATACTTGTAAAAACAAGAAGTGATGCAAGGTTTCTCTCTTTTTTGTCATCCCTTTAATGTATAGCAAAGCAATAAACTTAACATACATACGATGAGGCTTTGTCCCCAGTCACTGTGGGGGGAAAATGCTTCTCGTCTTACATTTGCATACAAGAAAACCTCATTAAATACCTCATTAAAACACTGCCAAAAGCAGTATGTGGTCAGTAATGGAAACCAACAGTGAAGTTGATTTAAATGCAGCCAACACTGAGCAAGCCTGCAAAAACACACAGCCTACAGTGGGCAAACATACTGATGACAGCCTACAACAGGGATAGGTTATTTCAGCCTGTCTGAATAAGATACGTGGTAATGCCCGTTGAGCATTATTCCCCTCAGCACTGACTCTTTTTCAAGTCATAGTGTGCCATTGCACTGAATACATTTTGATTTCCTCTTCAGTCTCACAGTTTAGTTGTGCCATTGCTTTCCTACTTCCAGTGATTTTTTTTTTTTTCCCACCACCTTTAAATGTCTGTATGGTAAACATCACCAACCAGGGCCCAAGCAGTTCACCCAGAATCCCCATCGCCCCTTCAGCCTGTTGCATATGATTAGTGTGTCCTCCTCCTGTGAAATATTGCTGAACCAGGTTGCCTTGTGCCTCACCTGCATATTTGGAGGATCCCAGGATTCCTGACAAGAACACCTAGCTGTAGTCATGATGTGGGGGATGTTAATTAGCACATGGATCTTTCGTGGTGGATATCCTGCATACACACACATACTGCTGAGCTGCAGGGTCACCGTGGCTTGAAATGCTGTTGTTTGTGTTGGGGCCCAACCCAATGAACTATATGGTAAATGCTGGCCCCTCTAGCTTTGGACTAACATCATGCATAGTTTGTACTGTAAGTAGGTACAAATGTGCTGCTTAAAAGTGCGCTTATGGAGTACATATGCTAAAACTTGTAGCAGTTTCATTTAAAAAAAGAAAGTTAAAATGCATCAATTCTGGATGAATTAAGTCTGTGGCTACTCATAGTAATTTACCTATACATAGCTTACTACAGGCAAGGTTGCTTCAGAGTTAGTGTTTTTGCATTTGTCTCTCATTTCCATGTGCTTAGGGAGAGTAGAGTCTGATGGTAAGGGGAGCTGGGGGCAGGGAAAGGGATTGCAGGGGGGAAGAAGGTGGAGGGACAGAGTGCAGAGGAGCTACCTGACCCCCTGTCAGATTTATTTTCCCTGCTATAGTAGTTGGAGGGGGACAGATTCAAGGCAAACCTACAATGATTAGATTCAATGTCTGGAAAATCATAATACGTTTTATAAAATTTTCATATACAAAATGTAATTACTGGGGGGTTTTCTTTGTATTCACTGTCATCTTATATTTGAGTAAACATGATGACTGCTAAGGGCATGGACGCACACAACACAATGGTTTCAATACAGTTTAAACTTGAAACAGACATACAAGCCTGTTAAACTGGTTGAAAGTCACTTGGAACAGTTCAAATGCACATGAAAATTTTGTCATGAAATACTTTTGAAACTGTCCCTCAACTACTTAAAATGTATTCTTATTCAAAGGTCTCTGCCACTTCAAGTATTTATTTTTTGCTCTGGTGTCTCTAAAGGGCCCTTTAGATTTCCTCCAGAGTAGTAATAGGGCTCAGGTGGATCCTGTAAGCCTCTTGAAACTTGAGAAGATAAGTTATTTTTATTTTAAAACCAAGAGAGGCTCAAAGAAATTGAGCATGACTTTTTGAGAGACTCATCTCCTTTGAGAAGAAATATAAGGGGCAGAATGACAGCAAATGAAAGCTGTCATTTTTTTCTTTTTGTTCACCTTTCCAAAATAAATGTTAATTAACTTCATAATCAATAGGGCAATAAAGGAGAGAGAAACAGTGTTCTTAGGAACATTTCTGTTGTAAGGTGCTTGCAATCTCATACTTTTCAGTACCTTTTATAAATTTAATTGGCTGACATTGGGAACTTAGTCTATTTTACTTTTAAATATGGTTTTGTATGCCTTTTCTGGTTCAGTCTCCATTTTCCTGTGTACAGAACATTTAAATAAAGTATTGACATCTCATCTTTGTAGCTATTCCTTGCATAACCTCAAAACTGACAGTCTTAACACAAGTTAACTGACCCTGGCTCGTAATTACTCTGCTGTTTTTCTTCTTGCTTAAAAAGTGAGAGAGGGCTAGGTGTGAGAGACTTGCAAAGCACTTGTTTTTACTTTCGAGTAGCATATAACTTTTAAATATTTTGTTGCACAGAGAAATAGTTGATACTGAGAAGAGAGTTCTTCTGTTCAATAGAATGTGCTTGAGGCCATGTAGGGTTATTAACCTTGGGGGGGAGGGGTTAACCACCTCTTCTCTTCCCCACTATGCATTCCCGTGCCAGCATGTTGAGGCAAAGCACAATACAAAAATAAAATAAAAATAGGTGCATGACTTATTCTGTCCTAGAACTTCAGTTTCTGTTAATCATAGGGGTTAAGGTTACATGTCTGACCACCATTGCATCACAGATCCCTAAATATTTTCTAGTTACCTTCCATACTGAGCCCAGTAACCTATACCTGACAGGCATACCTTCCTGAAAGATACTATATCTTTATTTGAAGAGATTGAGATGAAGAATCTATCACTTTAGTAGCTTGTTCCATTTTTAATCAGCCCAGCTTCACTTGTTCTTGACTTCCAGTTTGTCTGACTTGAACATCCAGCCATTGATTCTTTTTCCTGTTACCTTACAGTCTTGTAGTACCTGTTACTTTCTCTCAGGAAGGTGTATATGCACCTAAACAAAGGATCTCTTGATTATTTAGCTTATGAAAAAAATAACTCCCCAGTGTCTCACTAAAGTTTGGGTTTTTTTTAAATCCAGTTTAAGCATAATTTTTCGTGGCTCATTTCTGAACCCTTTCCAGTTTTCAACTTCTTTCTTAAAATGGGGTTATCAGCACTATATACAGTGTTCTAGTATAATTTTTATCCATGTTTTATATGGAGGTGAAATTAACCTTTCAGCTCCTATTTACTATTTGTTACAGCCTTAGATTGTTAATTCTATTTAGCTGAAGCATTGCACTGGGCATTCATGTAAAATTCTCTACAGTGTGACTTGTAAGAATTTTTTTTGGAGTTGTTGCTTTACAGGATTCAGTCACTTTAAGAACTGGTTGCATTCTTTGTTCCAAGATTGTATAACTTCGTTTGGCTGTTAATATGTATTTAGTTTAAATAGGCCAAGTTTTTAACACCAAGTTGCACAGATCATGTTGGCTAACCTAGCTTCATTTACTTTTCCATCAGTCTTTGCAAGAATTATAAATTTTATCAGCAGTAACTTAAAGAATCCTTTGTAATTGATCTCTATTGGAACACCACTCAAAACACCTTTGTTGAAGAATAATTGTCTGTTCATAGCCACTCTGAGATCTGTGTACCAATTTGTAATCTCTTTTAAAGGTCGCTGTATAGATATTGTATAGTGCTAATTTTGATCAAAAGTGTCATGCAGTACCAAGATGCACACCTTTTGAAATATTACATTTATGCAGTTAAAATCTCTAAAGTACTTTAATATGTAATTTTGGAGAATGACATGAAATCTGTTTTGCCATGGTAACTGTAGGTCTGCCTTCCCTATTGGTACAGACCATAGCAACAAGAAACTAATTATTTTACTAGCTTGTAATTAAATTGCAGCAACTTTATAATTATTACCTATGATTAATTTCTAGCAAACTGACCTATAGTTAACCTGGCCATCTGTACTGGCACTGTATTAGCATTAGTCTCCTGAAATTTTTAAGCTGTTTCCTGATTTATTAAAAATAAACATCAGTGAACCAGAGGTTTTCATTGCCAGCTGGTTAAGCATTTAAGCACTCACAGTGCAAGTTTCTTGACCTGTTTGTTTATAAATATTTGCCATGGTAGGTATTCAACACTCTCTTTTGAACTAAAGGAATAGAAAGTATTATGCTGCCTTGTACTTACAGCCACATTGCTCTGCATCTTTTGAAATGCAAAGGAGGGCTATTTATTGCATACTTGGTTAATACCAATCATCTAATGATGGGCCTATACATTTGTTAAGATTTCTTTTGAATCTAATGCACTTTAAATTGTTGTCTGATCCCTGATAATACTGGAATTTTCCTATGTCTTTTTAGGTTCCTTTCTTGATATTCTGTGACCTCAGAATTTTTAATTTGATATACAGTGGTCTGCTATCAATGTTCTGCTGTTTATGATTTCTAATTTATATTTATTGCCACTTGTTTTTCCTCTGTCCTTTTTTCCCTGAATTGCTTCATTCACTCAGCAAAATAATGCCCCCCCCCCCCATCATCCTTTTCCTTGATTGTGGATTTGTATTGTTATGGCTTTAATAATTCCTACAAAAATATCCACTTTTTCCTCCAAGACAAATCATTGTTTTCATTAGCTTTAGGAAAGTGACTCTTGGAAGAACCATCTAGGTATCTTCATATTCTTCAGAGCTCTTAGTTTATTGTCACAGGGAAACAGAATAAATTAAAAGTCTGGACAAAATTGCTCATTCTCTCCTCAGAACAGATCTTCTGAATCCATGAAGAACAGTTTGTTTAATTTTTAATCTTTTCTTTTAATTTTAGACCGCCAGAAGTGCCACCAACACAGCCAAAACCTGCACCACCACCTCCTCCTCCTCCTCCTCCAGAAGCACCTCCTGTTGCCAAATCATGGGCCAGTACCAAGCCAGGTGGGCAAGGCGATGGTAAGTGATGATAAAAGTGGAGGAAACCTGAGCTGGCCCAGAGGCCTACTAGCTGTGCTTTGCACTCCTATGTGGGAGACCTGGTTTCAATATTCTTTTGCTCCTGGTCTCTTGTTGCCTGGGTCAGCAAGGGCAAAGAAAGTTGTGGAGACAACTTTTTTGGTCCTAAGGTGAAAGGAGTGCCTTGTCACTCAAGTGAACCTCCTAAGCACCTTGTCAGCAGTGTTAAGTGACTCAAAAAGAAATTGTATGGTCTTATATTTGGTAGTCAGGAAAATAATGGCTATGATAGGAGACCATGAGTGTGGCAGTCTTAAGGACAGGGGAGAATCTTCTTGTTGTGCAGAAATATGTGCAAGTCTTGCATGGAGAAAGGGAAATGGTAAACATTTGGTCCAGTTACTAATCATGCATTGGTTATCACTAACACTTATCTAGAACCATGACATTTACCAACTTGTTTGGATGCATGTTACAACGTAAAGGGTAAGGGGCAGTTCCAATTTTTACTTGATAGAACTTTTAAGTCTCAAAATATTGGCACATGTAGTTTTTCTGAGAGAAAATTAAAGGGTTTTTTAGCACAATATTAAAAAAGGTAAATTAATTCTATGGGCATAGGTTATGGACACAGAAAATTAGCCAGTTGTCTCTGACTTCAAGATGTACTTAGTACTGCTGTGCAAAATGGCACTGTTCTATTTTGATGGAACAGCGTTTTCTTTTGAATTTCGTTTTGATTCGAAACTGCTGTTCCATTTTGTTTTGTCAAAACAAGTTTCGCTGTTTTGATGCTGTTTCAGCATTTCACCTGTAGGCTGTAATGGGGAAGCTTGAAACAGTCCATAACTTTGTCATTTCTGGCCTGATTTGGATGAAACTTGCAGGAATGGTAGCCCCTTCTGAGGGCACGAAGTCTGCCAAGCTTCAAGGAGATGAGGTGCAGTTTCCCCAAAACCCCTGTACCTAAGTTTTGAAAGCAAAAACCTCATGTCACATGTATGTGTTAAGCCACAGCGGGGTCAAAACTGCAGGCTTGCTAGCCCCTGCTGAGGCAGCAAAGCCTGCCAAGTTTCAAGAAGATAGGTGCAGGGCTTTGGGGGAAACTGCACCTCAAACTGTGGACAAGCAAACCTCATGACATGGGTGACACTGTTAAGGTGCATCAGGGTAAAAGCTGCAGGCCTGCTAGTCCTCACTGAGGCCACAAAGCCTGCCAGTTTTCAAGGAGATGGATACACAGGGGCTTCTGGGTTCTGGGGCCCTGCACCTTCAGCTGCTGAAAGCCAAACTCGTGGCATGGTTGCTTGTGAGACTGTCTTGGGGAATGGGGGGGTGAAAACTGCAGGCCTGTTGCAGCCACAAAGCCTGCTAGCTGTCAAGGAGATAGGTGCATAGGAAGTCTAGGTTCTGGGGCCCTGTACCTCTAGCTGCTGACAAGCAAAACTTGGGGGTGGGGGTTAAGGTACACCCTCACCCAACTGACACCAAGCCGAAAAGCAGGGCAGTTCAAACAGTGCTGCCTTTTATGCAGTTTTTCTACCCCTCCCCCCACGCACTGGGATTGGAAGAGACCTCAGGAAAGGATGATGGTCACAGGCCAGCTACATGGTCAATAATGAGAGCAGTCCCCCCTCCCTCTTCCCCCTCCCTCTCCTCACTTTACTTCTTGTTTCCCTGCAGGCAAGCCCAGCTTGAGCTTCAAAACTCAAAACGATTCGAAAATTTTGAAACATTGCCTCATTTCATTTCAAGGCTGTTTTGAAGCTCTCTCTTTCGTTTCGATTTTGCTGTTTTGAGCTCAAAACGAGTTGGAGCGAAACGAAATTGCCGACAAAATTTTGCACAGCCCTAGTACTTGGCTGGTCATTTCACGTCTGCCATGGGAACCATGGGACTCTTGCAGACAGTTGCCTCATTCTGTGAAATTGGCTACAGTACAGGTCTGGTGTGTACAGAGGAAATAGAGGTGGTGGGGAATCAAAATCATGCCTCTTTTCATGTTCTCATTATATTCTTTAGTTTGAGGTTTGGGCTGCATCTGCCAGGAAGGTTAAAAACAGTTTGGTTTAACTGGCTAATGGAACTTGTGCATTTCCAGGTATTCCTTTATGCAGTAGTCATTTGACTGACCACTTAGTCTGGTCTGATGCAGTCCTCTCAGCCTAATTCTCATCTGTTGTAGTGGCTTGTGACAAATTATAGAAGAATTTTTTTCTTTGCTTTCTTAAAAGAATGTTGCTAATTTGCAGCCTCTCCTTTTTAGACCTTTTGTTGTACAGTAAGTAAGGTTATCTGACTCCAGAGCACCTCTGAAGTCAAACAGCTGAATTGCCTGCTCCCTGGCTAGTTACTCCAGATGGAGTCCACTTGATTAACGACCAGTTTATAAATGAGATTTACTCTTATTCTGGCAGAGGAAACTGCTTAGTCTGAGACATTGTAGCAACTCAGCAGGTAGTGTTTTGAAAATGCTTTCAGATTCCTCCATTCAGCTCACTTAAGAGCCCTGAAGGGACAGTCTGCTTCATGGAAACACACCTCCGTGATGTGATTGTTCTTGCTTGCCCCCTGCAGTTGGCCAGAGGGAGCAAACCTGTTCCTCTGTCATGAAGATTTCCAGGGACACGACTGAACTGCTCCCCAAAAGCTTAGCAACAAACCAAATTCATATTAGTAAAATGACAGCAAAATTTGAATTGGCTTACAAACAGCTGGGTTATATAGGCAAATATTGGGGGGGGGTGTTTTTGTTTGTTTGTTTGTTTGTTTGTTTTAAAGATGAAACGGTCTTGCCAAGTTTTGGTTTGTGCTTGACCTTGCAACTTAAGACACTGGAAATCTTGAAAATCTTGTTTTCACTTTCTTGCTCTGAATATCCCTGTTCATCTAACAGTCAGCGGGGATTTTCCTATCTCTCAGGTGTTGCAGGCTTGGGAGGAATGAAAGTTTCAAGATTCTGCCCCAATTTGTTTGGAGAGTAGTTTGAGTTGGTAGGGTTGATTTTAAAAAACAAAGCAAAACACATGCATGGTTTTGAATGATTTGAATGAGGTTTATTTTCCATATTTATCTGGTTTTTTTTACTTGTTTGATATATAAAATTTCATTGCTAAATGTGTGCATTCCATCATATTTTCTAGGAAAATGAGACTAAACTTTAATTTCTAGTTTCAGGTTTGTTTTAATTGGCTTAGTTCCTACTGTACATCAAAGTCAAATGGGCACACTTTCATCCATCCTTTCAAATCACTCCCAAGTAGCTTCTGCATTCGATCTAAGGACTTTTTTAACAGTGCTTTAACCTCCTCACTTAAATGTAAACTTAATCTTTTGGAAGAGTTGGTACAGCAGTAAAGATTTAAGAAAAAACATTTTTATCTGGTCTTCAGTAGTTGCAGAATCTATAGCTGTGTAACTTATATGCTTTTGGCTAAAGCCATGTGTAGTAGTCTTTGGAAACTTCAGTGCATTTTCACAAACATGGTGTCTATCTCAGAGAAGTTGTCTCTTTATTTTCCTATGATATCCTACCTGTTAATATTTTAGATAGTTCATGTCATCCACTGTTACTATCTTGTGGCCACTGTAGTCTATCTTGTGGCTTTTTAACTTTGATATTTCTGACGTTAATCGGTGAGTAGATTGGTTCCATGGATTTACCTATCTCTTGTTTCATTTGGGAGCACAAAATTTTACAAAGGATTTATTTGAGCTCTAATAAAAGACCATGATTGTTTAAGTTTTTCAGAAATTGAACTACATAGTTTGGCCAAATTTTACAGGCCGATTCTTCTGAATTATGTTTATATTGAAACTCGTAACCATTCTATGGATTTTCTTGTAACAATTGTCTAGGTCCAGCTCTTCCAGTAAACCGTTATTTCCAGCAAGAGTTTCCCAGTCTGCAGGCAGCTGGGGATCCGGAAAAATCGGGCAAAGAGAAAGATGCAGCTGAAGAGCCCCAGGGACCTGGACCTAATTCACGACCACAAAGTAAGTGTTTGAATTGGTATATATCTTAGTGTAGAGCTTTGTTTCAGAGTTTTGCTGGAGATTTCTTATCTGCGGTAAATAATAGATGCATTTTTACCTTTCAGAAATTCCAAATTTAGCAGAAAACTGAGAAACAAAATGGCTTATATTCTACCTCTTGTGAAAGTTTGAGCATATTCTTTCCAGATTTACTTCATAAATTTGTTCCATTTTTTTGCTAGATTTTCTTTATCATTTTCTTTTAATCTAGCTTTTTCTTGCATGAAACCTTTTGAATATTTTTGACTAAACAGCATTCATTGTTTTCATTGTTCACTTTTCAATAACAGATTACAATGGGGAATTTTCACACTTGTATATGTAGATGTTCATGATTCCCTTATTCCTAGGCTACAATTTACAGGTTCCCAAACTGGTAAGAATACTTGCAAGTTACGTGAAGCTAGCATCTCCTTACTTCTAGCTTTTAACTGTTATCTAGCTTAAAAATATATTCCAAATATTTCTTGCTACATAAATAGCTGTTGGAAGCTGCCAAAGAATAAATGACTGCATAAACATAAGAGGAAAGTGGTCTGCTGAATACTGAATAGGAAGAGAGTTGGTCAAGAAGATACCAAAAAAATGGTCTTGCTCTGAAAGTGAGACTCCTCTGCAGAGAATTACTGTTCCCAAGAACAAATCCTGCCACACTATAGTTCAGTGGTCGGCAACCCCTGGCACACGTGCCGAATGTGGCACGCAAGGCCATTTTGCTTGGCATGTCGTGGCCAGCCCTGGCTATGGGTAGCTGCTGCCTGCGACAGAGCTCCCAGCAGGGCTTGCAGCATCCCAGCTGCCTGCTGGGAGCAGCCCGGGCTCCCAGCTGGCAGCAGCAGCTCCCCAGAGCCGGGGCCAGCTGCAATGGGAAGGCTCCAAACAGCTGTGTGGGGCTCCAGCATCAGCTCCACACTGGCGTGTGTAGGTGCACCTCAGAGTAGGTGGTGGGGGAAGGGCCTGAGGCAGCGCAGCCCTGGTCTCTCCCCTGCTCCCAGCACAGAGGTGGTGAGCTCGGTACAGCTGTTTGTAGCTAGCCTGGACTCTGGGCAGTTGCAGCAGGCAGCGGATAGGGGTCCTCAGCTCTGGCACCAGCTCTGTGCTGATGACGACTGCGTGTGCTGCCCTGCAGTCCTCCACAAGGTGCACACGCAGTCACTGTCAGCACAGAGCTGATGCTGGGGCAAGGGGCACAAGCCATGTATCCATGCAGGGCATCCTGCCATGTATCCCTTGCTCTCATTTTTTCTGCCATGCCAGCACTTCGGCACCTTCCAAGGTAGGCATTGTGGTGTTTTTTGGCGCTCCGGCCAAAAAATGTTGCCTCCTACTGCTATAGGTAGACTAAATTGTTTCCATGTAAGCTTCATTTGAAAGGAGTGAGGGTTTTCTTTTCCTGAATCTCCCAATCCTTTTGGCTTTAGTCTGAGACCTGCAGGGCACATCTACATGTCCCATAAGGGGACAACAATAAACCATGGAGCTTACTGCTCTGCACTTTATTGGTCCCAGGAAGCTCCTGGGCATATGTCTGCATATGCATCTAGAGCGCAGCACCCTGAGCTTGGTTGCAGCAACCACCACTGGCAAGGAGTCTGGGAATCAGCCTGCTAGCCTGGGCCTGCTCCAACCGTGCTCATTGTGCTGCAGAGGGGCTTAGCTGTGGCATGAAAGTACTTCAGTGCAGGGATAGCTGGCCTTTTGCCCCAGCCAGCTGGTCAGTGTCTACACATACACTGCTACACACAAAACACTCTACACCAAGGTAGCACTTGTACAAGTATTACCCTGCTGTAGAGTTCATGCACCCTAATAGGGAAGCATGTGTAGACAAGCCTGCAGTTTTGGTAATAGCCAGCACTTACCCAGTTTCATGTAAGGAAGAGGTTGGTTTTTTTTTCTCTCAACTCCCCCTAAACTTTCATGCTTGTTCCAGTGGAATATTCACAGGAAGCAGATGATGGCACTGCCTTGCTTATCAGTCACTGATGCAGGTAGCTGTCATTCAGATGAAGGGATTTGAACTTTCAGGACTTAACCCTCTTCTTCAGCCTGTGTTTCCTCAGTTTTCTTTCTGCTTCAAAAACAGCAGCTGGTTTATGTTGCTGAAGGGGGCCGTATATTTGTTCAAGGTGTTAACTGGTTGGTAGGTGAAGAATTTGCAATCAAGAAACTACAGAGAAGAGTACAAAATGGGAGAAAGGAAAACTACCTTCCCTACCTGTCTGATATTCCAGTCTCCACTAGCTTTCAGTTCTGGATTTGATCTGTGCCATGCACGCACTCCCTTATCTACCACCCTCGGATCTGAGAACAGGACACAAGAGAAGACAAGTTAAAACTCTGGGTTAAGATGATGGCAGTGCAGCAGGAGCAGTAAAAATAAATTGATACCCACAAGGCAACGGATAAGAATACCTGCTACATACCCCACACGTAGGGGAGATGCTACAGGACAGCAAGAATGAAGTATGATTTTTTTAAAAGAACGTGGATGTTTCATAGTAACTAGAGTCAGAATGGACCTGAACAGATCATCTAGCCTGACCCCCCTGCCACAGGCAGGAATGAATGCTGGGTTCACAAGACTGCAGACAGGAGATCGTCCAACTTCCTCTTGAATTTGCCCAAGGTGGGGGAGAGGACCACTTGTGTGGCTTTTAATGTCTGTCGTCTTATCCTGAATAGAGCACCAAGAGGTATTTTTTTCAGTGAAGTCTTTTCAACTTGTTTGGGGAAAAGATGGCCACAGAACTCTGCCCACTTTCTTCTCCAGTCTTGGAATATGGAAATATGCAAAGTGAATTTTGAATACAGGATGCTGCCAAATCCTTTGTTTTCCAACCTTATCATAAGCAAAAAATTCCATAGGAATGGGACTACCTGTCTGGAGTGGTAAACCATTAAAAAAAAAAAAAAAATCACTTCAGCTTAGTCTTCCTGGATTTTTTCCACACTTCTTCAAGGGCTGTCTTCCTAGCTAGAGATGCTTGTCTGTACCCCTCTGTTTCAGGGTTGATAGACTCTTAACTGACAGCTGTAAAGACCTGTATTCTGCTTACAAACTTAAAGGAATCTCGTAATATGGGACTCGGAGATTGTACTTTTGAGCTCTTCCAGCCAGAACTTGCTGGAAGAGCTCAAAAGCTTGTCTTGCTTCATGTTTTTGGCACCTAAGCAGTCTGATTCCCAACCTTGACCAAGGTCCATCTTCAGGCACACCATGCGCCTCAAGTTGTCACAACAGTTTGCTTAACCTACACACTGAGAACTTGTAGGGCTGGAATTGTTTTATGTTCTAGCAATATATTGATGGACACATCTCTTGAATCATGACAAACAGCCTGAGTTGGGCTAGTCAATTTAACTTTCAACTTAAAAAACTCTCAAGAAAAAGCAGCTTGGAGGTGGACTGAGGAGGAGGATGGGGAGCCAGCAGCCTCTTTTAACTAGAGTAGCCACCACCTGCATGAATGACAAAGCTGCAAAAGCGCACATCTGCACTGGTGCTTCCACATCAGAAACCTGGGTAAGACATTTCACACTGGGTTGTTCAGCGTAGTTCATTGTTTTTTCTCGTCTTTTTCCTTTACTGGTTCCTTTTACATCAATGTTTCTAGTTGAAGAGAAGGTAAAGGTAGAAATCTCAACACACCAAATTCTCCAACAGATCAGGAAGTTAAAACTCCAGGCCAAGAAGATGGTAGTGCAGCAGGAGCAGCAGAACAAACTGATGCCCAAAAGGCAGCAGAGAAGAGGGATGTACGGATGCCTCCGGTACCTCAGCCCAAGCTGAATGGTCAACAGCAACCTGGTATCCCTTCTCAGTACCGAACAATGATGCCACCGTATGTAAGTAGCAGTAATATGAAATCTTGAATTGGGGAACTATTAGCCAGCTAACTTGAAACATCATAGTCTTTCTCCAGGTCTTCTATGGTATGTTTCTAAACATCGCATAAATTAAACAAGTGGGTTTGGTTCCTCTTTTGTATGCTGGAGTTTAGACTTGTGTGCATTTTAATTCCTTTTAAAGTATTCATTCTGGAGGACAAGCCTACATATAGTTGCAGGAACACTCTGTTGCCACATTAAAGCTTTCCAATCTGCTGGTAGGAGTGGCTACTTGGCTTTTCACTTGTTCACATACCACCCAACCCTTGTATTAGTTCATATTTCCTTTCAAAATAATGGGTTGTATAATCTCAATCTGATATTCATTTAATACTCACTGGTAAATTGGACCTTTTCATGGCTCCACCAGCCTTGATTTTAATGAAAAGCAATGTTTTTTTGCTTTGTTCTGTATTTTGTTGGGGGCTTGGGGTTTTCTTGTGGGGGGGTCAGTTGGTTGTTTGCAGGGAGGGGGAACTTGGTAATATTTCTTATTGGAACCACTGTGTATTTGGGAGAAATGTTAGATGAGCTCTGGGGACCCAGTACCTTTCCATAGGTCTAGGAAAGAGGTAAGATTTTTACCTTGTCATTCAGGGTCATTACAAGCCCCATATACACATTTAAAAAAACATAAGAACTCATGCCACTATTCAAGATAAATTCTCTTCCTGAGTTACAGTAGACTCTTGTTTATTTTCATACTGGTTTTTGTAGTGGCTGCATTTGTAAGTGCATTATTCCTGGGTCTAACACTTTTGGTAATCTGGGGCTTCCTTTTCTAGATGTTTAATCAGCATCCCAGAATGACATATCCTCCAATGCAGGGTCCCAGCAGGTTTCCTGCTTCATCTGAGCCTAGCAGGTAAAAATTCATAAATACCAGAATTGGGTGAGTTCTGACCATTTCTTTGTGGGTAGGATCAGGACTTCATGCAAAATTTTGTATTAGACTTTTATTAATTGAGCTCGTGTGACTTTACACACACATTGCTCCAGCTTGTGTGTGTGACATGATAACTTCTAAAAGGTGCATCTGACCAATTCCAGACTTTAAGGGAAAATATTGTGCATCAATGGGGAAAACCCTTTTGATTATAAGGAGGGAAATTAAAATGCTGAAAAGGAAAAAGAACAGGGGGCGTAGAGTTCTGTCTAGCTGAGCCATTACTTCCAATATCTCTGGCTGTCTCTAAATCATAGAACTAGTTGGTGGTACCTGTTAATGCCGTTAGCATACCACCATGTTTTCAGCTCTGCCCATTCTCCTATACTGCTTAACATATTGATACCAAATACAATTGATCTGTCCTACAAAAAGAATAAGACTTGGGAAGGTGAGGAATAGGAGTGTTCACATAGCCACCTGTGATATGGCTGGAGGATACAGAACTTTGCTTTGGGAAATAGCTAGAATGAGGCATAGAAGTTCTGACAGAGGAGACCTAGGAATGGTGGGAATAGGAGAGACTGACAGGTTACATGAAAACAGGTTGATAGTATTTGCCTTTATGTGCAAGGAGATCAACCAACAGCAGCTATAGAAGGTTGCAACCCCCTACTTAGAACCCACTAAAATAGAGTACTTGCCAACAAGGTTCCCTCTGAGGTGTGTGCGCGCACAGCCTCGCACGATTTAATACCATGCCATACACTAACTTATTAATGCCTTGCACCCGCCCAGAGTGGAGATGGGCTGCAGCGTGACATGGCACGGCGAGGCAGGGGCTGAGGGCTGGCACGGTCTTTCCTCACTCCTGGAGATGGGCTGGGGCTAGAGGCTGCCGCCAGGAAACTGCTTCACTCCTGAGCCCGGAGACTATGTGCCTTCTCACTCCAGGAGGTGAGGTGGAGGCTGGCGCAGGCTCTGCTGGTATCGAGGAGCTGCTCTGTTCTCCAGCCCCGAGGCCATGTGTCTCCTCACTCCCAGTGCTGGGGCTGGCGCGGACTCTGCCAGCTCTGGGGAACTGCTCCGTTCCCCAGCCAAGTCCATGTGCCTCCTTGCTCCCGGAGCAGGGACATATGTGGAGCTTGGCTTCCCTAGATCTCAGGTATGTGGGGCAGAGCAGGTTGGTGCAGAACCTGGGTCTTCATCAGAGGAAGAGGAGCAGGCACAAGGAATCGTTCCTAACCATGATGTAGTTTGGGGGTGCTAGTTACAGCTGTCTTGGTCTAAGGACATAGGCAGACAAGCTGCTTTGGGTAAATTATATCACATTTACCCAAAGCACTTTGTCTAACTACGACGTAAGATTTCTGCATCATGAATGGGGGGGGGGGGGGGAGTCCCCATTACCGGCTCTGGGGAACTGCTCTGCTCCCCAGCCCCCAGTCTGGTGCTTGGAGGATTATTGCAAAATCCATTGTATGAGGATCCATTACATGAGGATTCTATATTAGGCTTAGCATAGTCTGGATGCAGGCTTAGCGAAAGAGGGAGGTGGGACCAAAGCGGTGTGCTCACAGGTCAGTACACCTTAGAGGGAACAAGTTGCCAACTGCTGTCAGCTGTACCTACACAAATAAGACATTTGTAGTTTCTGCCTTTTTAGTATGGTAAAACCACCTGAATTCAAAGTTTTCTCCTTCTCTTAGACATGCACAATAAGAAAACAGATAGTTTTACTGAACATTTATAAAATATCTAGTACAATATGATATATTTAGCTAAGCCAGTGCTGCTAACTGTTTTGGCCTTGTGAGACAGATGAATTGGTGTGGGGCTGGTCCACAACCAGGATTGGGCCTTTTGCCACCTGGCCAGGTTCAGGCCATGGCCCTGGGCGAGCTTCCTAAAATACATGAGAAACCCTGCAGGCTGGATGGCACAGCACCAGTGGCTGCATCTGACCTGCAGGCCAAGGACTGAGCACCCCTGAGCTAGGTAGTAAACTTATGTCAATAAAGATAGGAAGGTAATCACATTTGATTAAAAATGGCAGGGGGCTGGACCACCCAATGATCTCACAAGGTCCCTTCCAGCCTTAAAGTCTATGAAATCTATGCAAATTAACTTATGATTCTAATTGTAACTAAAAATCAACCTTTAAAGATATTAAAGATCATTGATTTGCTTTCTTTAACATAGCAGCTGTTGTATACATACTGATCTTGGGCTTTTTGGATTATTTATTTCATTCTAGAGGTCCAAGGGGAAGAGGACCCCCATCTCGGTGCACAGAACCAGTAGAGCGTCCGTCCATCCTTAGTGCTAGTGAGCTCAAGGAGCTTGATAAATTTGATAATCTAGATGCAGAGGCTGACGAAGGCTGGGCTGGTGAGAATATTGTGAATCTCTGAAGTCTCTTGTTTGCCTACTGAATGCTGCTGATAGATTAATCTGAGCTTTTATTTCCATAATAGGTGCTCAGAGTGAGGTAGATTATACAGAGCAGTTGAACTTCAGTGATGATGAGGAGCAAGGAAGCAGTCAGAAAGAGAAGGAAAGTGGGTAAGTTGAAGTCATAAGTCATATTAGTTATAGCATGTGTCATAATTAAGGTTAGATCTTAAATTCCCTTTAAGGGAGGTCAGTGAATTGCTGTTCTTGATGACTTAATCATTCAAAAAATGAATTTCTCTATATTATGTTAGTGCCTGCAGATTTCAGTTGGTATTGAAGCCCCTATTTGCCAGATGCCAGTTTGCTAGTAGAAATAGTTGCTGCCCCAAATAACTTGCTGTCTAAGTAGACAAGACAAACTGAAGTTGGGCAAAAAAGGTACTATTGAATACATGCTTAACATAGGCCTTCAGTTTCATTTGTTTCTTTAATAGTGATGAACAAATGCCTTCCAAAGATTCTCAAAGTATTGAAAGCCACAAAGAAGAAGAACGCTCTAGTAGTAAATCCTCAACCCAAGCTACTTCACCAGGGGTAAAAGGACCATATGGCAAGAGCGCTCAGCCTGACCAGGTTTGTATTTGTCACTTCTTTACCCCAAGGAAATCCTCTAACCCAGAGGTAGGCAATTATTTCAGGCAGAGGGCTGCTTATTGAGTTTTGCCAAGCCATTCAGGGCTGCATAACAAGAAGCCAGGGGCAGATACGTTTATTTTCTAAATTTTTAGGGACCTTGTGAGCCAAATAGAATGACCTGGCAGGGTGTATTTGACCTGTGGGCCGCATATTGCCTGCCCCTGCTTTAACCCATAAGAATACTTGGTGTTCTTCCCCATTCTTTTGAGGGACCAATGATTTCCCTGAAATCACCGCACAGTTGTCTTTTTATTTTGCTTACTTCAATCTTGTAACTCTTCGGCGGTAACCATTTAAGATATGTCTCTGACCACTTTGTTCTCCAGAACTGTAATTCACAACTTAAACTATAAATGGAGTTGCATACAGAGCAGCTTTTCTCACTTAATTGTCCCAATGTTTCTGATTTTCCTTGAGGTAATCTCTTCAGATTTCTTTGAAAGATACAAAGCTTAAGTTCAAGTTTTCCCAGTGCACCATATCTCCCTAAACTTTTAAGCAACAGGTCTTAGATACGTTGTAGAAACTTCACATGTCAGGTGGCTTTTTCAGGTCTTGGTTTGTCCTACAGCACTGTGGTACTCAACTCACCTAGCTACACCAGGCTAGATGAGTAGCAGCAATTAACTTTGCCATGACTTTGCCACTAAATTTCCAGCCTTTCAGGAAGCACACAATCACGGATGACTTGGCTGCACAGACCAGATCTTAGTCACCCCTGCTATAGCAGAAAAGATTTGCAAGTATCTAATATAAGGTCTCTGTGGGACTTGTTCTTGTAATTTGTATTTCCAGGGAAGCAAATTCTGGCATTTGTTTGAACATTTTACTGAGGACATTAGCTTATCCTTTCTGCTTTTACCAGCTGCAAGATGGGAAAGACTAGATTGGCAGCAAGGAAAACCTTTAATTTCAATCAAAATATTAGTTGATGTTAATGTAGAGGAAGGGAGTGCCTAGTCTTTTTTTGCTGAATTGAAGTGTTAGGACTTTCTGAAGGATGATGCCTTCAGTTAAATCCAAGTTATGCCCCTTGAATATGTGACAATCTGAGGGTATAGTTTAACTATTTAAACCTAAGTGAAATGGATGTTTTGACCTTTTTTTTTCCCTGTATGTACAACTTCCTCAAAGAGTGCAAGGTGGTTTAGTTTGAGAATGTTGAATTCAACAAGGAAGCGTTCTTAATTTAGGCTGATTGCAAGTCTGACCAAACATACATTCCAGCAAACAAATTATTCCCAGTCCTGTGTTTTGTCCTATAGGAGCGGAGTTCAGCACCACTACAGCCTGCTGTACATGAGAGAGGCAGTTCTACACTTCCCCCCAAATCTATTTTACAACAGGTATGAGATGATGGGAAACTGAGTTGTTGGGCATTCATGCCACTTTGCTATGTAATAATGTGAAATCCAGTCCTTTCAGCACCCCATCTTGCTTCACAGACCTACATTTTTGCCTGCAAAATGAGTAGGTACAGTGTCAGAGTAAATTTAAATGCTTCTGTCAACTTTATGGCAGTAACTTTGATTTTTTTCTACACTGTGGAATCTCAGAATTGAATAGTTCATGATTCTTAAGAAATCTTGGCACTGCTAGAAGTTTTATCTTCCTGTCTTTCCAGCCCCTTTCTATGCTCAGCTGCTGGGAGAGGTGATAAATCTCTGCATCCTTTTGTGGGAGGGAGGGGAATTCAGGAATTCATCAACTGTTTCTGAATTCAGAGCATCAGTCACAGTGGTCATGTGCTAAGTGCTGTATTCATACTGGTGAAGATCAGTAAATCTGAATTACAACAGGAATGTCAGACCAGCCATGTCCCCCTTCCGCCTCCCTGTAAAACCAACTTATTAATATGTGGCCGAGATCTTTTTTTCTAAGGCTTCCTGTCAAACATGTATTTTAGCATATTGCTATATAGTCAGTTGATCTAATTGCAAAAGACTTGTTGTTCTGTACTCTAGTACAAGGTGCTGAATCCCTAGCCTGTGGAGCCATGCCATGTAGCTTACAGGGGTCCTCATGGGTCTGAAAATGTAGGGTTTTGTGAGCAGTGGCAGCTATTGCTGCTCCTCTGCTGCCAAATTTCTGGATTAGTGGAGAGACCCGCAGGCTGCTTAGCAGCGTGCATGATCTTTTCATGGAACTGGCCCAGGGCCCAATCCTGGGACACAGGCTCACTGGAGGTGGCATGGGGCCAAGGGAGGCAATGTAGGGCCCTCATCCAGGCTCATGGAGACCCACATCATTCATCCAGCCTAGGGGCACCAGAAGTTTGACCATCAGTGCTCTAGTAGATTCAATTTACTTTACCTTACTGTTATAGCACCCACCTCCGGATCGCCAGGCAGGACCTGGAAGACAGGGACCCTTTCCCCCTAAGCCAGTACCAGATGAAGATGAAATTTGGAAGCAGAGGCGAAGGCAGCAGACAGAAGTATCAGCAGCTGTGGAGCGAGCCCGAAAGCGGCGAGAAGAGGAAGAGCGAAGAATGGAAGAACAAAGAAAAGCAGCTTGTGCAGAGAAGCTGAAACGGTTAAATGAGAAGTTCGGCTGCATGACAAAACCCTCCCGGGAAGACCCTCTAAAGGCGAGAGAGAAGGAAAGGGAGCGAGAGAGGGAAAAGGAGAGAGAGCGAGAGAGGGAACGGGAGAGGGAGAGAGAAAAAGAAAGGGAGAGGGAGAGAGAAAGGGAAAAAGAAAAGGAGAGAGAGAGGGAGAGAGAAAGGGAAAAAGAAAAAGAAGAGAGGGAAGAAAAAGAAAAACAAGAGAAAGAGCAAGACGGGGAGAAAGAGAAGGAAAAGGAGAGGGAAGAAGAGGCAAAGGTGGAGGAGAAGGCAGATGAGAAGCTGGAGCCTGAAAAGCCTGAGCCTCAAGAACCAGTGATAACACCTATAATAGAAAAACAAGAAAATGAAAGCAGAAATAATAATGAAGAGAAGGGTATGTATGAATGGTTGCATGTTGTCTTTTTTAAAAAAAACGAGCCACAAACAGCATAAGAGATTTAATTTTTGCACCCACTGTACATGGCTCTGGTACACTGGCATTGCAGATCGGCAGTTGGGCCCTGACATGCTTTGAACCAGTTCATCAGAAACATGAAAGAAATAATTCATGAAACACTGTATATCCTGCATTTTTAGCAAGTGTTGCAATTTTTCTTGCCTTTTGCAAAATCTTAGTGTTTCTCTACTAAATGGGGGCTGGAGAAATCCACTTCAGTCAGAGGAATGCCATTATACAAGGGAACAAATTTGATGGTGTCATTCTTTCAATCCTGCACTGCAGAAAAGTGAATGCGAATAGCTGTAGTAAACAAATATTTAAACTTTACCCTTTCCCAAAAGTAGAGCTTCATTGTCAAATCAGGATTATTTAAATACCAGCACTTAAGTGTATAGGCAAATTATTTTTTAAATAATGTGTACAACTGCTTCAGATCAATGTTAGGATTACCCAAAATAAGTCAAACATTTTAAGATTGATACAGAAGTGTTAGTATATTAACATAGCATTATCCTATAGTTTACAATTGCTTTTAACAGAACCTCTAGTAAAACAGTTTCCATGTGTGTGAGTTGAATTGGTAGCTGATAACCTTTGTCTTAAAGGACTAATTTAAATTTAACGTCCCCTTTCCATTCCACTCCATGCCATTCCATTTTAGGGTTTTAGAACCCTAAAATCCTAAAATGATAACGTATGCAGGCTGCTTTCATTTGAGAGAGGCCAAATTAAAAAGAAAGGTCTGATCTGGTATGCATATCAGTGTCTATGTCAAAACTTGCATGGGCAACAGTTGTAAAAGATGCAGACTTATCTTTATTTTTTGCAGAGAGTCCACCAGTCTTTACCAGACAAGACAGTGGTCGGAATGAAAAAGAAAGTTCACAGGTGGCTCACGATAGTGATCTGGATACAGGAGCCCAGCCTCGTCCTGCTGTTTCCTCAGGCTATTCTAAACAGTTTCAGAAATCGTTGCCACCAAGATTTCAAAGGCAGCAGGTAAATAACCAGTACATAAGCATCAAAATAATGAATGGTGTATAAGTAAGAACTAAGTAATATAATAGAGTTACAGGTCTGACCTTGCAGTTTCTAACCTTCAAACTGGGCTTCAGACTCATGGGGTGATAAGTTTCTTTGAAAGCCTCAGATACGGTTTTTCATCTTCCTGTATTATGATCTACAGTATTGGCAAGAGTACGTCTGGTGCACTTTCTCTCTTTTTATGTAGAGGCAAGATATCTAAAAGAGCAAAAAATAATGAAAGAATTATGAAAATGTGATTCCTTCCCCACTCCTGCTGTGAATAGCCGATTCATATATACCTAAAGACCGTGATGAAAAGGGGATTGATGTTAATTGGGATTTCTTAAAGGATTATTGCAACTTGTACAGGCCAATACCTAACATTCAAAAAATAACTTACCTGAAAAGCAACCAGCAACATCTTTATTTCTTTTTTTATTTTTACTATGTTAACTAAGCATATAGTAGTTTGTTCTGCTTTTCACTGAAAACTGTGCAACCTTTGTTAGTTAACATTTGATAATTTGTTCAGTTTTGGTTTTCCCCCCTTCCCTTCCCTTCTGGGCTATCCTCTTAAATCTTTTATTTATGTATCCAGAGATTTTGAATAACAATACAGAGATGCATAATTTTAAATTATTTTTTTGTAATGTTGGATCTGTCATGTAGGAGCAGATGAAACAGCAACAGTGGCAACAACAGCAGCAACAGCAGCAAGGTGTACTGCCACAGTCGGCTCCATCGCAGCCTTCTAGTGGCCCTGTCCCTCCTCCCCAACATAGACCACTTTACCAAGCCATGCAGCCCCATCCTCAGCATTTAGCTTCTATGGGCTTTGATCCACGGTGGCTTATGATGCAGTCTTACATGGACCCACGAATGATGTCGGGAAGGCCTGCAATGGATGTGCCTCCTATGCATCCAGGTAAAATCTAGCCAGTATTTTCACTTTAGTATTTGTGAAGGATTTGGCTCAGGAGAAAAATCTTTCTCTTGTCCATTGTTCACACAGTAGCTGGAAATGCAAAGAATTATACCAGTACTAAGGCTGGAGCACATTCATTTAATGGCATGATGGGATCTGATTCTCAGTCCCAACAGTTGTGCCTCCATGGCAGGATGTGTGATTTCAAGATCAGGGATTAGATCCTGATTGTGCCATTTCTACTTGTCAGTGCAGGGGGGAGCCTGGGATCATGGTCTCGGGGTCAGGACCAATAATCAGTTGATGGTCAGTCTCAGATTTCGTGGGAGCCAGATTGAGTTTCCAGTGTGATCCCAAGGCTGGAATTCTCAATGAAGTCTGGGAAGATGCAAGAACCAATTCAAGACTCACTGTAGTCCCAGCCCTAGGACCTCACTAAGATATTTCACAGTTCCATTTGCCAGAATATCAGAAAAACAGCTGCACACAATTGTTTGAGTTTTTTTTTAAAGATCCCAGCCTTTTGGGACCTCAGGATTAGGGGAGAGGTTCCCTGATCTTGTGGGCTCCTTATGTCCTGGGTATGTGGGTTTTTTTTAAAGGTTCTGGTGCACAGGGACTCTGCCATTAGGAGACTTCTCTCCAATCCCAGAGTCTCCATGGCTGGAATGTGGCAAGTACCTTGCTCTGGAGCTCCCTGGGAACTGCAGGACAAGGTAGTCAGCCTACTGAGTCATAGGGATCCAAGCTGTCCCTGTGACCCAGCACCCCAGCCTCAGCTAATGAGCTCTCCTCAATTCTGCACCCTGAAAATAGCAAGGTGCAACCTCATACGAGGTTTCACCACCTGGCTGTGAGCCTGCCAGTGTTGGAAAGTTGTCAGCCATCTCCACCAGGCTGCATGATGGGGCTGCCCTGCCAACATGTTCAGTTTAAGGCCTGATGGAAACCAGCACAAAAATGTGTAATACTGTTCGTAGTGGGTTTCCCATTTTGTGCAAATCATTAATTGCCTGAATTTGTGGTATGGTTACTATTTATGATGATTAACAGGTTAATTGTGCCTTAAAGACCAACATCTGCCAGAGGCCTAAACTGTTTTTATGCAAGTATCAATGAGAAAATCCATTGCTATTCTTAAGCTTTAGCACGTGTGTATATATTACAAAATTAAATCATACTTTAATGCTATGTTGCAAATGATATTGGCTCTAGTTAGGGTTATGATTAAAATTTCCTGATAAGCCTTATTTTGATTAACTTGAATGTGAAGCTTGTTAAACTGAGCGATGTAGATTCAGAACTTATGACTAGCTTAAATCTTCAGAGTTTTTTCACATATCAGTAATCAAATGTTAGCACCTTTGTTAAAGTATGCATTTCATGTCTTCTCAATAAGGACATTTTTAAACCCCATGATTTACCACTTGGAGTACTGTTGTGGGAGCCATTATTTATAGATAATGAAAGTCTGGTAAAAAATAAAGATGTTGCAGTTAGCCGAAGGAAGAATGAAATCTATGACTGGGAACTGGGAGTCACTTCAAGGAAGGAAAGAGGGGAAGGAAAGACAAGCAAGACTACAGCATTTTGAGCTCTTCAGTTACAAAAATGTTCTTTTCACCTAAATTTCTCTATTATCATGGATTGAAAAATCCCCCTGCCCAAGAACATTAGGCAAATGCTGTTTAGTTGTACAGAACCAGAGTTGTTCCCTCCCCCTTCCACCCAAAAAGAAAACAAAAAAATCCTCTAGTTTAGGGGTGACTGCAGACATGCAAGACATCTGCTTCAATGCACTGTAATTACAGTGCATCAGAGCAGACTCAATGAATCAAGTCTGTTGCAGCATTTTAATTAGCCTGCTCCAGCAGCCTAGGTGTCTCGTGTATTCAGTGTCTCTGCACTTCAGAATGGTAGCAGGGGTGCTTTAACTAAAGCATGTCAAATGAGTTTCAGTTAAAGCACCCCACCTGCCATTTTGAAACATGGGACACTGTATATGCCAGATGCTGTGGACGCTTTAATTAGAGCTGCTCCATAGAGCATCAGAGCAGCTCCAGAACCCCTGGAGCACATGTCAGGATTCCCTAAGGGTGTCCAAAGTTGTGAAAAAAGCGAGAGCCACAGGACACATACCCGATGAGATGTGCATCAGATCTTGATCTGCATGCAGGATCCCAACTTAATCATTTGTTATTAAATGATACGTTTCAGGAGCTACATTTAAACTGTCTGGGCACTACACACAGCTCTTGAAGTATGGTTGATTACCCCTGTTCTAGCACTTACTTGAACTGAATGTAAACTAATAATGCATTAATATGTCTAAGTCATCAAGATGAGATGCAGTGGTAGGCAAGAGGGTGGTATGGATGTTATGTAGGATCCTTTTGAGATCAGTCAGCATTAGAAAGTCTTCTAAGCAGGAGGAACAAAGGCAACAAAATATGAGTTGGAGTACTGGATACATGAGCCTGGTGATTAAGTTAGTCAGTGAGTAATTTTTTCAAGATGTTTCTTTAAACAAAAAAAGGCTATTTTAAGATGTTAATTTCAGTTATGTAACTTGAATCTTTGATCACAGGAATTATGCCTCCCAAGCCATTAATGAGAAGAGACCAGATGGAAGGGTCAGGAACTAGTTCAGATTCATTTGACCATATAGTTCGATCAGCAAGAGAGCATGCTGTATCGCTGTCAGAGCCCCGCATGATGTGGGGTTCAGACCCATATCCCCATGCAGAACCTCAACAACCTAGTACTCCTCCCAAAGTGCTAGAAGAGCCTGAGGATTTGAGGTAAGTATGAGGGTTATCAACTTGTGCATGCCACTCAACTACACACTCCTGTATTTTAGATTTGCAATCTGTAAGTGCAACCAAAGTGAAATAATGACCCTTTTATACTGGGAATTTTAAGCTTCATGAATAGTTATGATTTGTTTTAGGGTCATGGATTTTTAATTGCCTGGGTTTATACTACTTGCAAATATAAGTAGACAGTTACTTTTTTTGGCCTCATACAGAAATTGCTTTTTTGAGCTATCGCAGTGCATAATACACTAAGCAATTCCTTTTAATTAAACCGAACTTGTGTTATATTAGCTAATCATCTGACTTATTCAGAGTTTTAATTTGACCATTAAGAATAATAAACTCCTAATACTAACTGAGATGCTTAATTGTAGTAACCAGAAATAGAGGATTTTGTTTCACAGTAGGTTAAAAGGTATCTATTGAAATATATTCAAATAATAAATTCTCTCACTATGATAGTTCCTTGGTTATTTTTTTGTCAAATGTGACTAGAACAGTCAAAAGTTCTGTATTAGGTTACAGGAAATACGATTTATTTTTTTTTTTTTAGAGAATTAATCTATGGACATGACTTCCTTTCCCTACCTCTTCCCAAACACAGCTCTAATTTTGTTTTTTCTAAGGCCTGAAGCACACTTGGAACAAGAACGAATTGCTGTTACTACTGCTTACCCTGTTGAACACAACCAGTTGGACTCTCATCTAAAGGCAGACTTTTTTAGAGAACCAGGTGAGGTGGATGTACAAAAATGCCCAAGCAGGTCTTTGGAAGACATACAGCCTCTCCAATCTGACGCACCTAGCTCAGCACTTAGCTTTGAAGTAGTTGATGAAAACATTGCACACAGCTCTCAGGAAGAGCTAGTGCCTATAGGAGAGAATCATTCAGCTCTGAAGAGAAGCATTTACCATGGTTCAAGTCATTCTTTAAAACCAGAAGAACAGAGGAATGAGACATTGTCAGGTATTCCGAAAGTGAACAGCAGATCTGTTGAGACAAAAGAGCCAGTGGAAAGACCAGAAATTAAGCCAAAAAAAGAAGGTTTTGTGAGTAACAGAATATCAGAAGGTCCAAAAACTGAAAAACCTTTCAAGCCTAAATCAGAAACCAGATGGGGTCCTAGGCCCAGCTATGGCAGAAGAGAGGAAGGTAGTGATAGACCAATAAGAAGATCTGGTCCTATTAAAAAGCCTGTGCTTCGAGACATGAAAGAAGAGCGTGAGCAGAGGGAAGAGCGTGAGCAGAGGAAGGAAAAGGAAGGAGACAAGGTGGCTAATGAGAAATTTGGCAAGTCTGAAAAGATGGAAAAGAAGGAACAAGCACAGCTGCCACCTCCCCAGGCAGAGCCAGAAAAATCCACCTCAGAGAGTGCTCCTGTGGCTAAAAGGGTACCACAGGATACAATTCAGGTGTCAGAAACTGAAGATGGCAGTCTGACAGAGTCCACAGTTAAGCCTGCAGTACAGCCTCTGCCTGTAGTCCAGCAATCTCTGCCTGTAGTTCAGTCACCTCCTGTTCAGCATCCTCCACCTGTAGTGCAGCAACCAGCTGTTCAGCAGCCTATAACTCAGCAACCTCCACCTGCAGTGCAGCAGCCTCCTGTTCAGCTACCTATTTCCACAGTTAAAGAAGACAAGCAGTCTGAGAAACCTGTTAGTAAAGAGGTTGTAGAGAAACCTCGCTTAGAAACCAGACCAGTAAAGCGAGAACCTGGTTTGCCACCTAGAACGTACTGGAAAGAAGCTAGAGATAGAGACTGGTTCCCAGAACAAGGATACAGAGGAAGAGGCCGGGGAGAGTATTATTCTAGAGGTCGCAGCTACAGAGGTTCTTATGGAGGACGTGGCCGGGGCAGCCGAGGCCATAATAGAGACTATCCACATTACAGAGACACTAAACCTAGAGTAGACCATGTGCCTCCAGGACCTGTTAGGCAGAGAGAAGAGAGTGAAACTCGTAGTGAGAGCTCTGATTTTGAAATAATCCCCAAACGACGAAGACAACGAGGCTCAGAAACAGACTCTGACAGCGAAGTTCATGAAAGTGCTAGTGATACTCTGCTTTCAGATAAAGACAGCCTAAGCAAAGGCAAACAACCAAAGAGAGAAGAGAGAGTTGAAGGCAAGAAGCCTCCAAAGCCTCTGTCTTTCAAACCTGAAAACCATGTTAGAATAGACAACAGATCTCTAGAGAAAACTTGCATAAGGGAGGATGAGAACAAACCAAAACCAGGATTCCTTCCTAAAGGGGAACCTTCAAGGCGTGGCAGAGGAGGAATGTTCAGACGTGGTGGTAGGGATCCAACTGGCCGCCCACCCCGTCCATCCACACTAAGGAGACCAGGCTATCGAGACAATCAATGGAATCCAAGGCAAACAGAAATCACTAAACCTGAAGATGGAGAGCCACCAAGAAGAAATGAACACTATGGTCCCATACCAGTAGATAAAAGACCCCCCAAGTTTGAGAGAAAGTTTGATCCTACTAGAGAGCAAAGGCCTGCACGACGGCAAAGGCCTGCACGACCTCCAAGACAAGATAAACCACCCCGCTTCAGACGGCTAAAAGAAAGGGAGGCTGCATCAAAAATTAATGAAGTAGCAACTAATTTGTCAACAAGTGCTACAGTTACTAATGCAGTTAATGAAGCATCCAGCACTGCACTGGATATTTCAGGGAGTAAAACACCTGACTTGTCCAATCAAAATTCTTCAGACCAAGCAAATGAAGAATGGGAAACTGCCTCTGAAAGTAGTGATTTCAATGAACGACGAGAGAGGGATGAAAAAAAAATAGCAGATGTGACTACACAAGTAGCTGTCAAATCAGGAGAGGGCACTGTACCTCCCAAAAGAGAAATAGCCAAGAGGAGTTTCTCTAGTCAGCGGCCCGGGATAGATCGCCAGAACCGACGTGGCAACAATGGGCCAGCAAAGTCTGGAAGAAACTTCTCAGGGCCTAGGAGCGAAAGGCGGAGTGGTCCCCCTTCAAGAAGTGGAAAAAGAGGGTAAGTATCTGCGTTTCCAGTAGCACCCACAGTAGGTAATCACTGTACAAACACAAAAGACTAGAAAACTCACACATTTCTTACAGTGTATTCCATAGCCATTCATAGTCCAATAAGCTTCATAATCGTGGGCAGCAGAGAAATGACAGGATTTGCGTTGGTGGATGTCACAGTACTAGGGTTTTATTTTAGTTTCATGCCTTCATACTTGAAGTCCAAGAAAATAGAGCAGAGCTTTCAAGTGTCCAGTGTACTACACTAAAATAGTATGGCAGAAAATCACAGTGGCTATTCTTAAATGTGTAATTTATATTTCTCTTCATGAGACTTGAATGTAAATTCATATAAATAGTAACATTAAGCAGGATTGAAAATTGCAACTGTCTTGCTATCTCATTTAACTCCTTTATCTGTATCTAACCATTGGGTCTCCCTGTCGATATCTGGTAGAAAAATCAATATAGCAAAGCATGTCAGGCTGCAGTTAGGGAGGTTATGCTTGGTTATACTTGCCATGTTGCTTAGCATTGAAAATTATTTTTCATGTTCAACGTCTGTTTGCTAAATCAGATTCATCTGACACTAATACTAGTTTCTTGTGTTTCTAGCAATTGTGTGACAGCCTGACAGCCAGAATAATTAGATGAGAAATTCCTGCGTTGAATTTCTACTCCATTTTAAAAGCTATGGCTTCCTTTGCCCTGCCTTGAAAGATTGTGATGACTAATCTAAACTCTGAATTAAAGATTAAGATGTATTGCTGGTCATTGAGTTAGAAAATGAGTGCTCTTCTGAAATATTTGTATAGGTGCAGTGTTCAACAATAAAAAGGCAGAATTGTGCAGCTTCCCATTAGCTTGAATGGCTTTGCTTGTAATTGATATATAAATAAGGCCATGGTCCAGTTAAACTGGACCAGTCAAACACATTTGAACCTAAAGTGCATATTGTAGGCTGTGTTATGTGATACAGCAGCTATTCAGTGGAGTTCTGAGCTTTGTATTTGGGAGTATGAGTTGTTCTTTCACCACACCAACTGATTCGAATGGAAGTTGAAATGAAAATTTTGCAATTTAGAAATGGACTGTTTTCCAAAAGCAGCATTGTAAGTAAAAGTCAGTCTCATTGAGGAATTTTAAAGTGGTAGCTATACAACTGAGGCCCTCTCCTACCCCTGTTGTAGATGCACAGTAAACACTTTTAACTATAATAGTTGCATGCTGCTATGTTTTCATCTCTGTTTCTGGATATGTTCTGGGTACGGTGGCTAGCTCTTTCTCTGTACAATTTTTCTGACATAGGCCATTTGAAGAACAGACAGCAAGCATGACTACTGTTGAGCCCACCAGCAGCAATTCTTTACATCAGGAAGAAGGCAGTGGTGGTGCAGTGATGCAGAAGAACTCCAAAGATGTCTGCAGCAAAAAGAGAGATGACTCCAAGCCAGGTCCAAAGAAACCCAAGGAGAAAGTGGATGCACTATCTCAATTTGACCTCAACAACTATGCAAGTATGTCCTAATACAGTTTATGATAACCAGAAATTCTGGCAGTACATTAGTATGCATGCATCCAGAACTAGATGCACTTAAACTGCTGAAAAAAAAGTTTGTGCATTTTTATAAAGCTACTTTTATCCCACTGTTTACAGGCAGCAAACTGCTTCTTTTGTAGTATTTAGGCATATGGCCTTTTTTTAAAAATTTGTAACAATTGACACATGGGTACGCAAGCAAAATAAAATACCTGTTTTAAAAGAAGAGCCTTATTGCACAGCCTTATACTTGATGTCTTCTCCTAACAGTCATTCAGATCAACTTAAGACATGTATTTTTTCTCTGCACAGGAAGTCTTTAGGAAGTCAGTAACTGATTTGGTATGAGAGATGTAATCTTCCTAAAGGAGCTAAGTCGCAATGACTTTTGTTATGTTATTGTAACATACAATATGGTATCCTTTTTTTTAAGGAGCATCTTTGCATAAGATTTTAGAATTCAGTATTATTTTGTGGTCCCCCAAAGAGAGGCTGAGCTGCAAGAAGAGAACTTTACCACAACCAAACTAACTGTCCATCAGTGTATTCTGACATTTATATTCATTCCATTCTCTGCATTTGCTGCTTTCTGCAATCCAAAACTGCAAATGGAAGGAAGGAACCATCCAACCTCTATCTTTTTTTCTTTCTCCCCACCCACCCCATCTGTAGGTGTTGTGATCATTGATGACCACCCTGAGGTAACAGTAGTTGAAGACTCCCAGTGTAACTTGAATGATGATGGTTTTACTGAAGTGGTCTCAAAGAAACAACAAAAACGTCTGCAAGATGAAGAGCGCAGAAAGAAGGAGGAACAGACAGTGCAGGTTTGAGATTTTTTTACTTTTTACCTGGTGTTCGGGTACCTGCACACTACTTATTCAGTGAGAAAGTTGTAAAGGGCTTTGCAGCAATTTAAAAGTTTTAGCTTCCTAATAAAGTTGTTTTTCACCTTTCCAATTACTGTATTTTGGTTAGTCATTGTAATTTGAAATATCTGGCCCAAGTTGCAGTGTGCTAAATTGTCATGCTTTCTCTTTATCTCGTATAGTACAATTGACTGACAAAATACAGGTTCTTCATGTCTTAGCCTTCTCTAAAGATCAATATTTTTCTTAGGTCTGGACCAAAAAGAGTTCAAGTGAAAAAGGAAGAGGTCAAAATTCTAAGCTTCCACCCAGATTTGCCAAAAAGCAGCAGCAACAGCAGGCAGCAGCAGCAGCTGCAGCAGCTGCAGCTCAACAAGCACAAGCTCAGACACAAGTGCAGACACAGCCTCAATGTGCGTCTCAGACTACAAGCCAGCCACAGACTCCGGTTCAACCTCAAACTCAAACAGCAGGTGGAACTAACAATACAGAATATATATTAACAGGCAAAGCTCTGCAAAATGCACAGTCTCACAATGCTCTTGGAACAGAATTATGGGAAAACAAGGTAGCGCCAACGACTGTTATTACTGACATCTCCAAGAAGTGTAAGTGGTGCCTTTCACATTTTATTATGGTTTGAGAAGAGAACAACACAAACATTGTGTTTGGAGTGTGTTAACTAGGCAGGTGTTTAGAGATCTCAGATACCTTGCCTGAAGTTAAGTTGTAATCCTTGTTACAAAATAGTCTTGTAGGGAGTAGAAAAGGATAGATTCTTAGCATTCCTGAAAAATAAAACTCTACTACAAAATATTGTGTAGCATCTCTTAATACTGTTGCCATATTCAGTTTCCCCAGAGAGCCAACAACTAATAATGTCATGTTGGATTTCTGCATGTTTCCAAATGTAGGACAATGTAGCTCAGTTGAAGGTGACTTAAAAAAGAGGTGTATTGCCAAGAGCTGAGAACAGTTGTGGGGGGGGGGGGGGGGCAAAAATGAACACAGACCTAATTTAAGTAGCCATAAAATCATTTTCCATTGAGTTATAAATTTACAGATCTCAGTCCTTTGTTAAAAAGATGTATTATTTAATCTGCGTCATTATCTGAATT